>CM035441.1:74464108-74471608 GCA_020310875.1 Ceratopteris richardii | reverse complement strand
GTAGTAACCCATGTGTAGAAATAAAATAAAATGGAAAAGTATTTGCTACACAAAACCCTATCAACTATGCTTTTTCTGTAATTTTTCCTATGTTTTGTTTGCATTTGGTGCTAGGCTTCATTATGGCTGAGTTTGCCCATCACTTCCGGAAGTGATAGAAACTCAGTTCGCAGAGCTTCTTGTGAGTTCATGCTCGTGGTGTGTGTGCGTTGTGGGGTGTGTGTGTGAGCATGTATTCATTCTGAGCTCTATACCCACTATTGGGCACTGAGGACGTTAGTGGGGATGTCATAGTATTGAGTCGATACTGTGCATAGTGGAGCTGATATGCTATGTAGTCTTGTGGTTGACTACCATGAGCTTGTAGTTGCACTTTCCTTTGAGGGTGAATTTGGGGTTTACATGGATTCATTCTGGTATATATGTAGGCTGAACATGGAAACAACCAGAGGATAGTGTATCGGGTGACGGAGAAGTAGTGGGGTTAATGTAGTGGTGCATGGGGAGATGTGGCTTTGACTCTGTAGATAATGGCCATCTAATACATGGGGGTGCAATGACGGGAGTGAATATGTATATCCTAGCTACATGTAACGGGTGGAGGTGGGTGGAGTATGTGGTACATCGGCGGTGGTCTGAGTGCCTCATGAAGGAAGGCTACCTAGGTGGTGGTGGTGCACCTCTGCTCCATCATGTGGTCATCGGCTATCATGATGCGTGAGATATCCTCCTGGTATACTCGTGGTCGTCCGTACCCAGCTTTATGTGGTCGACATTGCACTCTCTGTGCCACTGCCTGTTGGAGCATTAGCCCTATGCGTGTGGAAGGTGGGCTCGTCTTATGTAGCCCATCTCGTCGAAAGAACTGAGTAATGGTCCGCTGTGTACTCATCCGTGTCTTATGGGTGGGCTGTAGCAATCGACTCTCATACGTTGCTCTGAGGAATCGTCACAACCTCTGCTGGTCTCCAATGGTCATGCACAACTATAGTGACTCCCCTATATGGAAGTGTGCTCATAGATTTGAGTATGCTTGGCATCTGGTAACAAAGTGCCCCTCACTCTCTGTCTCTGTAGGAGGGGGGGGGGAGAGAGAGAGAGAGAGAGAGAGAGAGAGAGAGAGAGAGAGAGAGAGAGAGAGAGAGAGAGAGAGAGAGAGAGAGAGAGAGAGAGAGAGAGAGAGAGAGAGAGAGAGAGAGAGAGAGAGAGAGAGAGAGAGAGAGAGAGAGAGAGAGAGAGAGACTTTTTAACGTCTATTAGAGGCCAAAATCGGCCTATGAGACAAAACATATACATCAATATGATCCAATCCACTGTGATCCAAAACGAAAATAAAGTGTGAGTACTGCAAACGGGTATAAAAGGAGGGATAGTAGCTCGCATCAAGGGTGTGGGGTTGCTATGGGTATGCACTCTATATGCTCAATGGGTGAGATACAAATATGATATGCATAGGGAGGGGAGGCTCGGTGGTGTCATAACCCTCTAAATGCCTGGAGTGGGTGTAGGATATAATGCATCGTTGGGTAAGGCATCGTGGCGATCCTCAAAATGCTCTGCTCGTCGAGATCGGCAAGGGTGCACTGCTGATGTCTCTGTATCTCCATGTCATGGCGCGCGTGAATCGCCTGAATCTCTCTTTGGTGGGGATTGGCTCTCCGGAGTGGGGGTCTCGGTCGTCGGCACTGTCATCTAAGCTCCGCTTCTCTTTGTAATGTGACACCCCACATGAGAGAGAGAGAGAGAGAGAGAGAGAGAGAGAGAGAGAGAGAGAGAGAGAGAGAGAGAGAGAGAGAGAGAGAGAGAGAGAGAGGGAGGGAGGGAGGGAGGGAGGGAGGGAGGGAGGGAGGGAGGGAGGGAGGGAGGGAGGGAGGGAGGGAGGGAGGGAGGGAGGGAGGGAGGGAGGGAGGGAGGGAGGGAGGGAGGGAGGGAGGGAGGGAGGGAGGGAGGGAGGGAGGGAGGGAGGGAGGGAGGGAGGGAGGGAGGGAGGGAGGGAGGGAGGGAGGGAGGGAGGGAGGGAGAGAGAGAGAGAGAGAGAGAGAGAGAGAGAGAGAGAGAGAGAGAGAGAGAGATTTTTTTAACGTCTATTAGAAGGCCGAACTCGACCTATGAGACAAAATCAATGCACATGGTTTGTGTCTTCGATCAAATAGAAAAACAAAAGCGTGCTGAAAATAAAAGAACTGATGCTAAACTAGGGGAAAAGAAAACTAGAGTCTTCGAAATGTGTGCGTGGAGAGTCTATAAGGGGGGTTATATGGGGGGTGCTATCTCTATGGTAGCCTATATGCAAGAGGGTGATACAAGTACGAGAATGCATCTAAGCTGCATAAGACCCCCAACTAGTGCTCATATGTGGATGTAGTATGTGGTACATAGGCGGAGGCAGGGTCACGACTGCTCGAATGATTGCAGTGCAGTAGGACATCATCTCGACTCGTCTGTCCTCAATGGCTCGACGGTAGCGGGCCTCTATATCTGCAATCTGATGATTGTGTAAGTCGTGATCTCCAAGTAAGTACTTTCCAAGTTCCAAATTGAGTTCTAGTCTTGTTCCTTGTTCTACTCGTGTTTAGTCTAGTATTGTGGACAACCTGTCTTTTCCTCTTATAATCTCATAGTACGAGATCTCTTCCAATTCTTTCTTGTACCTAGTCCATCTTCCTCAAGGGAGTTCTTGTAACCGAGATATATTATTTCATACCTATGATCCTGGGTCGTGGGATATCTTGTATCTTGTCCAATCTAGTTATCCATACCAATCAGTCTCGGGTTGTGGGACTTTTTGTTTCAGTTGCATATTCTTATATTATTTCCCTATGTGGGTGATCTAGTAATTAGAAATATAATTTCCAAATCTTGTCTAGTTTAGTCAGAGGGCACAATCTAGTGCTCCCCTGACAGGTCGAGCAAGTTGCTCACGTTGCCTTGAGAAAAGTCAACAAGAAACTTCAAACGTATAGGAGTAGGTGGTCTTCTAGGAGAGAGTTGAGAAGCTCTTTTCCTATTATAGGTCTCGAAGGGGCACTTGACATTGCAAAGACTCTCTAGAATCACTAATGTGGGTCGTGTACTCGTAGACTTTACTATGCAGAAGCTTGACATGTTGGAGTTAGACGTCTGCAGAAGCACGCGAACAACACAAGGAAGAAGAAGAAGCTTGGAGCACAACACACAATACTGAATGTATTACCACTAGAATGTTAAGGCTATAGGTGTATATACAAGCCGGGAAAAAAAACCTTCTAAAGAGGGAAGAAAGTGCCCCGGCGGTCCTAGTGTGTTCACACACGAGTGTCATAGCAACCAGCTCAGTCAGAGTCAGAAAAAGCATGTAAATTTGGCTGTAGTGATTCCCCCTTGGGATAAAACAATTCAAGTAGCCGGTACCACTCAAGTAGCGAAAGATGCGCTTAACTGCCTACCAATGCCTGACTCCTGGGCAATGCATAAACTTGCTCATTTGTGAGACAACAAACTGAATATCTTGTTGAGGAATGCATAAGTAAATCAAGCATCCAACTGCCTTCTAATGGAGAATAGCATCAAATGCATCTCCAACATCATGAAGACTCAATCGTAAACCTGTCTTCATAGGAGTGGCAATAGGTTTATAGTCTTCAAGGCCAAAATGCTTCAATAATGTGTCAATATATTCCGTTTGACACAAAGCCATTCCACCATCAATGTGCATAAACTGAATGCCCAAATAATGATGCAAATGCCCCAAATCAGACATCTCAAATGAGGCATGCAAATGAGCCTTAAAATCAGCAAAATGCTTCTCATGAGGACTAGTGAGCAGCATGTCATCAACATACATAACAATGGGAAGAAGTACATCATTAGCACGCTTAACATATGAGGTGCTTTCAGTTGGACTTCTCTCAAAACCATGTGCAATCAGATAGGCACGTATCTTTTCATACCAAGCACGTGGTGCTTGCTTTAAACCATATAATGCCTTCTTTAAGTTGCACACCTGGTTTTCATGCCCTTTCTGCACAAAGCCACAGGGCTGAAAAACATACACTTCTTCATGCAAGTCACCATTCAAAAATGCTGTTTTAAGGTCCAACTGATGTACATTCCAACCATGATGAGCTTCAAGTGCACAGATGCTACGAACAGTAGTCATTCGGCAAGTAGGAGCAAAGGTCTCATCAAAATCAATGCCTCTTTCCTGAGCATAACCCTTTGCAACAAGCCTAGCCTTATACTTGTCAACTGTTCTATCAGGCTTACGCTTAAGCTTGTATACCCACTTAGTGCCAATGGCCTTCTTGCCAGAAGGCAATTCACATAAAGACGAGGTACCATTTTTCATGATAGCATCATATTCAGATTGCATTGCAGCCATCCAATGTTTCATCAAACGAATTTTGTGCTTCATCAAATGAAGCACGCTAAGTCTCATCACAAAGACTAGAGGCAGCCATAGCATAGCAATCTGATACAAAAGAGGCACTATGAGAGCCTGAATGAGTACGCTATGACAGAGGTGCATCTAATTTACTATTACACAAAGTCTGCACTAGCCATTTTGGCATAGTTTTTGCCTCCTCAATATCAGCTCTCTCATCAGCGAGTGCATCATGTAAATCTGCATCATAAATAAAATAATTTGCATCATCACATGAAACCTTTAAAGGTCGAGAAGTTGCCTCATTAGGACTAGCACTAGATTGTCCACTTGTAAAAAGAGGAAGCAAAGTATCATACATGTCTTTGGAGCTAACAGACGTCTCTTTCGTACATGAAAGTAAAGGCTGAATAGCATCTTCCACAAAAACAACATCACGGCTAACCAAAATGCGTTAAGTCTGTGGATGATACAGACGCTAGCCTTTGCTTTCATAACTGTACCCAACAAAAATACATTTTACTGCTTTATCATCCAATTTCCTGCGATATTGTTCAGGCACTAATGCATATGCAAGACAACCAAAAACATGCAGATTAGCAACAGATGGCTTGCGACCATGCCAAGCCTCATATGGAGTGATAGACTGCAGTGCTTTAGTGGACACTTGTTAAGTACATATGCTGCACACATGACAGCTTCATGCCAAAAACTATGTGGTAAAGCCTGACTCTTGACCATACACCTCGCTATCTCCATGAGTGACTTGTTCTTTCGTTCAGCAACTCCATTCTGTTGAGGTGTATACGGCATTGTACACTGATGTTTTATCCCATGTTCAGTTAGAAATGCATTAAAGTCAGAAGACATATATCCCCCCACCCCAAAAGAACGGAGGGTGCCCATTTTACATGCTGACAGATTTTCAGCCAAAACCGAAAACTCTTTGAAGCACATGAACACTTCGGACTTTGCTTTCAATGGATATACCCATGCATGCCTGGAGAAATCATCAATGAAAGTCACAAAGTAAAGATAGTTTCCAAAAGAGGGTGTCCTGCATAGGACCACAAACATCACTGTGAACAAGCTGTAATTTTTGAGTAGCTCGAACTGAACCATCTTTTGGAAAGGAGGAACGCTGTATTTTGCCCAAAATACAGCCTTCACAGACATGTTTTCGGGGTGCCTCAAGTTTGGGCAAAGAGGACACCATTTCAGATTTTTCAGGCATAGCAAACTAGCAAAATTTAGATGACCAAAGCATGCATGCCAAAGCTTTGCATGTGACATAGCCTGAGAATCATGTATTGCACATGCTGAATCATTCATCGATTTTTCATAGTCTATGAGCTTATACAACCCACAATATAAAATGGTAGAAGCAATAATCATGTCTATTTTTCATGCAGAATCATGAAAAATCATGTACTGCACATGTATTGAGAATCATGTACTGCACATGCTGAATCATTCATCGATTTTTCATAGTCTATGAGCTTATATAACCCATGACATAAAATGCCAGAAGCAATAATCATGTCGCCATTTGACAGATCATAAATTGTACATTTGTCATCAACAAATTTCACAATCAAGCCAATCTCGGCTAATGGGGAAATTGATAACAGATTTTTCTTGATCCCTGGCACAAATAAAGCATCTAACAAAGTGAAAGAACTACCATCGGCACTAGTTAGAATGATCTTACCAACTCCAATGACATGATAAGAGGAGTTGTTGGTGCGTGTGACAATATTCCCTGTAGGGGAAGGCACAAGTGAAGTGAAGAAACTCGCTGTGAGGTAATATGTTTGGTTTCCCCACTATCAGAATACCAAACACATCTGAGTCTACTGCAGACATACATTCTTCATGAGAAGATGGGTCAAAATTGAAAATAGTAATAAACGCCCATTCTTGATTCTGCACAAGATTTGCAGACTCTGTTTTCGGTGTAGAGGCCTCTGCAACAACCATTCTAGCCTCTTTTGCAACGAGTTTTGGACAGTTCTTTATGATATGATCGTTTCCTTTACGGTACTTACAAAAAAATTTTTGCTTTCTTGATTTCTTCTCATCTTTGTCTTCCTTCTTCAAATGTGCAGCATTTACAGATTTCTACTTACTAGTAGATGAGCTCCATTTACCTTTGCCCTTCTGACTAGCCAGGAAAGCTTGATCTGCAACACGCATAATGAACCTGTTCTGCCTAGACTGATCTTCCTGCAACAGAACAAAGACTAACTCCTCAAATGTTAAGGCATTGGGATTGCCTTTCATCATCAAACGAAGAGTAGAAGCAAAACTCTTATATGAATTAGGAAGACCATTCAGAACGGTCTGCACAAGTGTAGCTATCCGGTATAACTTCATCAACGGAAATCAACTGTCCCTTCAAGTCTTTGATCTTTGTTAGAAAACTGTCCATAGAATTACCTTCATTCATATGCTTACTCTCCAACTGTTTTCCTCTACTTTTACGGCAGGCAGCCATGGCCATGTTTACCTTGGAAACAATCATGCTTGTTCCATTGAGGGTATAGGCACAATGCATTTCTCTACAAATGGAACTAATAAGTTGGTTTTGTATGATGTATGTTATGTACTAGGGATCAAGAAAAGCTTACTCTCTGTGGATCAAATGGATATGCATGGTTATAGCATTCTCTTTGAGAGAGGATCATGGAAAATGACAAAGGGATCAAAGCTGATTGTGAAAGGCATAAAGAAGGGAACTCTCTATTGCTTGCATGGGAAAGCCTTATCAGGCAAGTTCATTGCTTCGGCTGAAGTTCACTCCCATATGGAGTTGTGGCATAAGAGACTTGGCCATATGAGCCAAAAGTGTCTCACTAGGCTTTGTAACTTAAAGAAGCTTGATGCTAAAGGCACAAAGCTTGATTTTTGTAATGAATGTCAATATGGAAAGCAAGTGAAACGTTCCTTTTATTCTGGTGTGTCTCGTAAGTCTTGTATACTTGATCTTGCTCATTCTGATGTATGTAGCATGCGCACCAAATCTATGGGGGGTGCTTTGTATTTCATCTCTTTTGTTGATGATTTTTCTAGAAAAATTTGGGTTCAATTGCTTAAATCTAAGGATGAAGCATTTGCTGCGTTTAAGCGTTTTCATG
>CM035441.1:74389108-74456608 GCA_020310875.1 Ceratopteris richardii | reverse complement strand
CACCGTTTTGTTGAGGGCTATGTGCCACTGGGAGTTGATGCTTGATTCCTTTTACTCACACAAAAATCTTCAAACTCTGTTGATGTAAACTCATCACTATTGTCCCTCTTGAATTTCTTCATCTTCTTTCCTGTTTGAATTTCGATTAGTTGATGCCATTCTTTAAACTTTCCTCATGGTTTGTATGAATTTCTATTATTACTTTCATGAAGATTTATTATGGATGATTTATGTGTTGGTATATGATTTTATGATCAAAGATCCTGTGATAACATACATCTCATGGTTGTCATGAATGTCTATTTTTACTTACATGAACATGTACATAAACATGAAAGGTTCATATTATGCTATCTCCATGTTCAATATTGATAGATAAGTAGAGACATTAATATATTGTTATATAATTAGATAAATGAATATATCTATAGATTTTAAGACAAATTATTATATGGATCAAATAACAATTAGATAATTAAATAAATGTCTTAATATATAAATATATAAAAACATTGATATATAAATAGTCTGTTATAACTCAAAACAAGTAAACTTTTATATTGTGGTTGGTATGAATTTTTAGATTTCTTCTTTGTGGATGGTATAATGTGGATAATTCTTTCTGAAATAATGTGTGACTTCTATCATAGCTTGTATAAAGAAGCAAGTTTCAAACACATGGAAATAACCCAATTTAATTCATGCAAAAAATAAAAGAATGGTCTTATATCAATGCATGAAGGAAAAAAGTAGTATCCAATTTGGAGTATATCTGTTTTGACTATTGATGTATAGGAGATCAATCCATCTAAGAGAGCATTTATTTAGCACAAGAAACAATGTTCATGCATGTAAAAATCCTTCAACTTATATGCTAGTATATTTTTATAGCTAGGAAAATCATTCTAAAGCTCAAGGTCTATCCTTAAAGAGGTTTAATGTATGCATTTCACAAGACAACCAAAGTTTTGACCAACAACATAATAAACTATATAGTGAAATCAAACCAAACAAACATAATAAACATTAGGCAAGCTTTGTAGAATCATGACGAGAACAATCCAATCCTTTTTTAAAATAAATTTCAACATGAGGGTCATGTTCTCATGATAAACATCATAACACATCACATATAGCTTGCAAAAAACATGATATATTGGAACTTCATCTTAAGTGGACACAATATTTTTTTCCACATGAAACTCCATTTAATTTCATGAGAAATTCTATTTTCAAGGGTGAATTCGTGTAAACAACAAGGAGAGAATATATAATTTTTTATTTTAATAAGATATGGATAATATATGCTCATAAATGCAAAAGTAGTTCTGAAGCTATATTCAAGCAAATTATGTTTGACTACCTATGTATGGATATACAACATAACTTGATGGATGGATTAATTATAATAACAGTTTATAAATATCATAAGGAAAAGAAGTCCAATTATCTTTTAAAGACTTGAGATTACAATATCTCATGTACGAGGTCTTGAAAATATCACAATTATTGTTTCATACAAGATCAGTTCTATCTATAGAAGATGAATATATATCCATTACTTGGGTTTCACATGTTAATACATTGAACTTGCTTCTAAAGAAATTGGTGAAATATCTTTTACTAGACGCAAATCATGTAGCACATTTTAGAAGAGAGCATTAATTTTCTTATACTTCTTTCATTCAAAGTCCTCTATTGAAGCACTTTATATTTTTTGTGCCAAATTTTTTACAATCACATATAATTTTTTCAGTGGTTTGTTAATGTCAAAGCATTGTTTGAAGAAATTGTTATTGATAGAATATGGAAATTATGGATGGATAATTTTTTTTTTCGAGCTACAACTAATGAATGTATATCCATGATCATAAACCTTTTGATGTGATTTGGGAAAAATGTTTGAGTTATAAAACCTTCTGTTGAGAGTTTAAGGATCATGGACACTAACATGTTTCTGATATAAAATTCTTTTTGGATCATGCTAGAGGCCATATGAAAAGTCAAAGAGTTGAACTATTATGAAATAAGAGAAAAATCACAACTTGTGAATAGAGAGACAATAGAGTTAAATGCGTACACATCCATGGTTTTACATTTGTGTTGGATCCCACACATTAGATGCATGATTCAATGGTTCAAAAAATAAGTAATGATAAATTTCAAAATATCTCTCAAGTTTCTTGTAGATATATAAGGTAAAGGTGCATTTCATTAAAGACTGAGCAATGCTATTCAAGAAGGATATTTTTGAGATCTGTGGGATATTAAAATTTTTCAAAAGCCCTCCTCTTGTGTGGTATAAAGCATATGGAGATGAAATAATTGAGCAAAAATATATGATAATGAGGGTGTTCTCAATGGAACCTTTGAATGATAGTTGTGAATGTATTGGGAGTGCATATTGATTTTTTTTTTCACTCCAAAAGAAGAAAGGAACCTTTGAATGGTAGTTATGAATGTATTCAAAGTGCATATTGATTTTTTTTTTCATTACAAAAGAAGAAATTCTTTTAGCCCATGTGCTGGTGATTTGGTATTTTTTTTTGTAATTTACATGCACTTCAAGCTTCAAATGAAATATCCAAAACAATAGTACATGGAGATCTTGGTACATTTTAAGCACATGACATACTTGTTGAGATATCAAGCTCAACATGTGATGATCAATATGACACATATCGCTTTTTCATTTCTTTGACATGTATAGTGGTCATGCTGGTATATGTCAGGGAAACTTGATTAAGCTTTACTAGATTTATCTATTGAGAGTGATGTCACATTTGTTTCTTGCCAGCTCACTCATTTGCGGACATTAAGATTTTCCTTACATACTGTTCTTTATATATTTCACTTGTATTGTTGTTTTAGGTCATTCTTATACATTCCTTTTATGTAATAGAAGAAGAAGAAGAAGAAGAAGAAGAAGAAAAAGAAGAAGAGGAAGAAGAAGAAGAAGAAGAAGAAGGAGAAGGAGAAGGAGAAGGAGAAGGAGAAGGAGAAGGAGAAGGAGAAGGAGAAGGAGAAGGAGAAGGAGAAGGAGAAGGAGAAGAAGAAGAAGAAGAAGAAGAAGAAGAAGAAGATCATTGTTCCTTGCCTCAATCTGTGTGTATGCTCCTCTTTAATTGTGAGAGTGTGTGTGTGTGTTCTTCTTTATCTCCTTCCTTGTGACATGGTATTAGAGCCAGTGTGGCTGCAGAGAGCTTGTGGACAAGGCTGACACTGAAGAGTACACGAGGTGTGGAGAAAGCATGATTCACAAACAACCTCAGATTGTTTTGAGCTCGCAAGGTGTGGCCCACATAAAAACCAGGTCAATTTGCAAAACTATAAATTCCATCCTGTTCAGCAACAATCATATATTCCAAATCCAAAATTTCAAGCGATTCCGTGTATTGTTGATACACAAAAACCATGTTTTTTTTTAGATCGAACTATCACAGTGCGATAGTGTTCAAGAAGAAGTACTGCTTGTAGTGTTTTTGTAGTGTTGTGAATTGTTGCAAAAATGGCAAATGCGGATGGAATGAGTCAACTTATGAGCGATAAGGTGGACAAGGATAACTTCGATGCTTGGAGATTCAAAATGATGAATTTCCTAATGGGAAAGGGCTACTGGAAGTACATCAAAGGAGAGAACGAAAATGCTTTGTAGTTACCAGAGAGGAATCGGATTGTGGACAAGTTAAGAGAATATGAGGAATGGAATCAAGAAGCACTAAAGGTAATGTATTGGCTATCTATTAGCATATAGGATGGAACGATTGGGCACATACAGGATGCCAAGATTTCGAAAGAGGCTTGGAACAGTTTGGTCACATTGTATGAGACCAATACAAAGGCACGGAAATTGCAACTCAAGAACGAGATCCATACACTAGAGAAAAAGGGCATGTCGGTAAGTGACTATACCATGAAAATCAAACGCATATGTGAGTCACTTGCATCTATTGGCATGAATGTAGAACAATGACAAGGTGGAAGTGTGCCTTGATTGTTTAAGCAGTTCATAACTTCTATACAAACCAGGGAAATATTCCAAACTTTGCTGATCTGGTGTCCATGTTTACTATTGAAGAAAAGAATCTTGGTGAGGACTTAAACTCCCAAGGAAAACCCAGTTCTGAGCAGGTATTATACTATGGTAGAGGAAGAGGCAGAGGTAGAGGTTTCAGAAGTGGAAGAGGAAACAATAACCAAGACCAAGGTCAACATCAGAATCATCCAGGAGGTAGAGGACAATTTTGAGGCAGGGCAAGCCAAAGAGGCTATAGAAATTTCCAAAGAAATGATTCAGGTAATGAAAGTAAAGGATGCTGGAATTATGGTAAACCTAGACACTTTGAATGTGATTACAGGTTGAAGAATCAAAATAATAGAAGGAAGCAAAACAACTATGCATCCAAACGTGCAAATGATTTTGAGAACCTGTTCATGGTTCAACATCATATAATGAATGCAATGTATGCTGATGTTTGGAAATCAAATGGTAATGTCTGGTATGTGGATTCATGTGCTTCAAATCACATGACCAATCATGTTGAATGGTTTAATAGTTTGTGAAATTTGCCTGTTCCTAGATATGTTGAAACATGTGATGACACATCACACCCTATCAAGCATACATGAAACATAACATTATCTATGGAGGATGGGAAGGTAAAATATCTTATTGATGTGCTGCATGTTTCAAATATAACAAAGAATCTGGTTTTTGTTGAACAAATGGTTGACCCGAGATTACAAGTCAGGTTCAATGATGATGGGTTATATGTAGAAGAGTACAAACAAGATGGACGATTGATTGCCAAAGGAAACAAAGTGGGCAGGACATTCACCTTAAATGTGAAAATTCATGAAATGAATGCAACCATGTTTGCAAAAGGTGTAGGAGCCATTACTAATATAGAGATCTCGCATAAACGAATCGAACATGCAAACTTGAAGAGGCTGAAATCGATGCAATCAAAGGAGATTGTCAATGGACTACCAAATTTCAAAGTTGTAGAAATGCAAGAGGTATTTGCAACATGTCAATTTGGTAAACAATCAAGAGCATCATTTCTTGACAAGCATATTAGTGAGAATGTGCTAGAAATAGTACATATGGATGTTTGGGATCCTGGCAAGGATCACATCTATGGGTGGTTGCAGGTTTTATGTTACTTTCATTGATGACCATACACAAAAAGTATGGGTATATTTCATGAAAGAGAAGAGTGAGGTGTTCACTCACTTCGAGAATTTTAAGGCTTGGTGGAAAGGTAGATAAGAAAGTATATTCAAACATTAAGGTCTGATGGAGGAGGTGAATACATGTCAAATGAGTTCGACAATGTTCTAAAAAATCATGGAATTCCACGTCAGTTTTTGTGCAGGTATACACCTCAACAGAATGACGTTGGTGAATGCAAAAATAGACATATTGTAGAAATAGCAAGAGCCTTGATGGTTGAGAAGAATATGCCTCATTGTTATTGGGCAAAATCTGTGCACATTGCTGTATACATCCTGAACAAAACTCCGACTTCTGTTGTACATCAAGTTACACATGAAAAGAAGTTGACAGGTAAAAAACCAACTTATCACATATGAAAGTTTTTGGCTGTATTGCATATGTACATGTTCCAGATGAGTTGAGGATGAAGATTGATCCAAGAGCATAAATATGTATCTTCATTGGATACTCCCTTGAGCAAAAGGGATATAAATGTTATAACCCACTCACACGACATGTCAAGGTAAGCAGAGATGTGGTGTTTGTGAAATATCAAGGTTCTATGCAGATGCCAAAGAAGAACTTAATCTTGACTCAAATGAAAAAGAAAATTCTGAAAAATCAACTGCAGAATCTCAAGTTTTGAGTGGACTGGATGCATCACCAACAGAATGGCGTTGGTGAATGCAAAAATAGACATATTGCAAAAATAACAAGAGCCTTGATGCTTGAGAAGAATATGCCTCATTATTATTGTGCAGAATTTGTGCACACCGCTATATACATCATGAACAAAACTACGACTTCTGCTATACATCAACTTACACATGAAAATAAGTTCACAGGTAAAAAACCAAACTTATCACATATGAAAGTTTTTGGCTGTATTGCATATGTACATGTTCCAGATGAGTTGAGGATGAAGATTGATCCAAAAGCATGAATATGTATCTTCATTGGATACTCACTTGAGCAAAAGGGATATAAATGTTATAACCCACTCACACGACATGTCAAGGTAAGCAGAGATGTGGTGTTTGTGAAATATCAAGGTTCTATGTAGACGCCAAAGAAGAACTTAATCTTGACTCAAATGAAAAAGAAAATTATGAAAAATCAAGTGCAGAATCTCAAGTTTTGAGTGGACCAGATGCATTACATAGCAATAGTTCCAAATCTTTGGAGAAGTATCCTCCCCCTCCATCAGATTTGAGCTTCTTGAGTGATCTACCTGTATGATTCTCCACATGTGCTAGATACTTTTTGAAGCAATCAAACACTTCATTCTTACTCTTGATAAAGTATAGAATAGTCCATCTACTATGGGCATCAATAAATGAGACATAATACCTTGATCCTGCCAATGAAATCCATGGAGTGGAAGATTGCGTGGAAATTTCAGTCCAACAAATTCATCAAATATATCAAAGAAAGGTAAAGAAAAGCTTTTCACTAGCAGTAAAACATCTACAGGTTTTGAAGACATTGATGGAGATTCAAGTGGTTCAGAAAAGATTCTTGATGAGGAACTTGGATTGCCCTATGTGAAGACTCCAAGAGTAGGAAAGGCACATGTAGATGATACAAGGAGAAGTGACCTAGGACAATAAGATCTCGGAGGATGCAGAATTCAGTGCAACGATTGACATATGACAATTACATGGCTCGTCATTGTGCCTACATGACAAAGGTAATACAAGATGTTGAACCCTCACTCTTGTTTTGAAGATGCAATCGGAAATGCAAATTGGAAAAAAGCTATGGATGAGGAAATGGCTGCACTTTAAAGAAAACATTCATGGAGGCTGGTTCCATTGCCACAAGGGAAGAAACCCATAGGCGGCAAGTGGGTTTACAATGTAAAGCACAATGTTGATGATAGCATAAGCAGGTACAAAGCATGATTAATAGCAAAAGGATATGCATAAACATATGGAATTGATTATGAGGAAACATTCAACATTATAGCTAAAATGTCTACTATTAGAACACTTGTTGCATTAGCTACAACAAAGATGGACTTTGCATTAGATGGATATGAAGAATGCTTTTCTACATGGTGGGTTACAAGAAGAAGTATACATGGACAAGCCAAAAGGATATGAAGATTCAAAGCACCCAGAATATATTTGCAGGTTGCAAAAGGCTTTGTATGGGCTTAAACACGCCCCTTGTGCTTGACATGCAAGGATCACAGATTATTTGACCACCATTGGATTTTCTATGTATGATGTAGATCATTCATTATATGCAAGGAAGGGTTATGATGGCATCATGATTGTGGCTATTTATGTTGATGAATTGATTGCAGGAGGTGACAATGAACCAAGCATTAAAGAGGTAGAGCACTCCTTATGCAAGAATTTGACATGAAAGATCTTGGTATGCTACACTACTTCTTGGGCATTGAATTTATGCATACAAAAACAAGTATATGGATGTAGCAAGGGCAATATACCTTGAGTATGCTATAAAAGTATGGTATGGCTGATTGCAAGCAAATTTCTATGCCATTAGATTAGAATTTGAAGTTGGATAGTACATCAGGTGAAGCATTGGAAAATGCTACTATGTATAGGAAAATTGGGGGAAGTTTGATATATCTCACAATTACAAGGCTTGATCTAAGCTACACAGTTGGACTTGAAAGTCAATTTATGCAGGTTCCCAGGAAGCCGCATCTAGATGCTTTGAGGTGCACTCTACATTATGTGAGTGCGGCTTTGGATTATGCATTATTTTATGAAGCTACTGTAGATTTGCAGGTTCATGGATACACCAATGTAGATTGGGTTGGCAGTATTCCAGATAGAAGATCTACTAGTGGCTTTCTATTCTCACTTGGAAGTGGAGCTATTACATGGAGCAGCAAGAAGCAACCCATTGTTGCTTGTCGAGTACAAAGGTTGAGTATAGAGGCGCTACAATGGCAGCATGTGAAGCATCTTGGTTAGAGATGCCACTTGTAGATTTAGGTGCAGAATTGCAAAAGCCTATCACCATCTATTGTGATAATTCTAACAGCATACAATTAGCATGACACCCTGTTTTCCATGCTAGAACAAAGCATATGGAGGTACATTATCACTTCATCAGACATACGGTATTAAAAAGTGATACTGATCTTGTTTATGTGAGGATATATGATTCGGTTGCTGATCTTTTACTAAAGCACGTGGAGCAGAGAAGCTGAAGAAGTATTAAAAGATGTTTGGATTAGAGGAAATGACGTTGAGCTTGAGGGGGAGTGTTGAGATATCAAGCTCAACATGTGATGATGCAAGATAACACGTATCACTTTTTCATTTCTCTGACGTGTACAGTGGTCACGCCAATATATGTCAGGGATACTTCATGGAGATTACTAGATTTATCTATCGAGAGTGACGACACATTTGTTTGTTGCCAGCTCACTTATTCGCATACATTAGGATTTTCCTTATGTATTGTTCTTTATATATTGCACTTGTTATGTTGTTGTTTTCGGTCATTCTTGTACAATCCTTTTATGTAGTAGAAGAAGAAGAAGATCATTCTTCCTTGCCTCAATTTGTGTGTGTGCTCCTCTTTGATTGTGAGAGTGTGTGTGTGAGGTCTCTTCCTTATCTCCTTCCTTGTGACAATACTTACAAATGATATGTGGATTGACAATGAGATGATATGGTAACTAGCTTGAATGATGTGTTGGAAGGATTGCAACATGATATCATTTAAATACTTAGTTCAATTTTAAAACATGATAATATTAAATAAAATATTACCTTAGAACATCACATTTGATATCTTGACTTAAAATTTAAACTATGTAATATTTCTTCTATGAATGTGTTGAATGATGATTAAGGGGGGAGGGGAGAGGAATTATTATTATTTTTATAAGTAAATACCTTTTTCTTTAAATATCTAGTTGTTTTTTCAAAAGGAAAAATTCTTGAGATTTTATAAACTAATATTTGTTGTATACTCTAGAATATTCCCTATATTATAGTCATACTCCTTTTGATGCTAGATTCATAGCGGTGAGGATTCTAGTTTTGATTGTTTTGTGATCTATACTTGAGGGGAATGAGTTTGATTGACTCTTATGGCCTTCGAGATCCTATTTTTCTTTTCTTGATGGCTTGATTGAGCATTGTTGGAGTTAGATGTCTATGAAAGCACGCGAACATCACAAGGAAGAAGAAGAAGCTTAGAGCACAACAGACAATGCTGAATGTATTACCATTAGAATGTACAAAGATAAGTAGCCTGTTAGGCAAATAGGCGTATATACAAGCCGGGGAAAAAAAACCTCCTAAAGAGGGAAAAAAGTGCCCCAGCGGTCCTAGAGTGTTCACACACATCACTACGTAAATATATCAACAAATCCCCCCTGGGAGGGATGCAATGAACAAGGAGTTGGCACTCATATATAAGGAAGTGCCAAGCTATGTGGAATCAATCCACAAAAGGAAGTAAGCCCAAAGCTTTGCGAAAAGCTTCAAACTTCTCCCTAGGTAGAGCCTTCGTAAAAAGGTCTGCAATGTTCTCCTGTGTGGGCACACATGCCAAGCTCATCCCGCCAGTAGAGAACCTCTCCTTGACATAATGATAATGCACCTCAATGTGCTTAGTGCGAGCGTGGAACACAGGGTTCTTCGTAACTACCAATGTGCTCTAACTATAAGTGATGATGGTGGTGGCAGAAGAGTGACCAACACCCAAATCAGCCATAAGGCATCTGAGCCACACACACTCAATAGTCGCTATGCAAGCTGCCCTATACTGAGCCTCACAACTAGAAGTGGCCACAATAGGCTGCTTCTTGCTCAACCAAGATATACATCAGCTACCAAGCATGAAGCAAAAGCCACTGGTGGACACACAAGCGTCATAGCAACCAACCCAATCACTATAAGAAAAAGCATGCAAATCTAGTGGTAGTGGTCCCCCCTTGGGATAAAAAAATCCAAGTAGTCGAGTACTACTCAAGTAGCGAAAGATGCGCTTAACCGCCTGCCAATGCTTGACACCTGGGCAATGCATAAACCTGCTCATCTGTGAGATAGAAAACTAAATATCTAGCCGAGTAATCCATAAGTAAATCAAGCATCCAACAACCTGCTGATAGAGAACAACATCAAATGCATCTCGAGCATCATGAAGACTCAATCGTAAACCTATCTCCATAGGAGTGGCAATAGGCTTACAGTCTTCAAGGTTAAAATGCTGCAATAATGTGTCAATATATTTCGTTTGACACAAAGCCATTCCACCATCAACTTGCATAAACTGAATGCCCAAATAGTGATGCAAATGCCCCAAATCAGAAATCTCAAATGAGGCATGCAAATGAGCCTTAAAGTCAGCAATATGCATGTCATGAGGACTAGTGAGCAGCATGTCATCAACATATACCACAATGATCAGAAGCACATCATTAACACGCTTAACATATAAGGTGCTTCCAGTTGGACTATTCTCAAAACCATGTGCAATGAGATAGGCATGTATCTTTTCATACCAAGCACGTGGTGCTTGCTTTAAACCATATAATGCCTTCTTTAACCTGCACACCTAGTTTTCATGCCCTTTCTGCACAAAGCCACGGGGCTAAAAAACATACACTTCTTCATTCAAGTCACCATTCAGAAATGGTGTTTTAATGTCCAACTGATGTACATTCCAACCATGATGAGCTGCAAGTGCACAGATGCTATGAATAGTAGTCATTCAACAAGTAGGAGCAAAGGTTTCATCAAAATCAATGCCTCTTTCCTGTGCATAACCCTTTGCAACAATCCTAGCTTTATACCTATCAACTGTTCCATCAGGTTTACGCTTCAACGCGTATACCCACTTAGTGCCAATGGCATTCTTGCCAGGAGGCAATTCACATAAAGACCAGGTACCATTTTTCATGATAACATCATATTCAGATTGCATTGCACCCATCCAATGTTCAGAATTTTGTGCTTCATCAAACGAAACAGGTTCAGTCTCATCAGAGAGACTAGAGGCAGCCATAGCATAGCAAATCTGATGCAAAAGAGGCACTATGAGAACTTGATCGAGTATGATATGATAGAGGTGCATCTAATTTGCTGTCATGCAAGGTCTGCACCAACCATTTTGGCATAGCTTTTGCTTGCTCAATATTAGCTCTCTCATTAAGAAGTGCATCATGTGAGTTTGCATCAAAAATTGAATAATCTACATCATCACATGAAACCTGCAAAGGCTGAGAAGTTGCCTCATTAGGACTAGCACTAGACTGTCCACCTGTAAAAAAGAGGCAACAAAGTATCATACATGTCTTTGGAGCTAACAAATGTCTCCTTGGTACATGAAAGCAATGGTTGAATAACATCTTCCACAAAAACATCACGACTAACCAGAATGGTCTGTGGATGGTATAGACGATAGCCTTTACTTTCAGAAGTATGTTGGAGTTAGACTTCTGCGGAAGCACACGAACAGCACAAGGAAGAAGAAGAAGCTTGGAGCACAACACACAAGACTGAATGTATTACTAGAGAATGTACAAAGATAAGTAGCCCATTAAGGCAATAGGCGTATATACAAGCCGAGGGAAAAAAACCTCCTAAAGAGGGAAAAAAGTGCCCCGGCGGTCCTAGTGTGTTCACACACATCACTACCTAAATATATCAACAAATCCCCCCTAGGAGTGATGCGATGAACAAGGAGCTGGCACTCATGTATAAGGAAGTGCCAAGCTATGTGGAAATCACTCCACAAAAGGAAGTAAGCCCAAAGCTTTGCGGAAAGCTTCAAACTTCTCCCTAGGCAGAGCCTTCATGAAAAGGTCTGCTATGTTCTCCTGCGTGGGCACATATGCCAAGCTGATCTCCCCAACAGAGAACCTCTCCCTTACATAGTGATAATGCACCTCAATGTGCTTAGTGCGAGCATGGAACACAGGGTTCCTCGCAACTGCCAATGCGCTCTGACTGTCAGTGAAGATGGTGGTGGCAGAAGACTGGCCAACAACAAATCAACCATAAGGCGTCTGAGCCACACACACTCAACAGTCGCTGTGAAAGCTGCCCTATACTCAGCCTCACAACTGGAAGTGGCCACAGTAAGCTGCTTCTTGCTCAACCAAGATATACATGAGCTACCAAGCATGAAGCAAAAACCACTGGTGGACACACAAGTGTCATGGCAACCAGCCCAATCTGAGTTAGAAAAAGCATGCAAATCTGGCGGTAGTGATCCCTCATTGGGATAAAACAACCCAAGTAACCGAGTACCACTCAAGTAGCGAAAGATGCGCTTAACCACCTTCCAATGCGTGACTCCTGGGCAATGCATAAACCTGCTCATCTGTGAGACAACAAACTAAATATCTGGCCGAGTAATGCATAAATAAATCAAGCATCCAACAGCCTGCTGATAGAGAGCAACATCAAATGCATCTCCAACATCATGAAGCCTCAATCGTAAACCTGTCTCCATAGGAGTAGCAATAGGCTTAGAGTCTTCAAGGCCAAAACACTGCAATAATGTGTCAATATATTTCATTTGACACAAAGTCATCCCACCATCAACTTGCATAAACTGAATGCCCAAATAGTGATGCAAATGCCCCAAATCAGACATCTCAAATGAGGCATGCAAATCAGCCTTAAAATCAGCAATATGCTTCTCAATAGGACCAGTGAGCAGCATATCGTCAACATAGACAACAATGATCATAAGCACATCATTAGCACGCTTAACATATAAGGTGCTTTCAGTTGGACTGTTCTCAAAACCATATGCAACCAGATAGGCATGTATCTTCTCATACCAAGCACGTGGTGCTTGCTTTAAACCATATAATGCCTTCTTTAACCTGCACACCTGGTTTTCATGCCCTTTCTGCACAAGGCCACGGGGCTGAAAAACATACACTTCTTCATGCAAGTCACCATTCAGAAATGCTGTTTTAATGTCCAACTGATGTACATTCCAACCATGATGGGCTGCAAGTGCACAAATGCTCCGAATAGTAGTCATACGGCATGTAGGTGCAAAGGTCTCATCAAAATCAATGCCTCTTTCCTACGCATAACCCTTTGCAACAAGCCTAGCCTTATACCTGTCAACTGTACCATCAGGTTTACGCTTCAACTTGTATACCCACTTAGTGCCAATGGCCTTCTTGCAAGGAGGCAAGTCACATAAAGACCATGTACCATTCTTCATTATAGCATCATATTCAGATTGCATAGCAGCCATCCAATTTTTTGAATTCTATGCTTCATCAAAAGAAACAGGTTCATTCTCATCAGAGAGACTAGACGCAGCCATAGCATAGCAATCTGATGCAAAGGAGGCACTATGAGAGCCTGAACGAGTACGATATGACAAAGGTGCATCTAATTTGCTGTCACGCAAAGTTTGCACCAGCCATTTTGGCATAGTTTTTGCTTGCTCAATATTAGCTCTCTCATCAACAAGTGCATCATGTAAATCTGCATCAGAAATGGAATGATCTGCATCATCATATGAAACCTGCAAAGGCTGAGAAGTTCCCTCATTAGGACCAACACTAGACTGTCCACTTGTAAAAAGAGGCATCAAAGTATCATACATGTCTTTGGAGCTCATAGATGTCTCCTTAGTACATGAAAGCAATGGCTGAATAGCATCTTCCACAAATACAACATCACGGCTAACCAGAATGCGTTTAGTATGTGGATGATACAGACGATAGCCTTTACTTTCAGAACTGTATCCAACAAAAATACATTTTACTTCTTTATCATCCAATTTTCTATGATGTTGTTCAGGCACTAATGCATATGCCAAACAACCAAAAAGACGCAGATGAGCAACAGATGGCTTGCGGTCATGCCAAGCCTCATATGGAGTGATAGACTGCAGCGCTTTAGTGGGACACCTGTTAAGTACATATGCTGCACACATGACAACCTCAAGCCAGAAACCATGTGGTAAAGCCTGACTCTTGACCATACACCTCGCCACCTCCATGGGTGACCTGTTCTTCCGTTCAGCAACTCCATTCTGTTGAGGTGTATATGGCACTGTACACTGGTGTTTTATCCCACGTTCAACCAGAGATGCATTAAAATCAGAAGACATATATTCCCCCCCTCGATCAGAACGGAGGGTGCCCATTTTACATGCTGACAGATTTTTAGCCAAAACCAAAAACTGTTTGAAGCACAAAAACACTTCGGACTTTGCCTTCAATGGATATACCCATGCATGCCTGGAAAAATCATCAATGAAAGTCACGAAGTAAAGATAGTTTCCAAAAGAAGGTGTCTGCATAGGACCATAGACATCACTATGTACAAGCTGCAATTTCTGTGTAGCCCGAACTGAACCATCTTTTGGAAAGGAGGAACGTTGCATTGTGCCCAAAATACAGCCTTCACATACATGTTTTCCAGGTGCCTCAAGATTGGGCAAAGAAGACACCATATCAGATTTCTGCAGGCGTAGCAAACTAGCAAAATTTAGATGATGAAAGCGTGCATGCCAAAGCTTTGCATCTGACATAACCTGAGAATCATGAACTGCACATGCCGAATCATTCACAGATCTTTCATAGTCTATGAGCTTATACAGCCCATGACATAAAATGCCAGAAGCAATAATAACATCACCATTTGACAGATCATGAACTGTACATTTGTCATCAACAAATTTCACAACAAAGCCAATCTTAGCTAATGCAGAAACTGATAACAGATTCTTCTTGATCCCTGGCACAAATAAAGCATCTGACAAGGTGAAAGAACTACCATCAGCAGTAGTCAAAATGATCTTACCAACTCCCATAACAGGATAAGAGGAGTTGTTAGCGCATGTGACAGTATTCCCTATAGGGGCAGGCTCGATTGAAGAGAAGAAACTGTGCTGCGAGGTAATATGTTTGGTCGCCCCACTATCAAAGTACCAAACATCTTAGTCCACTGCAGACATGCACTGCTCATGAGAAGATGGGGTCAAAACTGCAAACAGTAGTAAACGCCCATTCTTCTTCCTGCACAAGATTAGCAGACTCTGTTTTTGGTGTAGAGGCTTCTGCAATAACCATTCAAGCCTCCTTTTTCTTTGCCTCTTTTGCAGCCAGTTTTGGAAAGTTCTTTATGATATGATTATTCCCTTTACAGTACTTGCAAAACAATTTCTGCTTTTCTGATTTCTTCTCATCTTTATCCTGGTTCTTCGAATGTACAGCATTTGCAGATTTCTGCTTACTAGTAGAAGAGCTCCATTTTCCTTTGCCCTTCTGACTAGCCAAGAAAGCTTGATCTGCAACACACATAATGGACCTGTTCTACCTGGACTGATCTTCCTGCAACAGAACAGAGACTAACGCCTAAAATGATAAGGCATTCGGATTGCCTTTCATCATCAACCGAAGAGTAGAAGCAAAACTCTAATATGAATCAGGGAGACCATTCAGAACGGTCTGCAAAAGTGAGCTATCTGGTATAACCTCATCAGCAAAAATCAACTGTTCCTTCATTCATGTGCTCACTCTCCAACTGTTTTCGAAGGTAAGCAACACGAGCCTCATTCCTAGCTTGGTACAATGTGGTAAGTGTATCCCAAGCATCCCTAGTTGTTCTGCAAGAGCGAATGTGAGGAATAATGGCACGTTTGACAGACAAAGCTATCAATGCATGTGCCTGGGCATCTCTGCCATCCCAACAAATCTGCTCTGCAGTAGGTGCAGCAGAAACAGCAGCACGAACAGGAATCTGCACAATATCATCTTCAACACCATGTTCATCAGCTCCAACACCTGTATTCGTAATACCTATTATTACAGGTGTAACAGGACGTCTTTCAACACCCTGCACAATGTTCCACAATCCTTTTGCAACCAATACATGTCGCATCATATAAGCCCATAATGGGTAGTTGGTACCATCCAGCTTATCCTCAACAGCCAACATACGGAATACATCATTGCTTTCAGCCATGGCCAGTGACTAAAATACCTTATCAATGTTGTATATGCATGGCACGCTCATGTCAAATATCTTCCAGCATGCTTCAAACAAACATTCGAAGAAATTTTTGTCATAGGCTTCTAGGAGTTTCACTCAAAAATATTCATTCCCAGACCTTCTCATCTGTTACAGTTATTTGTTGTGGAGCAAGTCGTACACTCGATGGCTATAGTGGATATAATCAGGTCCGAATGGCTGAGGCAGACATCCCCAAAACGGATTTTATCACTAACTGGGGCATTTATGCCTGCACTGTGATGTGGTTCGGATTGCAGAATGCACCAAGTACATTTCAATGTTGTATGCAAGAGATATTTGGCCCATATCTCACGAGTTTTATGCACATGTACTGAGATGATTTCTCGTTATCTGGTGATACTGCTGATCATTTACATCATCTCAGGTGTTGTTTTTTGAAATGTAGAGAGTATCGATTATGCTTAAACCCGCATAAGTCTATTTTTGTAGTGGCCTATGGGAAACTTCTAGGGCATATAATATCTAAACAGGGTATACAGGTCGATCTTGATAAAGTATGTGTTATTCTCGATGTGCTACCATCCACAACCCCCAAGAAGTTATGCGTTTCCTGGGACAGATTCGTTGGCAAGGCCGCCATCTCCGTTGGCTAGCCCATCTGACCATACCTCTTACGTGCTTGACTATGGGCCCACCGCAGAAATTTTGTTGGACTGATAAATGCCAGCTTAGCTTCGATCGACTCAAAACTTTGCTCACACAGGCACCAATTCTCCAATTGTCAAATTGGCAACTACCATTTCATGTGTTCGTCAATGCATCTAATATCATTATCGATAGTGACTTTATGCAACAGAAAGATAAATGGTATACACCGGTGTATTATGCAAGATGCCACCTTAGTTCAGCAAAATGCAATTATTCTATTACCGAACGGGAATGTTTAGGCTTAATATATTCCATCAAGAAGTTGAGACACTATTTACTCGGCCAAAAATTCACCATCCATGTCAACCATGCGGCTTTGGTCTATCTTGTATGGCAACAACATTTGGGTGGTTGCTTGGCTCGTTGGGTCTTGGTGCTTCAACAATTTGATTATGATGTGGTACACTGACATGGCAAGGCACATACGATTGCCGATTTTTTATCGCGATTGGATTTCGGTGAACCACCAGAGGGGATTGATGAATTCTTGCCCGCTATTTATACAATCGCTACCCCCACACTACCTATTAATAGTTTACCCATGGACGGTTCTTACTATAACACTCTCATGATTTTTTTGACTACTGGTTGTCCATCGAGGATGGTGTCCAACACAGCCCATTGAAAACTTGCCATTTATAACCGATGTTTTCAGATCATTGTTGATCAATTTATCATCTCGATCATTCTGGTGTTATCCTCCATTGTATCCCTCCTCATGAAGTCCTTTCTGTGCTACATATGGCACATTCTATACCCTCTGGTGGCCATTTTTTCGGCGGATCTCACTTATCAAAAAATTCTACAGAGTGGTTTATGGCAGCCAACCATGCAACACGATGTGTATTCTTATGTTAAAAATTGTGATTCCTGCCAGCAGATGGGCCAACCTCTGTAATGGCATTATTTTCCTCTATAGCCCATCCTACCTCTGGAACCATTCCAAAAATGGGGACTCAATTTTATTGGACCTATTTCACCTCCATCTATTTCCACTAATAACCGCTACATTCTCACTTATACTGATTATGCTACCCGATGGGCCGAGGCCTGGGCTATCCGGTCTGCTACAACTCAGGTGGTGGCTAAGTGCCTGATGCATGATGTTTTTCCTCGTTTCGGCTTGCCATTGGAAATGGTTTCAGATTCGGGAACCCATTTCGCTAACACTCTTCTATAGGCTCTGATTTAGACATTTAATATTATCCATAAGTTTAGCACTCCCTATTATACGCATGCTAACGTCTTGGCTGAAAGCACTAATAAAAATTTACTCACTATGTTGAAGAAACTTATTCTAGATTGTCCTAAGCATTGGGATCAATTTTTACCTGCTCTGTTGTGGGCTTATCATACCACGTACAAAGTCGCTACTAGTTGCACACTGTTTAAATTAGCTTATGGATTGGAGGCGATTGTGCCGATGGAGCTGGTTTTCCCTAGTCTACGGGTGGCCTTGGAGCAAAAATTATTACCTAAGGAATCCGTCCCTGCATGGCTAGATACTTTACAGTCTCTTGATGAGCAACAGTTGGAAAGTTTTCTCCTTTTATAAGAAGTTTAGCTGCACCATGCTAAAACTCATGATCATTTTCTTCGTACTCCGGTGTTTCAAGTTGGCCAGTTGGTGTTATTCTATAATTCTAAAGCCAACTGTGCAGCAAGAAAATTTAAACTTCATTGGTTTGGACCCTACCATATTTTTGCTCAACTGGGTCCGGCTACATTTCGCTTAGCAACCGTTACCGGAGTACTTCTGCCTAACCCTGTCAATGGTTCTAAACTCTGCCCTTATTGTCTATCATCCATAACTGTTTGAATCTGGTGCCCATTGTAATATATATATATATATATATATATATATATATATATATATATATATATATATATATATATATATATATATATATATATATATATATATATATATATATATATATATATATATATATATATATATATATATATATATATATAAGCCTTCGCCCCTCGGTTCTTTTTGGTTGATTATTTGAGTGATCTTCGTTCACCCTGGTCACTTCGTCTTTTTAATTGATGCATGTACCTTACAAATTTGTGTCGCCCTCTATCATATATGTTTTATTAAAGTGCTATACCCTTGATGATTTACGATGGCCAAGACTTACTTTGTCGCTCATTTTGATGATTAATTGCATGTAGTCGTTCCATGCAGATTACTTGACTCGTGAATTTTTATAATCTTGTTCCATTGATTACGTGAGGTACGTTTGTATGCCCTGTGTGTGTTTTGTTTTATTCGCGCTCGCTGTGTGTTCTGTACATATGTGTGTCGCTTTCGCCATGGAAGCTATGATGCATCTTACTGCATTTAGTACGGACATTCCAGACGAGCTCGCAGAGTACCTTCGGGTACGAGGCTTGCTGCAGTTCGTGGAATTGCCATGGCATCATCTGCCGACCCATCCATTGTCCTTCACCCTTGCCTCCATGATTGCTTCTTGTTCACCCACGGATAATGCATTGCCCATCGTTTCCCCGTCTATCACCACTCATGTTACTCTCAACCATCGTAGACTAATTTCATCAAGCTAATGACGGTAAGACCGATGTTTCCCGACTATCGCTTGCCACGATGAATCAGTTATTACCCCCTAGATCTTCAAATGAGTATGTGATTATGTGTCGCCCTGCCCCTGAGTATCAAGCACTCCAATTTTTGGTCTCCGCTCTTAACTTGCATAAATGCAACTACGCCATATCAAGGCCCTTCTATTTGGCCATTGATGCGGCCTCCCGTGAGCCCATCAATTGGGCACTATTGTATTTCCGTCACATTCACAAGGAATGCTAGGCGGTGGTTAAACAATTGGCGAAGGGTGAATTTCCACACACTTGACTTCCCCAATTGTTTTTGTTCCCGGTACCCATTGCAGCTGACTCTGCTATTCCAAGCCCTTCCCTTCTTCCTGCGATGACTACTTCTCATATGGATGGGGCGGACGAGGAAGATGAAGTTGTGATGTTCTTTCTAAAGAAACAGAATTGCGTGGCCTTAATCTCTTCTCCGGCATTGAGTGCATCAACTGTTCTAGTCTCTACCGGCATCCACCTTTCCCAAAAGGAGGTTGTGGCTCTTCTGGTGGTCGAACAAGGAGTCAGTCAAGACGCGATTGTAGTTGTTACCACCCCTTCTTGTTCTCCACCCATGTCCCTCTTTGCAATAGTCCGTGAAGTCGTCCCCTCGCTCATTGAGGAACTACCTTCTCGGCTCGCCTCTCCGCCCAACAATGGGCCAGAAGTGCATATCGAACATCTTCCACCCTCTCCCTCTTCTCTGCCTGTTCCGCCTTAGCCCCTCATTGTGGTTGTTGCCTCTGCACCCATTACTTTGCCTCTTCCTACATCTTCTTTCTCTGCTTCTACTCAAACCCCATCCAAATCTCTTGATTATTACCCACCGAAATTATCAGAATTGGTGCGACCTCCATCTACTTCAGCAATTGTTCCCCCTCCTCTGCTGTCTCCTTATCTTTTCCCCCTTCCCTCCAACATTTATCTACTATTGGTCGATATCTTATTCAAGCTTCAAAAGCATTTTAATCGTAGATGCTTGCCAAAAAGCAAGCACTTACTGAAGATTTCCTGCATAAATTGGACGTACTAGAAGTAGATATTGCCCCTCTCTAAGAAGAGCTTATTAGCCTTCGTGCCAGTGAAGATGCTCTCCAAAGCCAGGTCTCTTCACATGAGGCTGAACTCCTGCAGTTATGGAAAGACTTGGTAGAGAAGGATGTCGCTCTCGATAAGATGAGTAAAGTTTTGGAAGCTATAACCGTTCAAGTTGGTGACTTGGAGCAAACCTGCACTGCTCAATGGGAAATAGAGTTATCCACTACCAAGGAAGAATTGTTCCAGAAGGCACAAGAGTTAAATAATGAAATTGGTCGGAAGCTATAGTTGAGGAAGGAATTTGAAGCCACGCAAAAAGAGCACCAGGCTTATTTCAAAACTATTCAATTTCAATCCCAGTAGATGGATCAAATGGAGAAGCAACTCGGCTTACAGCAAGATCAACTACAGAGAGTTGACACCCGGATAGCTGAGAGCCAACTTCGGTGTCAAGTTGCACTCAAAAATGATTTTTATTTGCAAGAAGCCTTTTTGCAAAGCCAGAGTCAGCAAGTACTTATGCAAGTGGTTCTTTGAGTTCTGCTAGCCCCGAGGCTCAGTTATTAGATCCTGCACATGTGCAGGAGTTGTTGAAGGATCTACAGAAAAAGATTAAACATAGTTTTGAAGAAGCCCGAACAATGTGCATACAGGGAATTGTCGATGAAGATTAACATGTATTTAGGGTTCGAGTCCACCATGTGTGCCAGTGTTAGGCCGTGGGATGGTTTATGTATTATTCATAATATTTCTATAATTATGTTGATGAAGCACCGTAAATGGCTGGAACGATGTAACCTCTTGAATGATTAATATGAAGGTGTTGTGTTTGTGTTGCTTACCAGTGAAGAAGATGCACAGGAGGTCCTTGCCAGACTATGCATGGCGTAGTGGCCGAACCGCTCCATGTTGACTTATATTCTGAGTTGTAGTTTGATTTGGTGCTGTATTTGTCTGCGTCAGTTAAGTGTTTGATTTTAAGTGAAGTAATTAACCATACAATAAATTTTGGTTAAACCGTTGATGAAATTTACAATCTTTTGGATGATGATAAAGTTCATTGTCATATAAATTATCGACTATTGTAAGTGAATTGGAATTGGTGGAAGAACGCAAGTGACTGCGATAGTATAGTATTGAATTGCATCCTGAAAGTTGAGTATGACTGTGTAACCTGCAATTGACTTTGGTAAGATTATAGATCAGACCCCTATCCAACCCAAGAACCCTGTAGGAAAAATCTCTATTATTCCTATTTTGCTAGAACCAATCCATGCAAATAAAGAGAGAACACTTAACACTTCTTATTCAGTGGTCAAAAGCCTTAAATATCGATGCTAATATGAGATAGCATTTCAGCTCTTGGAAAGAGTGCTTACACTCTTTCATCCATTCAAAGTATTCCAATAGTTCGTAGGTGGAATTACCAATGGTTGCATACATATGTATGAGCCACCTATAGTAACTATAGTTCCACATAAATTATTGGACTCATATTGCATGTTCTTGGAAACTCTACAATTGCTCGGATCTTATCCTCATCTTTAGATATATAATTCTTTGATATTGTATGCCCAGGGATCTTACCTTGGCAAACCATAAAGACACATTTTTTTGAGTTTATACAAACTTTATAAAAGAGATACTTGTCAAACATCTTTCTCGGGTCCACTATGTGATCACTTTGTGTCTTAGAGCATGCACATCAAGTGTCTAGATACACCTCCAAGCATTTTGAAGAAAATCCTTGAACACATGGTGCATTAGAATTTAGAATGTGGTTGAGGCATTTGTAAGTCCAAAAGACAAAGTGGAAAGCACAAATGTTATGTTTCATTGCAAAGGTTGTATTATGTTGATCCTTTGGTGCTATGGGAACTTGATTATATCCGAAGAACATGTTAAAGAAGCCACATAGTTCCTTGTGACGATGAAGTATCTGATATTCCACCCATGCCACCAAAAGGAATGGTAGTATCATGGATGCACATACTCCATTTGGTAAAGATTGAACCTTCATGGAAGGCCATCTACATGGAAAGGGGTACTCAAAAAGATATTAGAATAATAATGAAGCTATACCAGCTAATAAGCGATTGGTAGCTTATGTGTACCTTAATCAATACGCTCTTACTTTGTTGCTTGAAATAAGAGATAAGGCAAATAAACAACTTTTATTGGGAAGATATAGAACGTGAATGTTCTTTCACAAGACCTAATCCTCAGTGTTCGGGCAAGACCTTAGGACTTGAAAGATCTATTAGGAAAGACACAAGGCCAAGGGCTACAATAATAACAAACCCTTTTGGTGTTTTTTAGACAATCTTGATGAGGAATTCAACTCTATATTTACATAGGCACCTCCAAATAGATTTCACGTGAGGGTGCCATCACAAGAGAATCATGATCACACAACACCAACTTACAACAAGTCAATCCTCAATTAGCAAACCTTCTGATTAGAATGCAAGACATAGGACATCACTAGTTGAACAAATCATTGGTTTTTTCACTCGATACAAGGCATTTTTATTAACTCTGATTGGAACTGCATTGTCATGGTTTCAACCATTGACAATAGGCATGTTCAAAAATTTGGAAGCTCTTCTAGACAATTTCATGGGAGAACTTTCCAAATGAGGAGTTAAGCACGATTTGACTTCTTAAATATGTAGCTTCAAGCAAGCAAGTCACGAATCTGTGTGAGGAGTAGCAATGCTTTTCAAGAAATATGTAGAAAGATCAACCTAGAGAAAGTCCACCAGAGAAGAAGTTGATCTCTCTATTCCTAAACGACAGACAATTATGCTCATTAGTGTATATTCAAAAGCTTAATGCATTAAATGAATGTATCATAGAGTGTGTGTTAGAAGACAATTTGGTTGTAGAATTAAAGATTCCATCATCTGATACAAAGAGTGAAGCATCTGCTTCCTCTATTTCAATGAAATCTTTGATTGAGAAATTGTGGATTTGGTAGTGAAGAAGCTTCAAATGCAACAAGAAAAAGGTCAACATAACATGCCATATGGCCAAAGGCCATGACCACTTAGGAGATTTCAACATTGTAATGGAGATCATCCTACATACGTGCAATAGAGTTCCAAGTTACACACCACCAAAATATAACAGAACACCTCAACACTAGTTATCAACAACAACAATATCAACAGAGGCTGAGTGTTAGCTCCTAGTTTATTGCATTACTCCTAGGGGGGATTTATTGATATATTTTGGTAATGATGTGTGTGAACACACTAGGAATGCCAGGGCACTTTTTTCCCTCTTCAAGAGTTCCCCCCCCCCCCCCCCACCGGATTGTATATACACCTATAACCCTAATGGATTTGTTGTTGTACATTCTCTTGATAATACATTCAATATTGTGTGTTGTGCTCCAAGTTTCTTCTCCTTCCTTGTGTTTTTCGTGTGCTTCTGCAGACCTCAAACTCCAACATGTACTTTGTTCAAGGATAGAGATCTCTGAATTGGAACATCATATGCAAGGCACCGATAGATGATTTGAGTGAGGGTGCAACGACCATGCACTTATGTGGTCACCTCTTCCATGCTTGATGAATTTCATCAATAATCCAATGTGGAAGATTGATCGTCATGTTCTTCGTGTCAACTAAATGTAAGCTGAACCAAACCTTTTTGTGGGGCATCGTGAGTCTGTCCTACCCTTTGAATGCAAAATGTTGCATTCAAATTCTCAAATGCACCGCGATGTTGGGGATCATGGCCAGCATGTTCTTGAGCTTCATTAAATTTGATGCTTCATGTTTTTGGGGATGAATCCTTCTTTCTCAGGGGGAATATGCATACCTCTCATATGTAGAGCTTTTTGAACTAAGTTGTTGGTCAGATGGAATCGTTTTAACTCATATCCACATGTTAATGATGGGAATACAAAGGTGCTTGAAGCTCTAGGGTCCTCGATCATAATCAATGAGTTGATTAGGTAGAAGCATCGCATAAAATTGAGTTTTGATACTTTGGTAGCAAAATATTCTCCCAAACCTATTTTTTGCCGCACTGACCCTAAGTCTACTACATTCTGTAACTTCTCAAATTCTCTAGTAAAGAAGTGGTACTTTCCCCATGTGCTATTGTACTATAGTTCGGCTTCCCACATGTACGCGCCTTCTTCTAGTGGACTTGCCATCTCACTAAACTAGTGTGAGTTCTGACTAACTCTAGTCGTGTGGCCCATGGGTGGATCCTGTATGGAAATAATTTGCACTGCTAGCATCTCCTCTCGCTGTTCTTTAGGCTCATTTGATATGGGCAAGCTCTATCTCAACAGTTTGATAAGTATTCCTAGCTTGCAAATTGGTGCATGTTGTATATGTCGTATTTCTAGGGAGTATGATTGTGACTGAATCTGCTAGAAGTAAGAAGATCATGTTAGCATTGCATCAGAAAAGAGATCATGCCTTGTCCCCTTTACAATACCAACATGATATTCATTGTGGTTAGTGAGTTAGTTTTTGTGAGGTGTGGTGTGAATGTGAGTGGCTCTTAAAAGGTTAGTCACTTCCCTAAATGCATACTCTGGATGTGCAATATACTCATAATGCGTCTATACTTTGCAAGGGGATTTTTACATGGTCAGTTCAAGGGGTTTAGTACAAGATTTGACTTGTTAAATGGCCCTTATGGGGTTAGAAATCTTAACATTGGCAAGCTTTAAAGGTGTCTGAGATAATTTTACCAAGATTTGGAGCTGTTTAGCTATCCATTTCCAAGTATTCCTAGGTAGGATTTGATGCGATGATGTGGTGATAATAGATGCCCTTCATGAAGTGTGTGAAGTGAGTGCCTGTGAGTATCAATTTTGGCCTAGGATTCTATGTGAAACTAATTGGTAGCGTAAGCAAGTCTTAGGCACCCATATCTATTGTGCATTGGGATCACCCTTGATTGAACACTTTGGTATCCAAATCAAAACAAGTCATTGAGGTTGGATCCTATAGCCTTCAGCTTTGTCTTTCTGTGATTGCATCGTTCTATTTGTATGTATTGGTGGTTTTGTTGAGGGAGTCGAGGATTGATCACTCTTGTGTATCTTGGTGATATACTCCATTTGCTTCTTAGGCTTTCTTATTTGTTGTGCCTCGATCATCTTTCAAAAAGAAGGGACTTCCACGTTGTCTTCGATTCTATTATTGAGATCAATATCCCTCTGCATCATAGTCTAAGAGGTTTGGACAAGAACATATTGTTATCTTCACGTGTGCTCCTAGAAGGACCAGAGTGTTTGATTTGGTAATTTAACTGTGATCCTTTGCTGGTTCACCCAGACCCAAAAAAGTCCACTTCTTCGGTTTAAGTTCACCACATGGTTATAGATCCAATCTTGACCCAAGATAAGAGGTTCCATAAGGTCCTCATCTTGACACACTAGTACCTTTATTATCATTGGGACATCATGAATGGTGATGGGAAGTTCCACTTTGTCAAGGCAAGGGATTTCCACCTGTGCACAACCCAAAAATTGCAGCCCACTTATCTGAAATTACATTTGGTTGATGGACATATAGAGCAACTGATTGTTTTGCTAGAGAATGTGAAGTTGAATACTTGTGGAGTTGATTTCAATCATACTCTATCTATTTTCAACTTCAAACATGCAAGCAACTATGAGACAGTTCGAGGAAGACTTTCGTGCATCAATTGAAAGTGGTGCAAGATTGGGGTAGCAATGTTTACTTGGAACACTGAGGAATAACAACTAGAATCAATTTCCAGATGAGAGTTCAAATGACCCCTTACAACCAAATGCACAAAAAATTATTCCATTGTGAATACCTTTTACATGCGAGCATCACTCATCTAAATTTCATGTCCACACAATTTTGCACATAAAGTCCCCAAGGATGTAGCTTATTCTTGGATTGCAATAGATCTCCATGGATTTTTTAATCTCCCATTGTTTGTTCCTTATTTTGCATGATGCATTCAATTCATGTCATGAGCTATTATTGCTGAAGAATTCCAATCTATTTGTGCAAAAGTATTTACTCCCATGGGAGAAAGCTGATGAATCCAGATCATTTGGAACTTGTAGGCCAAGCATTGGATCTTCAAAAAGGGTTAGAAATGAAATTTGTATTGGTTACCAAGGTGGATAAATAGCTTAATTTTTTCTCACAGATTTAGAATGCTTATCCTAGCACCACTATGAACAAAATGTCCTTATGGCTACCAAGGTTTTATACCATACTCAATTTGGCTTTCCGAGACTTGATAAATATGCACAACGCCACAAGATTGTAAAGAAAACTATACATAGTTGCTACCATAACAAAAATAATATTCCTGCTTTTGTGCCTTGTATATTTGATAATCTAGTCATTTCAATAGAACACTGACTAAAATCACTCTCTCTTTTTTGCACTCATACATTGACTCACATTCTATATATGACAATTTACCTTGAGCAGTTGTGCAATTGGCACATGGCCTAGATGGCCAAGGTTTTAGCACATCGAAGTCTAGACACACTCTACTAGTTGATAAGGCATCCATAGAACACCCCATACTGATCGCAGAGATTCTTATGGCCTAATAGGACAACACAAAAGCACAACCCCCTGAAGCACCCCTAAAATAAATGCAAGAAGAAGAAGACGGTATTGAAGAAGGCCTATATAAAATTTGGGAAGCCCTAACACTAACAAACCACAACTTAAAAATTCATAGAGCACAAATGGTCGCAAAAGACAATTGTGTACATGAACTAGTAGGGGCTCTAGATTATGAATGATGCCAAAACGCAATCTTACAGAAGCATAATGAGGAATCACAATAGAAAATGGCTAAGATCTCACACAAAAAAGTGTTTTGAAGAAACAATTCAGCTTAGGAGGCCAAATTTGAACAAAGATAGAATAAGGTTCTCGCTCAATTCTAGGCCTTAGAGAAGAAAATGGATACACTGATGGCATGAAATGCATATGACATCGTCAGTCCAAAAATACATTCCTAACAAAGAAGAACTCAATCATGAATTCCAAGATATGTTAGAGTAGCCAGAGTTCTAAAAAGTGGAAGATGCATCCTTAATAGTAGAATTGAAGAAGGATAATCATGATAAGGATGCCATAATAGTCCATTTGTTTTCTGATAAATCACCCCACACTCGCTCCTCCAACCTTATAAACTATGTTCATAATTTGATCATTAAAGCACTCAAAAAGAAGTTGCAAGAGACCAATGCTACTTTGGAAAAGAGAGAGAACAATGCACACAAGGACCTAGTTGACATCCTTCATATATTGGAGACATAACTAACTCACAATGAGCCTATCCTAGAGGTAGACCTCCAAGATTATTTTCTCCCCCTTGATTTGATAGAAGAAAAGATGCTACCAACATAGGAGATCACTATCAAACTCCCACATACGAACATAGGAGATCACTATCAAACTCCCACACTTGGACTCAAAGACAATCAAACTGCAAATAAGAGAGTGTTGGGAAGTTGGAGTCAAAATTTTGTAGATTCGATAGACCCAACTTGAGATGGAAATTTTGGTAGTAGAGGTTTTTTGTTCATGTAACCAGAATTCATTAGAAAATTAGTTTGGAAACTATCATCTTCCATACATAGTACTAGATAAATGATGCCTCAATACTATCACAACTTCTACTAGAATTTATCCCAACATCTATCCCAATCCAATAGGCATCCTTCCACTATAGACCATCTTAAATATGTCTGACATATTAATTTGTGCTAGAGTATATATATGATCCATAAACATCCTTGGGTGAAATGTGTATGGCATAATCTACCTAACAAATTATGATGAATCCTACTACATCCCCAATAGGGCATCAATATAAATGGCATGATTATAATATGATGCAACACATGGATGAGATGAAACTTTTTTGGCTTAGTTACATGATACTTCTCCACGAGATGCATCACAAGCACCTACCAAAAACTACACTTCAAATGAAATCAGTGCATATACTAAGAATTTTTTGCACGTACTTGACTTGGCATGCCAAATGATAGCCAAAATTTAGGACATGATTAAGGTATGCCTCAATGCTTTTAAGGGTCTCGCCATCAAAAATTTAGTCATATCAGGTTTAAATGTGGCAATGGGTTTCTTTGTTTACCTTAGTAAGCAACCTTATAAAATTATAAGCTTTGAATATTACCCACACCTCGTCTACCTCCCCTCAACATACATGCTCAATTTTGAAGAGGCATTTCATACCTTTTTTTTTTTACAAATTGTCTCTTGTATTTTTTATGGCAGTTAAATATCTTACTATCCATGTACCAGACATGGAGGCTCATTTCCATGACTTGGAAGGACAATTGCTGCTAATAATGACAAAACATGGAAATGTGGTAAAATATTTACAAGAGCTTACTCTTTTCATGGAAAACCAGTGACTCTTACCATGCAAAAAAAAAAATTAACTTCACCACCAACTAAACTTTGGGCATCTCCATTAAGATCCACATTCTCAACATTTTTTTTCAAAATATGCACCTTGAATTACATTCATAGGGACACCCTACAAGGCGTGCATTAGACACATTTTTCTTGATTCCCACATGCTACACTAAGTATTTGTTGAAGATAAATGTACAAGCTCATTTTCATATGAGCCATGCTTAGATAAATTTACCAAATATAAAGATAAAGAAAAAGTGGAGGAAAAAAAAGAAAAAATAATAAAAGAAAAAGTCTAGTCAAAATTCATGATGAGTAAGAGATACAATATCTTGCCTTGTAGTTAGTAGCATGTAGTGGAGAAAGTGGTGAGTTAAGAAGAAGGCACAAACTTCTTCACATGCTCATTGGTTATAAAAGTGAAGTGGGAGCACATTCAAAACAAGGAGAGAAAGAGGCAAGAGCTCCTAGTAGTCGGATCTAGCCATTTTTTCATTTTGGTTTTCCCTTAGACTCCTTCCAGCCGCACGTCAGTTTGTACACCGCTCTGTTGCAGAGCTCATATCTCAGTGCATATGTAACCATTTTGTGCGTTTAAACATTCATTGAAAAGCTTATCTTGTGTACTCTTTGCATATCAAATATCTCTTTGAAAGCTTATGTAGTTTGTGAGATATCAGTGAAAGAGTGAAGTCCAGTTTTTTAGTATACCTGTGTAGATAGGTAGTCTATTTTGGTCAGTTAAGTTTCCCGACCAAAACATATCCAAATTGCATGATTTTTGTCTTGTTGGAAATCGCTTGGCATCTACTTTCAGTGTCTCAAATATCTCATTGAGATCGTTTATATTCTGTGAGATATCTATCATATAGTAAAGTCCAGTTTTACAGTGTACTTATGTGTGCAGGTGGTCTATCTTGGTGAGTTGAGTTTCCTAATCAAAACTCATCCAGATTACTTGTTTTTTATCTTGTTGGAAAGCTATTTGTGTCTACTTTCTCTGTACCAAATATATTTCTCAAAGGATATATATTCTGAGAGTTATCAGTCTGAGAGTGAAGCCTAATTCTTTAGCATATCTGTGTGGATAGGTAGTTCATCTTTGACAGTTGTGTTTCCTAATCAAAACTTGTCCAAACTAAGTCATTTATATCTTGTTAGAAAGCTCTCTTTGTCTACTTTGATTGACTAAAGTCTCAAGTCCATTTGAGTTTTTTATTGAGAGCAGAAAGCTATCTAAGGTGCAGATGTTTGTCCAAGTGTTGGACATACAAGGGCTCACTACACACTTCCGTTGCGCATAGGAGAACTCATTCTCCACAGTTGGTATCAGAGCAAACTTGTTCTTGAAGCTTCATCAACAGAGTTGGAGGTGAAGCAAAGCAAAAGAGGAGCTACAAAACAAGAAGGATCTTCACAAACGCAAGAGCAAAGGACTATAACTATTCGAGGTAACTCTCAAAGTCTTTGATACTCTTCAATGGCTGACTTGGGTCAACAAGCAGAGAAGTTGGACAAGGATAACTTTCCCGTGTGGAAGTTTAGAATGACCAACTACCTAATGGGCAAAGGCTTATGGGGTATTGTGAGCGGTGATGATGCTCAACCTCAAATCAATCAAGCTATGGCCACTGAAGTCCAAAGGAGGCAAGCAAAAGAATGGGAAGAGAGGAATAGCAGAGTCATGTTCCTCATTTCGCAAGTCATTACTAATGCCATGGTAGGTCATATTCAACATCTAGAGAAAGCTAAGGATGCTTGGGAAGCTCTTGAAAGGATGTATTCAACAAATACCAAAGCTAGGAAACTTCAACTCAAGAATGAGTTGAACACAATCAAGAAAAGTTCGAGTCAATCCATAGCTGAATATACTTTGAAGATTAAGGAGCTAAGCGATGCTTTAGCTTCTATTGGCACAACGGTTGAAGACGAAGATCTTGTGTGTTATACTCTCAATGGCTTGAGAGAAGATGAAAGATGGAAGCCTTTTATAACTTCCATTAACTTGAAAGATGTATATCCAGGTTTTGAACAACTAATCCCTCATCTTGTCACAGAAGAGCTTAGCTTCGGTGGTCCCAAAGGAAAGGACAGCCACAACCAAATGTTATATGCAGGTCAAGGTAAAGGAAGGATCTCAAGAGGAGGCTCAAGAGGAAAAGGAAGAGGTTACAACTCCAACTACACCAAAACAGTTCGGAAGACAACAAGGATGCATCAAACGCCAACACACAAGGAAGAGGTCGAGGTAGAAGTAGAGGAAGATGCCGAGGCTCTTACAATTCTCATAAAGGTATAACATGCTATCATTGTGGTAAAGTAGGACACTATGCTAGTGATTGTTGGCTGAAGAATGGAAGACCAAATGGAGGCAATCAAAGGAACCAAAGCAACTATGCGAGCACCTCAAGTGAAGGAAGCAAGGACACACTACTTGCAATGAGACATGAGTATAGAAGCTCTTGTGAAGATGACAAAGAATGGTACATTGATTCAGGTTGTAGTAACCATATGTCATGCCAAGGAAGTTTGTTCACTAGTCTACAGGTACCAAGTGGAAAATGATGTGTTGAAACAGGTGATGATACTCAACACATGATTGACCACATTGGAGATATAAGGCTTGGAGATACAAGTAGAGCAAAGGTACTATCTAATGTTCTTCATGTTCCTACAATTTCAAAGAACTTGATTTCAGTAGGACAAATGGTAGAGAAGGGTTATCATGTCATATTCAATGAGAATGGGTGCTTCATAAAGAATCCAAAGGAAGGCTTCAAGGTCATTGCTCGAGGTAGAAGAGAAGGAAGGATGTTCACTTTGGATGTCCAACATCCACATGGAAAGGTCATGAACATTCAATGTGGGAACAAGAAGATTTCAGAGCTGGACTTATGGCACAAAAGAATAGGACACATCAACATTACAAAGCTGAAGGACATGAGCAAACATGAAGTGGTAAGAGGTCTTCCAAAATTTAATAGCATTGGACTACATGAGTTATGTGAAGCTTGTCAACTAGGAAAGCAAACAAGGCAACCATTCAAGAGGAGCAATTATGTGGCTCCAAATGTCTTGGACTTGATACATACGGATGTATGGTGACCAACCCAAGAGGCATCAATGGCTGGTAATAGATTCTTTGTCACCTTCATTGATGATCACTCAAGAAAGGTATGGTTGTTTTGTATGAAGCAAAAATCAGAGGTGTTTTCTATATTCAAAAGATTCAAAGTTGAAGTTGAAAAAGAAACAGGAAGCTCTATCAAAACCTTAAGGTCCGATGGTGGAGGAGAATACTTCTCCAAAGAATTTTCAGATTTTCTACAAGATAATGGAATCAAAAGGCAATTCACTTGTAGGTATACACCACTACAAAATGGAGTAGCTGAGAGGAAAAATAGGCAAATTGCTTAAATTGCAAGATGCATGCTCAACGAGATGAAGGTACCATTGTACTATTGGGCTGAAGCTACCACAACCGTCATTTACTTGATGAATAGGTGCACAACATCGGGAATACATCACTTGACTCTAGAAGAGGTATATTCCGGTAAGAAACCTGATCTTACACACCTCAAAGTGTTTGGATGTGTTTGCTTTGTTCACATTCCACAAGAAGTTAGAACAAAGATGGAACCAAGGTCAGAAAAATGCATTTTCATCGGCTACTCGATGGAGCAAAAAGGATACAAGTGCTACAACCCTAGAACAAAGGAATTAAGAGTCTCGCGAGATGTGGTCTTTGATGAACTAAGACCATGGTATGAAGATAAAGGAAAGGAAAAGGTTCTTGAAGAAGATTGTGATGATTATGCAGGAACAAATCAAAGAGAAGCTCAACAAGCAAGCACAAAGGCTTCAGGTCCAGAGGCATCTACATCAAATGAAGAATGTTCAACATGGAGGGGGAGTCATTCTTTGTCTCCAAATTCAGCTCATAGTAGAGCCAAAGAGGCAAGTGCTACTCCAAAAACAGTGAGGTAGATGCAAGTGAAGAAGAATATGAAGAGGTAATCACTCTGATGGTAAAGCTAAATAGGTTAAAGAAGCAACTCTCTAAAGGCAATGAAAGAAGATCTTCAAGGACAAGGTATCCAACTCAAAGGTTGAGTTATGATAGTTTTATGGCGACACATTTTGCATACATGATGTAGGTTATCAAAGACAAAGAGCCTGAGACATATGAAGAAGCTTGCACACAAAAGGAATGGAAGCAAGCTATGAAAGAGGAGATCAAAGCTCTCAAAGATAATCACACATGGGAGCTAGTGCCAAAGAAAGAAGGTGTGAAGATTGTTCCAAACAAATGGGTGTTTAAAGTAAAGAGGAATGCTGATGGTTCACTAGCTAGATATAAAGCTAGATTAGTTGCCAAAGGATTTAAACAAACACAAGGCATAGATTATGATGAAGTTTTCAGCCCCGTTGCAAAGATGGGAACTATCCGAACCTTAATAGCAATTGGTGCTTCAAGGAGATGGCCATTATATCAACTCGACATCAAAAATGCCTTTCTCAATGGAGAACTACAAGAAGAGGTATACATGAGTCAACCGGTTGGATTTGAAGATGAAAACCATCCAGATTTTGTTTGCAGGTTGAAGAAGGCACTTTATGGCTTGAAGCAAGCACCAAGAGCATGGAATCGGAGATTGGTAGAGTATCTAACTAAGTGTGGATACAACCCAAGTAGTGCAGATCCTTCGTTGTACATGAAGAAGGAAGAAAATAGAGAGGTATATATTTGCATATATGTCGATGACCTCATCATAACAGGAAACGATGTTACAGGGATTAAAGATATCAAAAGGAAGCTTGGTAAGGAGTTTAAAATTTCAGATCTTTGGGAGCTGAAATATTTTTTAGGAATTGAAGTTGTTTATGGAAAGAGTGGCATCTACTTGATGCAAAGGAAGTACCTGTTGGATGTTCTTTTCAGATTTGGAATGAGTGAATGCAAACCACTCACTCAACCCATGGACACAAATACAAAGATTTGTTCAAATGATGGAGAACCATTGGAAGATGTAACGACATACAGAAGCATTGTAGGATCATTCATCTATGCAAACATTACAAGACCTGATTTGTCTTATGTTGTTGGTGTACTTTCTGAGTTTATGCAAGCCCCGACAAGTGAACACTTAAATTCAGCCAAGAGAGTGTTGGGATACATAAAGCATACAGTTAATCATGCTTTGTTTTACAAGTTTGATGAAGAATTGCAGGTCAAAGGCTTTAGTGATGCTGATTGGGCAGGCTTAAAGGAAGATAGAAGATCAACCTCAGGTTATGTGTTCATGATAGGAAGCAAACCTATCACATGGAGCTCAAAGAAACAACCTACTGTTGCACTTTCATCTATGGAGGCCGAATATAGAGGATTAGCTTTTGCCACATGTGAAGCAATGTGGATTAAAAAGCTTTTGGCTGATCTTGGAGTGCAAGTTGGAACCATCCCTATATACGGTGATAACATGTCAAGTATTTACTTGGCAAGCAATCCTATGTTTCATGCAAGGAGCAAGCACATAGAGATCCACTACCACTATGTAAGGGAGAAGGTGCTGAGCAAAGATATGGAGGTGAAGTTCATCAGAACCAAAGAGCAGGTTGCATATATATTTACAAAGTTCTTGGATGCTTCTAAACTCAAAGATTTCAAGGATGCGATAAAATTGAAGGACATGGATGAAGATAACTCCCAAATGAGCTTGAGGGGGAGTGTTGAAGATAAATGTACAGCTCATTTTCATATGAGCCATGCTTGGATAAATTTACCAAATATAAAGATAAAGAAAAAGTGGAGGAAAAAAATGAAAAAATAATAAAAGAAAAAGTCTAGTCAAAATTCATGATGAGTAAGAGATACAATATCTTGCCTTGTAGTTAGTAGCATGTAGTGGAGAAAGTGGTGAGTTAAGAAGAAGGCACAAACTTCTTCACATGCTCATTGGTTATAAAAGTGAAGTGGGAGCACATTCAAAACAAGGAGAGAAAGAGGCAAGAGCTCCCAGTAGTCGGATCTAGCCATTTTTTCATTTTGGTTTTCCCTTAGACTCCTTCCAGCCGCACGTCAGTTTGTGCACCGCTCTGTTGCAGAGCTCATATCTCAGTGCATATGTAACCATTTTGTGCGTTTAAACATTCATTGGAAAGCTTATCTTGTGTACTTTCTGCAAAGCAAATAGCTTTTTGAAAGCTTATGTACTTTGTGAGATATCAGTGAAAGAGTGAAGTCCAGTTTTTTAGTATACCTGTGTAGATAGGTAGTCTATTTTGGTCAGTTAACTTTCCCGACCAAAACATATCCAAAGCACATGATTTTTGTCTTGTTGGAAAGCTCTTGGCATCTACTTTCAGTGTCTCAAATATCTCATTGAGATCATTTATATTCTGTGAGATATCGGTCACATAGTAAAGTCCAGTTTTACAGTGTACTTATGTGTGTAGGTGGTCTATCTTGGTGAGTTGAGTTTCCTGATCAAAACGTGCACATAACTCTTGTCATTTTGAATGGTGTAGATACTCAAAATACTAAATGCAAAAAATATGTCTAATCAACAATATCATATTTTCTTTTTCTCTTATGCGTTAAAAATGCATAACGCTCAAACAGTCCATTGAAACACTAAAGACTCCTTTCCAGTATGCTGATGTGCCATATCTAATTAATTTTGTCCACAAAAACTACGAGATAACCAATCCATATTCAATCTATTGATAGACTCGATCTTCATCTAGAAAGGTCAACAACCATTTGGTTCATGCAAATGCTATTCAGAGTAGTAATTTTTGCAAGTCCTATAGAAGTGCAATCTATTCTATCCTCATTTGATGCAGAAATGCATCAACTATAAGTATGTAGATAATTTTTTAAAAATCTATGGGTGACCCGAATGGACTGGCGCCTTAAGGTGCCAGTCTGTTTAGATCACCCAATGGCTAACCTTACATGTAGGATTGAAAAGGTACACGTCTATTGATGATGCGGCAAAAAGTACATAATTCACAACACTTTGGGTGGCCGTACTATCCATGTGCCCCCCAAGAGAATAAATGTACAATGTATGATTTTACCTACATAAAATATTTTTCATAAAGTTTACATGAAAAAGCACAATTTCATAACAAGAACAAAGAAATGATTTGAAGGTTATTGAAAGCTTATACTAGGATTCAATGCATTGCTCCCCAAAGATTTGTTCTTTTAGTAATACATGAATTTGAAAGACATATACATCAAATTAAGGAGGATTTTCCCATGATTATTTTTGACTAATCATGATTCGAGCTTGATCATGATGAAGCTATTTCTCAAGGTTACAACATCATGATGAAGCTATTTCTCAAGGTTACAACACCATGATGAAGCTATTTCTCAAGGTTACAACATCTACTTACAACATCTATTGGAAGAAGTTTCCTTCATTGGTCTTACGAGAGGCACTCTAAGGTCTTTTGTAATACCACAAAAGATCTAACTACCAAGTTAGTTGCAAAGGAAATCATCCAAACTGAGATAAATGTATTGCCCAATCCCTCCTCTATGAAAGTTCACTAACTAGCAAAAAATAATTTATAAATTAAAAACTCTATTTCTAGAAAGAGTATCAAGCAATGACCAAATTTGTATAGGATGTGTCAATGGAAAACACAAGCACACAAGCATACTCTATCAAGGACGATAGAGATTAAGAGGGGGGAAGTCTTAGGGTAGAGTAGGAATGATGCCGAACATGAAGATGAAAATGAAGGATTCATCGTGAATAAAGGTGGAAAGTAGGAAAAAAACCTCACGAAAAAAAGAAAAACGTCCTTCACACACACACACACACACACACATATATATATATATGTGTGTGTGTGTGTGAATATTTATTTATTTATTTAAGTTAGCATTTTCCCACGTTATTTAGCTTATATATATATATATATATATATATATATATATATATATATATATATATATATATATATATATATATATATATATATATATATATATATATATATATATATATATATATATATATATATATATATATATATGTGTGTGTGTGTGTGTGTGTGTGTGTGTGAATATTTATTTATTTATTTAAGTTAGTATTTTCCCACGTTATTTAGCTTATATATATATATATATATATATATATATATATATATATATATATATATATATATATATATATATATATATATATATATATATATATATATGTGTGTGTGTGTGTGTGTGTGTGTGTGTGTGTGTGCGCGCGTGTGTGTTTATTTATTTATTTATTTAAGTTAGGCTTTTTCCATGTTATTTAGCTTAGATTAACCAATTTTGTACGATATATATTAGAACTCTAATGTTTTAATGAGATTTAGAAAAATTATTATATTGTTGGAAGTTGTAAAGGAAATTCTCATCATTTGATTGTGAAGCCACTCTTGCCTTTTATTTTTGCATCAATATTGTGTGTTTTTTCTTGAAAGATCTTGCTTGATGCCTTATGTGTCTTCTATGATATGTTTCCCTAAATTTTAATGCATTACTTGAATGTGTCATTGCAATAAATGAGCATGTATAAACTTTTGTATGTACAAATATGAGTTAATTTTGGCATCAAAATTTAGTTCAAGATATTGCCATTTAATAGATTTTTTTGATAAAAATGCATTGAAGTATGAAAGGGGGAAGTTACCTCTCATGGATTGAGAGGAGATTGCAAGAAGCTATTCTAGCTAGTTCATTTGAGAGTTGAAGTGGAAGGGTTGTAGTAGAAGAAAATGTGTGGTATCAAATTTAGGTATAATCACACCTAATGATCATGTGTTCCATCTGGCTTAGTGCACTCAATTAGTTCACATGATCAGATTTACAATTTATCAATTCAACCATTGATGTTAATAGGTGTTATCATGCGATAGTTGCTCATGCATCTATATGTCTCCATAGAGTAAGTGGTATGTTCTGCCAGGAGTGTTTGGTAACCAGCTTCCAAGATGTTGACCCTAGCCTATAGGCGTTGCGATTCTACCTGGAAGGCAACAGTGTGCTCTTCCAATTGGTGGTATTCTTGTTGTAGTTGATGTGCACACTGAAGTAATGTATTAAATGTACTATTCACATTATGAGATGAAAGGGGAGGAGTTTGGAATGCTGCGAGAGTGGGAATGGGAAGGGGGGTAGTGGATGTTGTGTCTACCAATGAGGTGGTGGATGGTGAGGTGGGGGGTAGGGGAGTGGGTGATGTTGGAATTGCAGGGAGAGGTGTTGTGGGTGGTGAAATTTCCATGGGGTCGGACAGTGTGGTGCGTGCAGGGGCTACCATGTAAGTGGGTATGGTAGGTGAAGTGAGTGTGGTGTCTGTGTAGAGCAGATGCATACATGCATGAATGCACATGCATAGATGCATGAATGCACATGCATACATGCATGCATGCATATGCATACATGCATGCATGCATGCATATGCATACATGCATGCAGGCATATGCATACATGCATATGCATGCATGCATGCATACATGCATGCACACACATGCATACATGCATGAATGCACATGCATACATGCATGAATGCACATGCATACATGCATGCACACACATGCATACATGCATGAATGCACATGCATACATGCATGAATGCATGCATACATGCATACATGCATGAATGCACATGCATGAATGCATATGCATACATGCATGCATGCATGTGCATGCATATGCATACATGCATATGCATACATGCATGAATGCACATGCATACATGCATGAATGCACATGCATACATGCATGCATGCATATGCATGCATGCATATGCATGCATGCATACATGCATGCATACATGCATGAATGCACATGCATACATGCATGCATGCATGCATACATGCATGAATGCACATGCATGCATATGCATTCATGCATGAATGCACATGCATGCATATGCATTCATGCATGAATGCACATGCATGCATATGCATTCATGCATGAATGCACATGCATACATGCATGAATGCACATGCATACATGCATGAATGCACATGCATACATGCATGCATGCATATGCATACATGCATGTGCATGCATGCATATGCATACATGCATGAATGCACATGCATACATGCATGAATGCACATGCATACATGCATGAATGCACATGCATACATGCATGAATGCACATGCATACATGCATGAATGCATATGCATACATGCATGCATCCATATGCATACATGCATGCATCCATATGCATACATGCATGCATCCATATGCATACATGCATATGCATGCATACATGCATGCACACACATGCATACATGCATGAATGCACATGCATACATGCATGAATGCACATGCATGCATATGCATTCATGCAAGAATGCACATGCATACATGCATGAATGCATATGCATACATGCATGCATATGCATACATGCATGCATATGCATACATGCATGCATATGCATACATGCATGCATATGCATACATGCATACATGCATGCATGCATGCATATGCATACATGCATACATGCATGCATGCATATGCATACATGCATGTGCATGCATATGCATACATGCATGAATGCACATGCATACATGCATGCATGCATATACATACATGCATGTGCATGCATGCATATGCATACATGAATGTTGCATATGCATACATGAATGTCAACATATGCACACACATGCATGCACACACATATGCATACATGCATGTGCATGAATGCACATGCATACATGCATGAATGCATGAATGCACATGCATACATGCATGAATGCATATGCATACATGCATGAATGCACATGCATATGCATACACATGCATACATGCATGAATGCACATGCACATGCATATGCATACATGCATGCATACACGCATGCATATGTATACATGCATACATATGTAAGCAAGCATATGTACATGTATGTATACAAGCAAGCATATGCATAGAAGCATATACAAGGAAGCATATGTATATGTATATGTATGCACGTATACATATACAAGCATATGTATACGTGAATGCATATGTATACAAGCATATGTATACGTGAATGCATATGTATACAAGCATATGTATACGTGAATGCATATGTATACAAGCATATGTATACATGAATGTATATGTATACAAGCTTAAGCATGCATATATATACATTGGATGAGATGAGATCTTCATATTGCATAAGATAGGATCTCCACGTACACCATGGGGTGCACACGATCACGATGAATCAAAGATATATCATATCCGTAATGGAGCTCCCGTTATGGATGCGGCGGGGAAGTCAATGCGGCAACGTATACGACAACTCTGCTCGATCGAATTCGGTCATTCAGTAATGTTAAAATGGACCGAACAGGATAGAGACTCTAAAAATCATATCACACAATGCATATATGAAGAGTACCGGCCAGCACCTGGCAATCCAGTTGTGAGTTCCGATTGGATACAACATACAGCACGTGAGGTGATGTCGCATCGATGATCGGAAGCTCGCGATGCTTTCAAAGTAGGCTTACCGAAACCTGTATGGCTAGACGCCGAAGAATGGAAATCGATTCAGGATGAGCATTAACATACTCCTGATCGGTATCGAGAACAAAGAGATGCGGCGGCCACTCGGTTAGATACGGTTGGAACGTCGCATTTAGGTAGCGGCGGATATGACAGTATGCGCTACCAATTTGTAAGTATGATGTTAATTATTGAGGTTGTTTGTGTTAAGTATATTATGTATATTCATCTAACATTTTGCATATTTACTATAGGAGTTGGCAGTGGGTCGTCCTCCAACACGAGCAAAAGTATCGTATGGATATCGACATGGATTGACTGCACTGTTACAAGACATAGAGGGGCGCGGTGCAATCGTCTCATGGGAGAATATTCTTGATTAGGTAAAGTTATATCTTGGTTTCGTGTTTCTAGTTTTTGTTTATAAATGTCATGTTAATTGGTTTTATTTTATACATATGTTTTGTTGCAGGATTGTAGGTGTAAATATTTTGATCAATGCCACAATTTTGTATCACACTCTCATATGACAATCATGAACCATAATTTTGTATTCGATTCCTATATGGAAGTGTTTTGTCACATTGCCACAATTTTGTATTACACTCCTATGTGGCAATGATGTACCATAATTTTGTATTCGATTCCTATATGTAAGTGCCATTTATGGAATATACGACTTTCTGTACATGAATCATTGTTCATTTTTGTTCATATAAGTTTATGTTTTGGTTGCCATTAGAGTAGATAACACATGTACTCAGTTGGGCAGAGTGTATTGTCTTTTGCTAAACAACATCATGCTGTAGCAAAAGACAACACACTCTACCCAAAAAATTTTGTGCAGGTTTGGTCGTCAGTATACGCGTCGGTACATCCAGTATGGTCGTCGGTATATGCGCCGGTACACCCAGCTGGGACGTCGGTATAAGCGTCGGTATAAGCGCCGGTATTTCCGGCACATATACCGTCGCATATACCGACGCTCATACCGACGTTTATACCGGCGCTTTCTTTCCGACGCATACACCGACTATAACACCGACATCGCGCGCGATTTCACGCCCGTTCATTTGCCTCGGTAGCAACCTCGATATACCCTCGATATGTTATAGTGCATGCTCGCATAAAAGCACATTGAGGTGCATTATCATTATGTCATGGAGATGTTTCTTTACTGGAGAGATCAGTTTGGTCTTTTCACAAAGAATCTACCTCTGGAGAAATTTGAAGCTTTTTGCAAAGCTTTGGGCCTACTTCCTTTTGCGGATTGATCTCTTTCCACATAGCTTGGCACTTCCTTATACATGAGCACCAACTCCTTTTCACCACATCACTCCCAAGGGGGGTTTGTTGATATATTTCGTAAATAAAGTATAATCTTCCATCCCAATCCTAGTAATAAAATATAGTATTAGACTCAATGGAGAAGTAAGATATTATTTTCTAAGCATTGAGGGAGAATAAAGTACAATATCTATTTGATTTAAAGGGAATTTTAAATTATATCTCACATAAGTGAAATCCATATGACAATGATGGCCGAATAATTAACTTCTACATAACAAGAGTTTCATATTATTACCTCAAGCTATATCTACACAATGATATCCAAGCATCAAGCTACAAAAACTCTTGGATCTTACCTTTGCATGCTTACAGCTAGGCACGCTTATAAATATCTCTATGGAAGCTACACGTGTTTGATCTCTATGTGCATAAGAGCTAGAACCTTCATCTTATTGTTCTACTGCACACATGCACTGCTCATGAGAAGATGGGTTGTTGACGTTGTAGCATCACAACTCATACTTGTCAAACCAGGAAGCATCTCATGAGACCCAAATGTTTGCGTAGAAGCACTCAGCAGACGTAATGGCACTTCGTCAACGTATGATTAACAACGTTATCAACAAGAAGATACAACATAAGCATCACGAATGATACACCTAATCGTAATCACAAGCATAATAACGACGTAATCATACATCAACGTGTCACAAGCGTTAGACAAGAAGAGAACAAGCACGCATGCACATCATGACGACGAGAGAGCAAGAGTCTATCTACAAACTAACATAATCTCATTACTTCTAAAAAAGCTCTCCCCAAAAGAAGAGGTGGAGACCTCTTTATATACAAAATGGCAAAAAAGCATGCTATGTGGGATTTCTCAACTGAAAGGAGAATGAATCCCACTTATTCTCTAGTGTGGCACTCACACACACCTATACATGAGTGCGTTATTAACTGAATGAAAGGTAGAAAAAGGTACAAACGATGATGAAAATGAAGTGGATCCAAGAAATACATGTTGTATCTTCAACACTCCCCCCCTCCTTGACTTTGTCGTCCTCGACAAAGCTTTTGCAAGTATGGAGCTTTTGTGGAAGAGCGTGTAGGAGTTCCTTTTGATTTGCATGATCCTTGTACCATTGGAGTGCTTTGCTTTATTGCTTTTCTTCATCTTGCTTTTTGTTTGGAGTCGAGTGCTTTAACTTGGTTCTTTTGCCTCATATAGATGAATATGCTAGAATGGTTTTTTTTTTTTTTTTTTTTTTTTTGGGTAATGGATGGATGATGTATGAGAATGATACGACAAAATGAAGATGATATATACAAATAGATGAAATTAATTAATCTCTTCTTAGTCCATATGCATGAGTGGGGACTAAGGGTGCATGGACGGAAAACAAAAAAGTGGCTATGCACGGTCTTGTAATGTGACCCTATCTTATGCATACTCTAAAAATGCATACAACAATAAAAAAAAATGGTGCAAAAATGGATGGGTCTTGAGCAAAGTGCTCAAGGGTGAGGCGATGATGAGGCTTTCTCCAAATGTCCAACTCCAAGAGACGCCTTTTTTCCATCACCATTTGAAATGGATGATACCTTTGTCCACCATCCTGAAAAAAGAAAAATAAAAAGCAAATTTTTGAAATCTATGTACATGTGCCCTCTTTGTGCCTGGGTTAAACTAAGTGTGCCGAATGTTTGGCCTTTGGATGAGGCCCTATTCGTGTGCATACTTGGTGTGCATCTTAAACATATGTTGTGCATTGGGCAAGGTTGTTGGAAGTCAATGTCTTTATTGGCTTATCAATTAGCTTCACTAAGCATCAACTTCAAATCTTAGTTCTTCAACAGTTTTATAGCAGTTTTATAAACTACTCCAAGCAATCCACGCGGGCGCAACATATGTATATAGAATATCTTCGTACACATGTATAAGCAAGCAACGGACGGCGACTTGGTCTAGCCCAAAGCCTTCAAAAGCTAACATGCTCCCACCCGGGTTCAATCCCCACGCGCTGCGGCAGCAGGTTGCGCTTTTTAATAAAACAATCCGTTCACGGAAAAAGCCGTTCGCGATAGAGGTGTTTTTTTTTGTTATCGTTCTACGATCGTAGCTTTTAGTACAGCTTTTCATGATACTCAACAACTATATAATATGGCCCTTGGCTCATTGTGTAACTCACTCACTCAAAGATCTAGAGCTTGGAGATCTTCTTGAAGACAGAGTGTTCTCACACTCTTGAAGGAGGTGAAGTTGTGGTGAAGGAGAGGCTACTCTCATTGTAGCAGGAAGTCTTCTACGAGGTGGTGGTAACTATCTTTTGTGAGTTAACCTTGTGGTTAATTTACAATTACGTTACACTATATTGTTAGCTTCATTGCTTCATTCTCTTCACACACACTTAGATTATTTCGACATAATCTAAATTTTGTATCATCATCTTCTTATTCTTCCATTAGTGAGTGCACCACTTTATATGGTTGAGTAGTACTCCCATGTTGTAATTTGGACATCTATTATTTTTAGTGAAGTAAGCATCCAACTTACGTTCCCTATCCTTGTCTCAAGATCTCTTTCTTTCTCTATCTCACTTATCATCTTGTCAATTAAGTTGTGTATGCTCAAGAGGTTTTAGTATTGGAACGATCCTGGGGCCCCAAATTCCAACAAAGGTTGGGTCCGACACCCATGGATGCTGCACAAAGAGGTTTTAGGCCGCCAATATGTCTTCGCTTTGTTGGTCTTAGCCTTGAGGTTTCTCCTTGGATCCTTTCTAAGTGGTGGCTTTATTGCTTTGGATCCCTTGGTCAAAAGTGGTCGTTCTTGATGATAAGGCATGATGAATCTAGACCGAAGATTATGAAGTCTAGTGTGAGAGGGTCAAGTTTGTAAAAGAGCTTTCTTTGGTACCCATATCAATGTGCGATTTGGTTGGGCTCTAAGTAAGTTTTTGGCCACCCAAATTTGCGTTACATTACAAGGGAAATGTGACTTCTTCTTGATGTATGGGTCTTTTGGGCCTTCTATGTGAGTCTTTAGAAAAAACTCATCTTTACATGGGGAGTTGAACAAAGGTTGAGTTTCTTTACATATATCATGCTCATGTAATGGATCATAAGGTTGCATGTTTTGAGATAGATCTAGAGATTCAGCAATGCATTTATCTGTATTACACATAGAATCTCTAGATATCACTTTATCTTCCATAGAACTCATACAAAATTCGTGAGAAGATTCCAAACTTAGAGGAAGGGAGGGCCCTTCCATATCCTCCAAGCACTTGGAGTCCTCCACTTCATCATTCGTCAAGGTTTCATGTGACTTACTCAAAGAAAGGTTAGATGAAAAAGCATGAGTGGAAAGACTATTTTGTGGATTAGGAGCACAATCTTTGAATAGATGATTATGTCCACAATCCATACAATGAGGATAATCATCAGGATTTCCAAAAGACTCACTACTGGGGATGGACATAATAGATGGACAAAGTGCTTCAAACCCTTGATGTTCAAAAAACCTTTGAGTGCCTATGACCAAGTCTTCATCTATACCTTCCATAACAAAAATTGTTTCTAAAAATTGCATATCATTCACCACAATCGGCAACACAACTTGACCCATGCAATCATAATTTTCATCGTTCATGAGGATAGATGAATGAGTGGTTAGTTGAATGTTATCCAAAATAATAGTCACTAAATCAATAGGAATTAAATTCCACTCACAATTAGGGTTAAGGTAAGCACACATATTTCTATGGTCATGACTAATGAATACATTTACAAAAGTGTTGCTATGTTCCCTAGTTGCAACTATGGAACCCACCCCTTTAGAAATTCCACCAATTTCCTCTACCCCTTGTAATTTTTCTCTATTTGTTTCACCTTGATCATGTGTGATTAATGCATGCATCTCATCGTTTTCTTCCTTCTTTTGTGCAACCTTTTCCCCCTTCCTTCTTTCTTTTGCCTTTTTCTTTCCCATGTTTCGATGAAAACAATTTTTGGTTTTTTGAGTGTTTTTAATATTTGTTTGGTATAAAAGAGTTTTTAGAATTTGTTTGATGTTTTTGTGTGTGTTTTTTGAATGTTTTTTAAGATGTGTAAATAAGTTCTAATGGGGTTCTTCTAACAAAGATGAAGGAGAATCTTTGCCAAATATACATATGTTACATAGATTTGGAAAGGAAATTATATGAAACAAAGAATTTTTTTTTTTTTTTAATGATAATTATACCACAAGAACACATTGCAAGAAGGTACATGCTCTTTATGAAAATCATACATGTGAAAACATCTCTTCTAATGCAAGGATCAACTCATCGATTAAGTTCAAAGAAGGGCAAATCAATTTCGAATATGCATAAAGAACCGATTTCACATTGGTGTTGGGCGGTAGGCATGTAATCAATATCGTGTGAGTGATTCAAATTCCCAAGCAATCAAAGTTTGACAAATCATACTTGATATGGAATGAGATCCATTCAATAAGCTAAAATAATGAAATATACCTGTGCATCGATTGAAGCCATTCATAAGGACATTCCATATTTTTCAAATCATACAAAAATACTCTTCATAATAGCAAATGCTATAAGGATCTTGGCATAACCTTCCATCTCTAAGATCCATCAATATTCATACCTAGAAGCGCCTGTTTTTCACAAAATGCCTTATCTAAGGATGCACTTACATCTTGACCATATGTGAAAACCATACCCTTCCCACTTACCCCAAAGAAATGAACAATGCTTGAGCGTGGTGTGGCCTACACAAATCAAAGAGGCATTAGTTTCTAATTTTTTTCATGCTGCAAAACCCGTTCGATCCTTTTACTTGAGCGAGAGAAAAAAGGAATATTTTTTCTATGTCCTCCATCGTACTCTCAAGACCCATCGTTTACTATACACATCACTTTTGGAGATTTTCTCTTTCATAGCATAACGTTATGCATAACTTTTGGAGCATCTATTGTTTTTTATTTTATGTGCAAAATGCTTTTTCCACGTAGTGCACTAAAATATTCGCCATCGCAATTTGCGTTTGTATGCAATGAACCTATTTTATCCATAAAAAACCACCAAGCGGTTGCTGTTAACTCGAAATCAATGCCACGCATGTCGCTTTAGTTTACAGATGTTGGCAATAGCGACGTAAGGGGACCGCAGGAGTAGCTGAGTTACATGGACCCTAGATCATTGGATGCAAACAGGGCCGCACCTACCGGGATATTTGCGAATTAGTCCTACAAACTCTTTCACGCCGTTTCCTGACATCTTCAGCGATGTGTTTTAGGGTGAACCCCTGATGTTGGTGCGCATCTCCAGCAACCTCAATGAGGTTTAATAGTGGAGAGACTCCGAAAATTCTGTGATCAACTGTTATGCACCACATGTAATGAGCTTGAGGTTTTAATTCAAATAGTCTGCACGTCATCCACAGTTACGCAATGGCCAAAATTTGAAATGTCAAGATTTGTGGGTTGTTGCAGTGAAATGGGCTGTTGGAGTGAAGTGGGTTGTTACACTCGGGGCCCGGGGGTTTTCCAAACCCGTGCTGCAAAGGGAAAATGCAATCAATGATAGCATCATCACAAGAGCATAAATACCTGCTTCTTTGTTTATTTAGTGTTCCACGCCTAAAAATGCTTAGAACTTGCTGTAATATGCAGAATGCAGAAAATTCAGCCAAAAGAAGAACAAGGAGTGGACATTGCCATATGCACATAGCATTTCATGAATGGAGCAACATGGTCCCAAAACCTTCAGAGAATTATGGAAAAGCAATCGTATCTTAAGTAGCCATTCAAACGCTCGTGCAACATTAAAGATAGTGAAATAGGGATAAGACAAATGCATAGGCAACTCTAGGTGGCTGGAGTCCTCGATGTGCATGCCTTCAACTATTGAGGCTTGTTCATGGTCAGATTCCATGAATTTCATATCCAGACCTTGATGGAGTTGGAGGTTCATCTTGCAGGTGATAGGCCTCCATGGTCATGCCTTCTAACCCACCAGTGTACCTTCATTTTCTACCTTCTCCCCCAAATGTTTAGTCATTCCTTTCTCAGTGCGTGAAAAAAATAAAGAATCACCTACAGTCGAGTGCCTCCTCCTAGAATATTTTGATATATTATTCCAAACATCCCTTTCACATGACCCCTCCAAGTATAAGGATTTCTTGCTAAGCTGAGTGCACGACCAAGTTCTAACCTGTACTCCCACCTCTCATATGATGACCCAGCAGCATGCATCAAAGCAGCAACCTTGCCAAATAATCAAGGCTTGCTATAACTACCTCTTGCGACTTCAGACAAGAGCTTCACTATTCATGTATAAGGTTCCCATCCCAAGAACTTCTTGAAGCACCAGTTTGAGACCCAGACTGATTGCCCTTGTGCTTCTTGGGTGTCAAACTCCTTAGATTATCCAATAAGTCATTCTTTTCCTGAGGGACCATTTTCTGTACTTGGATCCCAGCATCGACCCGCTTCTGATTTTCCAATTCCTGTGAGATTGATTCTCGTTTCCACTTTTAAAAGATCGATGTATTTTTTTTTTGTCTCTTTACTTAAAGGACCCAGTGACTCCAGGGTGTTTGAGTGACTTCAGGATGTTCGAGTCATCTACCAGCAAATGCATATCAGACCTTATAACCTCAAGAGCTTTCCCTCTTGTTAGATCCCTTTGTGACACTTCTTCATCACAGACTTCCAAACTCTTCTACAAGGAAAGGCCATACTCGGCAATTCTCAAAGAATACCCATATATTGTCGTCTTCCTGGCATCTATAATATCCGAGTAATGTCCAATGGCAGAATCTCTGGTAGATGAGATTGACAATTTGATGAGCTCCCATTCCTAATGCTTATGGCTTCAGTGAGCTGATAAAAATTACATGCAGTCTTGTTTCCATGCTCATCATTCCTCTTGTGCTTCTTGCTATACATCCTATCACTGAATTCTTCCCATGTCTAGGAGCCATTGTGTATACAATGTTAATTGTGGCTCTTGGAATCTGAATATGCACCAGTAGTTATCTCTTCTCTTAATCTGAATCTTAGGTGTTCTGCAGCTCGTACATTCCACAAGTTCTCCTAACCTTTCCTCACATAATTCTCTCTCCTAATCATCCATCGTAAGCTGAACTATCATTTTTTACTCCAGAGCCATGAGGAATGAATGTTGTCCTATGAATGGGCCTCGCACCATGTGATAAAAGAGAACTAGTGCATGAATGTTCGCATGGTAAGCTATCTACTTCTTTGAGATCTTTGTCTTTCTCTGGCTTCTCATGAGAATTTTGGCTTTGTCCCATTCAGTTTAATCCATCAGTCATTGCACCATCTGTGGCCACCTTAGTTCTTCTTTGCAGAACCATGCCGTTGCGATCATCCCTCTTTTATTTACCTTTTTTCCAGCCCAGCCCCTACGGTCTAATTAACTTTTAACTTTTTCTATAACAGCTATTGCCTATGGAAATTTCTATTCTTCTTTGTGGGACATTCATTAATCCATAAGTACCTCTACATGACTACGCCACCACCTTTTCATGAACCTTCTCCCATAGAGGGACTACGGACATCAAAGTTCAATTCTCATATTTGCGTAGAGGGAGCTAATGGTTTATCCTTCTACAAATCAGATCCCGAGTCATTCTGAGATTTATCCTAGAGCTTATAGAATTATGCTTCAGATATGTAGAGTCAGTATAGTAATCCATCAATAACCTTGTGCAACTAGATATTTGGGACCCTAAATCTGTGTTCTAAGTTGAGTTCCTATTGCGATTGAGAACAACGCTTGTCCATCGAGTCCTTCAAGGGAAGACTTCTATACGTAACTTCTAGATTGTTCATGAGAGAAAGAAAGGAGATAGTATGATCTTAGCAGAAAGTAGCTTTTTCGGTTGCCCAAGGAAAAATGAGAGTACATCCTCACCACATCAGCCCCCCAAAAGGTGTATGTATCTGTGCATAAAAACCACAAGGTCATACCTTTGTATTTCAAGTGTAGCACACTCCTTGTGACTCCTTCTTCCCAAAGCTTCTTGATGAAGATGATGTGCCAAAACCCCCTTGAAACTTGTAGAAGAACCCCAATCTATGTTTACTTCCACATAATTAATGGAAAATCAACAATGTTAATGGAAAAAATCACCAAATGACAAAAAGATTTCTAAAAACTACTCCTATCCTACTCGTGACTTGAAGAATGACCACACATGATGGATTAGTCACCCAAAAAAGGGGATCGTCATCACACCAAAAGTGGCTCATCTCAACAAGTTATTATGAATCTTGCAAGCCGCAAATGCTCACAAGAGCGTCACAAAATGAAGAACTCAAAAAAATCGTCATGAAAAACTTGCGTACATGTCTCTTTCACTCCAAAAACCATCACGTAAGTGACAAGAGAACGCTCCCCGGCAACGGCGCCAAAAGTTGTTGACGTTGTAGCATCACAACTCATACTTGTCAAACCAAGAAGCATCTCATGGGACCCAAATGTTTGCGTAGAAGCACTCAGCAGACGTAATGGCACTTCGTCAACATATGATTAACAACGTTATCAACAAGAAGATACAACATAAGCATCACGAATGATACACCTAATCGTAATCACAAGCATAATAACGACGTAATCATACATCAACGTGTCACAAGCGTTAGACAAGAAGAGAACAAGCACGCATGCACATCATGATGACGAGAGAGCAAGAGTCTATCTACAAACTAGCATAATCTCATTACTTCTAAAAAAGCTCTCCCCAAAAGAAGAGGTGGAGACCTCTTTATATACAAAGTGGCAAAAAAACATGCTATGTGGGATTTCTCAACTGAAAGGAGAATGAATCCCACTTATTCTCTAGTGTGGCACTCACACACACCTATACAAGAGTGCGTTATTAACTGAATGAAAGGTAGAAAAAGGTACAAACGATGATGAAAAATGAAGTGGATCCAAGAAATACATGTTGTCTCTTCAACATGGGTCAAAATTGCAAACAATAGTAAACACCCATTCTTCTTCCTGCACAGAATTAGCAGACTTTGTTTTTGGTGTAGAGGCCTTTGCAACAACCATTCCAGCCTCTTTCTTCTTTGCCTCTTTAGCAGCCAGTTTTGGACAGTTCTTTGTGATATGATAATTTCCTTTACAGTAATTGCAAAACAATTTCTGCTTTTCTGATTTCTTTTCATCTTTGTCTTCCCTCTTCGATTGTGCAAAATTAGCAGATTTCTGCTTACTAGTTGAAGAGCTCCATTTTCCTTTGCCCTTCTGACTAGCCAGGAAAGCTTGATCTGTAACACGCATAGTGGACTTGTTCTGCCTAGACTGATCTTCCTACAACAGAACATAGACTAACTCCTCAAATGACAAGGCATTTGGATTGCCTTTCATCATCAACCGAAGAGTAGAAGCAAAACTCTGATATGAATCAGGAAGACCATTCAGAAGGGTCTGCACAAGTGAGCTATCTGGTATAACCTCATCAATAGAAATCAACTGTTCCTTCAATTCTTTGATCTTTGTTAGAAAACTGTCCATAGAATCACCTTCATTCATGTGCTCACTCTCCAACTATTTTCAGAGGTAAGCAACAGGAGCCTCATTCCTAGCTTGGTACAATGTGGTAAGTGTATCCCAAGCATCCTTAGTTGTTCTGCAAGAGCGTATGTGAGGAATAATGGCACGTTTGATAGGCAAAGCTATCAATGCATGTGCCTGGGCATCTCTGCCATCCCAAAAAAATTTGTTATGTAGTAGGTGCAACAGAAACTACAACACGAACAGGAATATGCAAAATATCATCATCTTCGACACCTTCTGCATCAGCTTCAATACCTGCAATTGTAATAGTTGCAAGTGTGATAGGACATTTTTTAACACCCTGCACAATGTTCCATAGTCCTTTTGCAACCAATACATGTCACATCATATAAGCCCATAACGGGTAGTTGGTAACATCCAACTTATCCTGAAAAGCCAACATACGGAATACATCATTGCTTTAAACCATGGCCAATGAATAAAATACCTTGATGCAGAAAATTGACTATATCTCAAAAAGTTGAACAGAATTGCCCAAACAAATTCTGCTAGACTTGTAGCAGACTTCGAGACGCTTATACTAGTGAACCGAAACTGATATATACCTTTGGCACAAAAAGAAAAAATAGCCTGCACAAGCGTTGAGATAGTGTGTTCGGAGGCCGAAACGAGCTCAGATCGCGATCTTAGAAACACGATGAGTATGCTCGCCAAAATTTGTGCCATTCTAAGACTGCAACCGGAGGAGTGTCGACGATGCCCTAGATGAAGCGGCGACCTGCTCTGACACCAATTATTGGAGTTAGGCGTTTGCAGAAGCATGCGGACAACATGAGGAAGAAGAAGAAGCTTGGAGCACAACAGACAATACTGAATGTATTACTAGAGAATGTACAAAGATAAGTAGCTCGTTAGAGCAACATGCGTATATACAAGCCGGGGGAAAAGAACCTCCCAAAGAGGGAAAAAAGTGCCCCGATGGTCCTAGTGTGTTCATACATATCACTACCTAAATATATCAACAATTAGAGAGTGGATATGTAAAAAAAATATTTTATGTAAGAGTTACCTAATCTCTCCAAAGTTTTATTAAGCCATTTTTAATTTCATAAATACTTTATTTTTGTTCTTGTCTAACTACAAATTTATACCAACATATTCCATATTATAAAAAAATATTCTTAGTTCAATGTATTGCCTCTCCTCTATTGAATGGACAAATTTCAACATGCTTGTTATTTTTTCAAACCCATATTACATTCTTTAGAGACAATATCAAAAAACAAGTATTCCATGTTTTGCGAAAGTTAAAATGATAAGTATGCTATACATGGAAAGGAATTATGGCTATGGTAAACAATGCTCAAAATGATGCAAAAAACTGGTTTTATATGAAGTGCACATCATTTGTTCTTGCTTCTTGACTCCGTTGGAGTTGAGGTTGGCCATTGCCTTCCTTTGCAAACTTCTTCATTTGATGTGAAAAAATATCATTGAATATAATTTTCAAGCTTCATTCTTGCAACCTATTCTCTTCATCGACTCATCACATATCCAAGCTTGAAAAAATGGTGGTGTTATGTATATCAAATAGAGGATTTTGATATCTTCTTTTACCCCAAGCACAACACATCACTTCATGTCCAACATTAGATTATGGAATAATAATAATTAGTCCTACTAATGTGCACGTAATGTGCCATCACAACTAGAACATCTTGCAATCCTTTTTATCACGAGGTCATCCATACAATGATGGTCACCAGGAGTATCAATGTGACATTACCCCTCATCATCTCTTGACATAAATTTTGAAGCTGTATAGCTTTCAGAATTTTACTCTCAAGATTCTTCCAAATCACCAAGATCACCCTTTGACATGCATAACAAGGTTTTTGAAAGCAAGGGGGAGATTATCGGAAATAAGCAACAAAAAGATCTAGAAAAAGGCAAAAAAGAGCCAAAAAAGAGAAAAGATAATTCAAACAAGGAAGAGATGACAAAGGGTATGCACGAATATGTTTGGCTTGGTTTTAAGAAATATTTTATTTGATATTTATACCCTATACCATTGAGCAATATATAAAGTGATAAAGTAAGGTCATTTGAGGTCCATGTGCAATACTTATCGATTCTTTTTATGATCATTTTTGCTCTCATAGACACTCAAGGTGGAGGTCAATACCAGAGGTAAGAAATAAATGGACAATGAACATCAAAAGGCACAAACTAATGGCTCTCAAACTTCAACTAGTATCTTGTTTCCCAATTTGAAAGCAATGCCAAGTATCAATGTGGCATGTGCTCACAAACAACTATGGTGTAGAACAATCAAATGATGATAATTCTATGATTGGAAATTTGGGAACATACCTCAATATCTAGCAACTTGGGAGCATGGACACATATTAGATATTTATCAAAGCTAGAGGTACGTGGTCTTATGTCCCATAACAACAAGAGAATTGTGAAAATACCTAAAAATTAGGTAGGTAACCCTAAAGGAGTGCAGAAAGACCATGAAAGAGGGTAAACAAAGGAGAGTGGAGAGAATAAGGAAAGGTTCAATGTTAAGACAATTGAATGTAGGAATTCAATCTTGAGTAGTGATGGTGATGTAGGAATTTAAGGTCACAATTTTGCCCAAGGAAGTTTCTAGTGATGTCTCTTACCCTACCTACAAGGCCCCTTTTATTAACTAGTGGAAGACATTACTCTCTCGGCACTCTAGGCATTTATCACTCCTTGGTATTGATTCAATGTGTCAAGTTAGTCACTGTGATGCACAATCTCAAGTTGCTTCTTGTTGAAATGTGGTTACAATAGATTAGAAACATTGTGGCCCAAGACATCTAGGTGATCATGGTAGTTATGCCTTATTTTTCTACCATTTCTTTGTTCATAGCCCAAGCTGAAAGAAAAAAACCTTAGTCAAGAAGCCATTTTATACAAACCATTGTGGTTTCCCTCTAAGACTCATATCCTTTCTAAACTTGGTAGAGAGATTCCCACAAGCGTGATAGCTCCTACTTCACCTTGACACTTGATCTTTTTCACGATTAGCATTTTGGATTGATTCCATCTAAGCCAATCCTTTGGGTTTGAGTCAATTCCTAGTGTCAAAAATGCTCTTGAGAACACCTAGCAACTTTATAATCATTCAGTTTCTTCCATGGTTTCCTTGTAACTTATGAAAGCGGCAAGAATACTAGAAACCGCCCAAAACCACTAGAAATGCTTCTACTTCTCTAAGACATGTGGGAGTCGCGACTCGCGATTTGCGACTCACGACCCACGACCCACGATATGTTTAGACGGCATTATTGAAGCGGCAACGACGTAAAAGGATATTATCAGCACAAACTAGTCCCTCCAAAGTCGAACTTTGGGATTCCCGAGTCGTGCCAGGTGTCAACGACATATCTTCCTGTGCGATTTCGCTACAGGCCGACCGAAGCAACGTCGAATCGCAATAGGAGCGAGGTAGGAATATTGTGAACGTTACTCACCATCTGGCAACGGGGATGTCTGCGCGGGACATATCTTCCTGTGCGATTTCGCTACAGGCCGACCGAAGTAACGTCGAATCGCAATAGGAGCGAGGTAGGAATATTGTGAACGTTACTCACCATCTGGCAACGTGGATGTCTGCGCGGTGTGCATAGTGCAAAAAGCATACGCTGAGATCGAAGCTCGAGGTAGGGACATCTTGCAAACGATGGATTCAAATCAATCATCTTCATGGCACAGTTGCAACGGATGCATTTTACGCAAATTGTATTCTTCTTGTTAGATTGAAAGTCGGGGATTGGAAGATTATTGCGATTCATTTTTCTGGATATACAGAGAATTTCGACTTTAGTCCTCATGGTTGATAATAAAATGTTGAAAAGAAGGGGGTCTCCGTACTCTTCTCCTATTCGTTCTCAAGAAGATGACGACAACTCTCTCGCCGAGTACCTTGAGGCAGAAGTTTTGAGCTCTGATTCTGTTTCACAGACAGAAAGTATTGTGAGTGTTTCGTTTTGCCCTTTTCCATTCTAACCTTTCTTTATCCGTTGTTGTATTATTTTTTTGAACATGCTTTGAGCATATTCCATATATATTCTGGCATCATATCAGTTGGTTCAAGTACACAAATTTTGCAATCTTTCACCTTCTAGACATGAAAGTGGAGGATTTAGTCTTGCACATCCGTGAATTATTCATATCTTTTGTATCTCTTCTGCCTACAATGTCTGTGTTACAACAGTTACTGTTCTATTGATGCTTTTTACTGTTCTATTGATGCTTTTTACTGTTCTATTGATGCTTCTTAAGCGTTGTACTAGTGGGTTATTCATAACAAGTAGCTAGGTAGGTAGTGACATTGTGGAAACTGGAGACATTTTACCATTTACATCGCTGCAAACTGGCTTCTACAATAGGTGGGAGTATCTTTAGCCGTTGGATATTCCTTGTTTCAATCTCTATCTTGTTTCTTCGTTTTCTCATTAGTGCATGATGTATCCATTCCTGTTATCGGGCACTTTTCATTGTTTTTTTTTGGTTTTAATATGAATGAAGAACATCATCAAAGGCTACTCACCTTAAAAAGTGCTAGCGTATGATAGATGAAAGTATCTACACATGTTAGGTCTTTTTAGGTTTTCATCCTTTTTTTTTCTTTCTACTTTACGATTTATTGGGCTTTTCCGTGGCTACATTAAGTCTTTACCGTTAATACTAGAGCAAAATGCTTTCTATCATAGATGGAAACATTATTACATATCGGATCTTTCTAGATTTTCAACTATCTTGCTTTTTGTTGCATTCATATGATGATTTAAGCAGTTTCAGAACTATATTTGTGACTTTACCAATTATTGTTGATATATTTCGGTAGTGATATGTGTGAACACACTTAGGACTGCCGGGGAACTTTTTCCCCTCTTTAGGAGGGTTTTTTCCTCGACTTGTATATATGCCTATAACCCTAATGGGTTATTATCTTTGTACATTCACTTGGTAATATATTCAATATTGTGTGTTGTCTCTAAGCTTCTTCTTCTTCCTTGTGCCATTTGTGTGCTTCCGCACACCTCAAACTCTAACAATTGGTATCAGAGAAGGTCGCTGCTTCATCTAGGGCATTGTCGACACCCTCCGGTCACAATTTGAGAATCGCATGAAAATGGGTGAGCATACTCAGTGCCTTCTGAGCTCATTTTGGCCTCCGAGTGCACTATCGCACCACATGTGCAGCCGTCTTTTGTGGAAAGCATATATACAAGTTTCGGTTCGTCAATACATGCGCCTGAAAGCCCGCTTTAGGTTTAGTAGCACGCGACAGGATAGTTTTGTTCAACTTTTTGAGTTACAGTCATTTTTTGATATCAGGGTATTTTAGTTCGTTGCCATGGTTGAAAGCAATGATGTATTTCGTATCTTGGTTGTTGAGGGTAAGTTGGATGGTACCAATTACTCATTATGGGCATATATGATACGTCATGTATTGGTTGCAAAAGGATTGTGGAATATTGTGCAGCGTGTTGGAAAACGAACTACTACATTTGCAAATACAGTTATTGAAGGTGATGCAGGTGGTGTTTGTTGATATATTCAGGTAGTGATGTGTGTGAACACACTAGTGCTGTCGGGGAACTTTTTTCCCTCTTTAGGAGGTTTTTTCCCCCGGTATACAGATTTTGGTTCGCCAATATAAGCGTCTCAAATTCTGCTACAAGTTTAGCAGAATTCGACAGGGTAGTCCTATTCAACTTTTTGAGATACAATCATTTTTCTCCATCTGGGTATTTTAGTCAGTGGCCATGGCTCAAAGAAGTGATGTATTTTGTATGTTGGCCGTTGAGGATAAGTTGGATGGTCCAATTATCCATTATGGGCTTATATGATGCGTCATGTATTGGTTGCAAAAGGAATGTGGAATATTGTGCAAGGTGTTGAAAAACGTCCTATTACACCTACAAACAAAGTTCTTGAAGGTGATGCACACGGTGTTGAAGATGGCGATTTTCTTCATGTTCATGTTCGTGTTTCGGTTCCTGCTCCACCTACTGAAGAGCAAATTCGTTGGGGTTGCTGAGATGCGCAGGCACATGCATTGATAGCCTTATTTGTCAAATGTGCCATTATTCCTCACATTCGCTTTTGTAGGACAACTAAGGATGCTTTGGATACACTTACCGCTTTATACCAGGCAAGGAATGATGCTCGTGTTGCTTACCGCCGTAAACAATTGGAGAGTGAGCACATGAATGAAGGAGATTCCATGGACAATTTTCTGATAAAGATCAAAGATTTGAAGGACCAGTTGATTTCTACCGATGAAGTCTTGCTTAAGAGTCCTCTTGTGCAGATTGTTCTGAATGGTCTTCCTGATTCATATTAGAGTTTTGCTTCTACTCTTCGTTTGATGATGAAAGGTAATCTAAATGCCTTAACATTTGAGGAGTTAGTCTCTATCCTGTTGAAGGAAGATTAGTCTAGGCAGAAGAGGTCCATTATCTGTGTTTCTGATCAAGCTTTCTTGACTAGTCAGAAGGACAAAGGTAAATGGAGCTCTTCTATGAGTAAGTAGAAATCACCTAATTCTACACAATCAAACAAGGATGACATAAACGAGAAGAAAACATAAAAGGAAAAATTGTTTTGCAAATATTGTAAAGGAAATGATCATGTCATAAAGAGTTGTCCCAAACTGGTTGCTAAAGAGGCAAGGAAGAAAGAGGCCTGAATGAGTCTGCTAATCTTGTGTAGAATGAAGAATGGGCATTTACCACTGTTTGCAGTTATGACTGATCTTCTCATGAATAGTGTATGACAGTAGTAGACTTAGATGTTTGGTACTTTCATAGTGGGGAAACCAAACATATTACCTTGCAGCGCAGTTTCTTCACTTCACTCGAGCCCGCCCCTACAGGAATACTGTCACATGCGCCAAAAACTCCTCTTATCCTATCATGGGAGTTTGTAAGATCATTCTGACTATTGTTGATGGTAGTTCTTTTACATTGTCGGATGTTTTATTTGTGCAAGGGATCAAGAAGAATCTGATATCAGTTTTAGCTTTAGCTAAGCTTGGCTTGGTTTTGAAATTTGTTGATGATAGATGTTGAGTTCATGATCTGTCAAATGGCAATGTCATTATTGCTTATGACATTTTATATCGTTGGCTACATAAGCTCATAGACTATGAAAAATCTGTGAATGATTCAACATGTGTAGTACATGATTCTCAGGCTTTGTAAGATGCAAAGCTTTGGCATGCATGCTTTCGTCTTCTCAATTTTGCTAGTTTGCTACGCCTACAGAAATGTGAAATAGTGTTCTCTCTTCCCAAACTTGAGGCACTTGGTAAACACGTCTTTGAATGCTATATTTTGGGCAAAATGGAGCATTCCTCATTTCGAAAAGATGGTTTAGTTCGAGCTACTCAGAAATTGATTGTTTACAGTGATGTCTGTGGTCCTATGAAGACTTCCTCTTTTGGAAACTATCTTTACTTCGTGACTTTCATTGATGATTTTTCCAGGCATGCATGGGTATATACATTGAAAGCAAAGTTCGAAGTGTTTATGTGCTTCAAACACTTTCTGGTTTTGGTTGAAAATATGTCAGCATGTAAAATGGGCACCCTCCGTTCTAATCGAGGGGGGAATATATGTCTTCTGATTTTAATGCATTTCTAACTGAATGTGGGATAAAACATCAGTCTACAGTTCCGTATACACCTCAACAGAATGGAGTTGCTGAACGAAAGAATAGATCACTCATGGAGATGGAAAGGTGTATGGTCAAGAGTCAGGCTTTAGCACATAGTTTTTGGCTTGAGGCTGTTATATCTGCAACATATGTACTTAACAAGTGTCCCACTAAAGCATTGCAGTCTATCACTCCAATGAGGCTTGGCGTGGTCGCAAGCCATCCGTTGCTCACCTCGGTTTTTTTGTTGTTTGTCATATGCATTAATGGCTGAACAACAACGCAAGAAATTGGATGATGAAGCAGTGAAATGTATTTTTGTTGGGTACACTTCTGAAAGCAAAGGCTATCGTCTGTATCATCCACGGGCTAAACGCGTTTTGGTTAATGGTGATGTTGTTTTTGTGGAAGTTGCAATTCAGCCATTACTTTCATGTACTAAGGAGACATCTCTTAGCTCCAAAGATGTGTATGACATTTTGTTGCCTCTTTTTACAGGTGAACAATCAAGTGTTAGTCCAAATGAGGCAATTTCTCTTACAAAGTCTGTGCCTTGGGAGAAGTGTGAAGCATTTCGCAAAGCATGGACTTACTTCCTTTTGTGGATTGATCTCTTTCCACATAGCTTGGCACTTGTACATGAGTGCTGGCTCCTTGTCCACTGCATCACTCCCAAGGGGATTTGTTGATATATTTCGGTAATAATGTGTGTGAACACACTTAGAACTTACTGGGGCACTTGTTCCCTCTTTAAGAGGGATTTTTTTCCTTGACTTGTATATATGCCTATAGCCCTACTTGGTTACTTAACTTTGTAAATTCACTTGGTAATACATTCAGTATTGTGTGTTTTGCTCCAAGCTTCTTCTTCTTCCTTGGGCTGTTGGTGTGCTTCTACAGGCCTCAAACTCCAAGAATTATGAACTCTAGTTATTCTGCAATTTTAGGTCTTACATACAAGTCACTCTCTTTATTGTAGGATATTCACGGCACAACATTTGTGTTATAGCTGAATGGGACAGTCTATGATGTTTTCTTGCATTCATTTATGCAATGGCATGTCATGTTTTACATAGCTCTACAATCCATATTGTCACATATGAGAAGCTCGTGTTTCGTGGATCTTGTTAGTACAAAGAACATAAAGTGAAATTGAATACATGATTTGAAATACATCTCTAAGAAATCATGCTGAGAAAGGAATGATAGATGGAAAAAAGAAATTGAAGTATTTGTTCCCTCAAGGAACCATATTAAGAAAGGTGCCATTGGGGAAGCCTTTGATCATGTCTATTTTTTTGTTCCATTTTTGTTTCTTTCTTGTGCTAAGCTTCAATGCACTTGAGTTTGTCTTCCATCTTCAAAGGAATGAAAGAAACCTTGAGTTCTTTGAGTTTTTAAGGAGTTCATGCTTGTATGTGTGTTTTGTGTGAATATATATTGATCTCAAGTACTACCCCGACATTTGGGCATTTACAATTATTGATGGTGTCCTAGTATTTGAGTTGATATTATGCATGATGGAATTGGTGATTATATAGTATTGTGGTTGATTGCCATGTGTTTAGACTTCATGTTTTGTTTTGATTGAATTTGGTTCTTATCTAAATTCTTCTAGATATAAATTTGGTGAAATCAACATTGTAGTAGATTACTTGTGCGGATCACTTTCCTAACCATTTGTTTCACTATCAAGTTGTAATTGTAAGTGTAACATGTTGGAGGTTTAGTCATGATTTCTTGATTATGGAGTGATTCACTTTCTCTCCCCCTTATATATATATATATATATATATATATATATATGTATGTATGTATGTATGTATGTATGTATGTATGTATGTATGTATGTATGTATGTATGTATGTATGTATGTATGTACGTACGTACGTACGTACATACGTATGTATGTATGTATATGTATGTGTGTGTGTGTGTGTGTGTGTGTGTGTGTGTGTGTGTGTGTGTGTGTGAATATATGATCAACGATCATGTTGCGTTTCTAATTTCTCCTTGGAGGTTGAAACTTTGTTTTGGCCGTTTTCGTAGCATTTCCGTTTCTCCGTTTTTGGAAGTCCTAACAACTATGGTGGAGAATCCTCTTCATCCATCATGAGTATTGTTCCTTCCCATCAGTTTGGAGTACATAGAGGAGGTTTATTATATCTTCAACTATCGATCTCTCTCCCCTACCTCTCACACATGCTCTCAAGGTGTAGAACTTGAGTATGAGTTTTCTTTCTTTATGTATATGGAGTACTCTTCATCATCCTTTAATCTCTTATCATTAATGGAGTCATTTTATCTTTGACCTTAATCTTTGTGTATTTTGCTCTTGTGCATGTGTGTATATTCTCGTGTATGTATGATTAGGTGATTTTTTCTATCCTGGCCTAACAATTCATTCTAATGGTATTCCGATTGGCTGCACAACAGACTTAGGGAGATCCATACATCCATGTCTGTCGACGAGCATAGGCCGTCACCGTGGAAGATATTGAGGAGCTTAGGCATTGGGGTGTTACCGTTATGATGTAGGACCATACCTCATAAGATTGTATTATTCATTGTATTGTTCGGCATCAATGTAGTCTCAGGATCTTGTATGTTTGTATTGACTAGGAAGTCTCTAGTCTACTCACACTTATACCCCACATGCACTACTCTACCGTACTATGTTCACCACTTTGTACTCAAAGGTCATTTTCGCCTTTAGGACCATAAATATATCATTTCCTGTGTGTGTGTGTGTGTGTGTGTGTGTGTGTGTCTCTCTCTCTCTCTCTCTCTCTCTCTCCCCCCCTCCTCCCCCCCCCCCCCCCCCCCCCAAAAAAAAAAAAAAAAAAAAAAAAAAAAAAAAAAAAAAAAAAAACACACACACACACACACACACACACACACACACACACACACACACACCGGGAGAAAAAAAGAAAAGAGGGACCTTTCCTCTCCCCTACTTCCCAGTGCCCCCTTGCCCCACTCCCAGCAAACACAAGGGAAAGAAAGGTGATGCCTTTGACATTTACAGCAACATCCTCTTTCACCTCAAACTTCCGTTATGAATCACTTCTTGTTTTGTTACCCTTCCTCTAATATTCATTCCCGTTTTCTTGCTTTCCAATGAAAAAGCACCCTTCAGAAGGTAAAAAGTAGTTCATGTTGCCTACTCCTTTCCATGATCCTGATGTTTGTGAGATGGCGCACACATGCACGTGTGAACATATGCACTCACAAATGAAGATGCTTGTTTCTGGTTGCGTATACAAGTCAGCTGTGTCGGTTGAGTTTATGGTGCCCTTTTGTTGTTAAATGGAATATCTGCTTTAGCAAATTGGCTGTCCGCTCAGTGTGTCGGCTTTGGCTGATCGGCCATTTTCAGAAACATTACCCGCTTTGTGCATCCTGGATTCTTCTCCTATTACTTCCCATTTTCAGAAACATTATACATTTTGTGGGTTCTGGACTCTTCTCCTACTACTCCCCTTTGATTTGCCAGCAATGAAGCAATCCTTGGCTGATTGATGATGGAATAGGGGACATTCTCTGAAGCAGCAGAAATTTACCAATAATCTGTATGACAATTTTTATTTATTTATTATTATGATTATTTTTTTTCGGGACCCTTTCTAATTAGATACAGTTTTTTTTTGTGATTTAAAAAAAAAGGTCTCTCTCCTTTAGGTATCCCCTGTCTCCATGAGATTTATCGTTTCCCTTTGTCCTCTCTCTCTCTCTCTTTGTTCCTTGCCTTTGTAGTACTTGAAATCCCTTTCTCACGTGTGTTCTAAGCTGATTTAAACCCTCTGTTGTGCACAGTCGTTTGCTTGTCAAATAGGCAGGCTATGGTATCTGCCAGATTTTTACAAAGGTTTTCTGCAAAAAAGAGGGAAGGGAGGGTGGGATTTTCCATTGTGTCATTTGGCTAAATTCATTTATACGTGTGTGTTCCTTTCTGGTGTAATTGCAGGATGAGGCATCTACAAGGCCACTACTCCTGAAGAGGCCTCGTGCAGAAACATCCCAGGAAGTGACTATTGATAGTGGTAACTTCAGCAAGATACCAATGGAACTATTCCAAAACATTTTAAAATTCTTATCATCAGAGGTGATTTAAAAATCTCTACTATAGTAAAGCTCCTTTTCTTTGAGTTTTGAAAATCCCAGTACCAGACATTATTTTACGTTTTCTATGTAGTGGTTTATTGCCAGTAATATGCTTTGCAAGAAATAGGAGATAATATGTAGACACCTCACCCTTCATTTTTTTCACTTGATTGTTCATTTATTTAAACAGAATAGTAACAGATTAATGTACTTTGTTTGGTGATAAATTAATTAAACGGTCCGTCTTTACAATCCCATATACTTGTGCTCATCTCTCTCTCTCTCTATCATGCTCTCTCTCTCTCTCTCTCTCTCTCTCTCTCTCTCTCTCTCTCTCGACGTGCAGAGCATTTTGAGGATCGCCACGATGCCTTACCCACTGATGCATTATATCCTACACCCACTCCAGGCATTTAGAGGGTTATGACACCAACGAGCCTCCCCTCCCTATGCATATCATATTTGTATCTCGCCTATTGAGCATATAGAGTGCATACCCATAGCACCCCACACCCTCGACGCCAGCTATTATCCACTCCTTTTATACTCTGTTTTGTGCTCCCACTTTATTTTCCTTTTGGGATCACAGTCGATTGAATCATACTGATGTATATGTTTTGTCTCATAGGCCGATTTTGGCCTCTAATAGACGTTAAAAAGTCTTTCTTTCTTTCTTTCTCTGTAGGTCAGCAACTATCCTTTATTTTTGTTTTTCTTTTATCCCACCCTGACATAAGTATGAGATCCACATGGTGTACCTTCTTGGTTTCATAGGTGATTTTGACCCTTTGAAGGCATAAACTACTTGACATATGCTGTTCTTGATCAGTTCTCTGATTGTCAATACGGAAAGCTCGAAACTATGCAGGAAATGTAAGCTCAATATACAGACAAGCTAATAAATGGCTTCTTTGGAAGAGCTGAAGTTGAGATACATTCCTCCTTTGTGGTAGAAAGCATGACTGTTTGGTTAGGCCATGAGCACCATGAAACAATTCTAGCAAGTGCGAACACCTATACGCTAGTGGACTTTCACAGGTCCACATTGCCAACCATGTCGAAATTCCAATAGCCATGGAGTTTTAGATCCCCTCTACCAAACCATAGATGCTTTGACTCTAGTGCCCTACAGATACTTATGGATGAATTTCACTACAGCCCAATGGCTCTGTCTATTCGAGACATGTATCCACTTACCACTACCATAATGTATGTGAGACTTGAGTTCACATTGCCAACTGTGCCAAAATTGTAGCAGCTGTGGAGTTTCAAATCTCTTCTACCATAGGATAGGCATTTTGACTTGATGTCCTGCGGGTACCTGAGGATGGATTTCACGTCAGCTCAATTATTCTTTCGTGGTTGAGAGTCGAGACATATCAGCTTATCACTCCCATTGAATATCTAATCCCTAGGCATGTCACTACCATAGTGTACATAAGTGATCGGCATTGCTGAAGGTTGCAGCTTATGGAACTGATTGCATCTCTCTTGTCACAGCTTTATATGTGGGACAATATGCATTAGAAAGCTTCACATGAGGCAATGGTGTGAACGAGGCATTGAAAGTGGCTTTGCATCAGGTTTGTGAATTCTGTCAAACATCTACTCAATATGCTTCTGTTAAGATAGGCATGATCGCTTCTCATGTTTCTCATGCCAAGAATATGCTCAATGTGTCCGACATAATTTATATATATAAAAAAAAGCAAAAATGATATTGTCTATAAATAACTTTAGAGTTTTATTATGTTTTGTTGCAATCAGCATGCTATCACCAGGATCACCTGCATGTGTAATTTGTTATTGCTTTTTACCTATAAGGTCTCCAATTTATTATTTGTTGCTCACCTTCTTTTGACAAGTGACTCGGTTTTATGTAGACCTCAAGCTATCTCCATCTCCTTGAGAAGTGTAATCTAGATCTATAGCTAGCTACAGTCTACTCCCAAATTGAAACCTTCTTCTTTAGTTTCAAGGAATCCTTGGTTTTGAGTGCCTTTGCCTTGTTCAGCCTGATATCTAAGCTCTTGATTGTTTATTTGAATTATGGTAGCTGAATTTTATATCCCCTCTCACCTTCCTTGTTCTATCCTGGGGTGTGCACAAATGCCTTGTAATCAAAGATGAGATCGTTATACGAGGTTGGTCTGCAAGAACAAACCTACTATGATATGTCACCTTCCAATGCATTGTGGAGTTTGTAGGGCCTCTCTTCAAAATGTGTGAAGAAAATTAGACATGGACAACACGTATGAGACCTACTCACATAGTGTTTTGTCGTACCACTTGGCAAGTCCATTAGAATTTAGAGGTTGGAATCTTGGATTATGGTGAAAGCTAATTTTCTTCTAACACCATTTTGGACACAATCATTTGAACACTAAGTACTTGTTCACTTTGTTGTTGTCTGGCTTCTAGTAATCCAAACTCCATTCGGTCCGAGTGGTGATATAGATATGATAATTTTTGAAGTTAGCAAAGTCTTTTGCCTTACCTTACCATTTTGGACACAATAATCTGGAAACTGAGTCTTGTGTTATGTCCTTAAGTCCTCTGTCTTGTTATGTCCTCATGTCCTCGAGACATGAGATGAGTGCTTACAACTATGTGTCTGATGAATGGAAAGGACTGGTCAGTGTTAATTAGTCCACCTCCTTTGGGACTCGCTCATTCATATGTGCATGTCCTTCTGTACACACACTTGAATGCGCCCCATGGTGGGGTCACCCTTACCTTACCATTTTGGACACAATAATCTGGAAATTGAGTCTTGTGTTATGTCCTTAAGTTCTCCATCTTGTTTTATGTCCTCATGTCCTCGAGAGTTGAGACATGAGATGGGTGCGTACAACTATGTGCCTGATGAATGGAAAGGACTGGTCAGTGTTAATTAGTCCACCTCCTTTGGGACTCGCTGGATCATATGTGCATGTCCTTCTGTACACACACTTGAATGCTCCCCATGGTGAGGTTCACGCATACACCCATACTGGTGCGACTGTGGGCCACCAGATGTAGCTGTAGGCTCCAAGCTCGAAGGAGCGCATGTTGGGCTGTATGGCTGGAAAATGAGCTTGATGTCCATCCTTTTATGTGCTGGTGAGTATGGCTTGTATCTGGTCTTGTTTGCCGGGAGGCATCGTGGTGGGGTGCTAACATTGGTGTCAGAGCTGAGTCTATGCTCAAATTCAAGACAAGATAACGTGTACAAATCCACAAGAGCTCATAGGACAGCCTGACAGCTTCTCTACCCTCTTGTTAGGAGTGGAATGGGACATGACTAGCAAAAGAGGAGAGCATGGGAGGCACATGCATGCTGATGGTGAAAATCTCAGTTAAAGTCCCTTTACTCTAAGATTTCTGCTGATAGGTGGTAGCTGGTGCATATACCTCTCTTATAGAGGGCTGTATGTACCCTTGTTACCACTGTTCCTAGGCAGAGCTATGACAGCGTACCTACAGGAGAGGAGGGGGACAGCAGGCAGGTGTGTAGTCTTTGCAAGAGGAGAGTGAGACCCAAGAGGGATAAAGGGGATTTCCTCTAATTAGGACAGCCAAAAGAGGCATAGGCACAACAAGTAGCAGCTCAAGTTTTTTCAGCCATAAAGGTGGTTCCATAAGACCTAGGATGGTGGCTGAAAAAGAAATAGCCAGGTGTCTGCAGGACGTATATTGGAGTGGTGGGTGAGTATCAGGCCAAAGGGAGCCCAACAGGCTGCCTCAAGGGTAGCACATGAAGCTCCCTGAGTGGACAGTCCTCAGATGCCTTCATGGGCAGTGACGAAGGACCTGCCCAAAGGGCAGCGTTGTGGCAGTGTCTCAGTAGTAGTGTGGTTCCCTTGGATGCCATAGGGCATCTAATCAGCAGCTTGAAGGGGACACCCTGAGGGATGAAACTTCCAGCCCTGTTCCATGCCAAAAGGATCAGCAGTCACCGCCTTTAAAACAGCAGTCTCCCTCGAGGCAATTTTATTAGTAAGCAAATGAAATAGAACTTGTATGGCAGGGTAAAAGAGGAGCGCACAAGCTGAAGATATAATCAAGTACATGTAATTCGTAAAATACTCTTTTTGGCAGCCATTGTATTGTAAGTAAAAATTGAACCCATGGAAATGGAGATGTCAAAGGTCCAAAATTCTTCCAGGAGGACCAAAAATAGTAGGTTGAGGCCCATTTTAGAAACTCCCAATATTTTATTGGAGGTTCCTAATGTATAGTGGAGGATGCCTAAAAGTAGAGGTAGGACCATGCTTATCCTTGAGAGCAAAGAATTCATCTGCAAGCTCTCAAGACAAGGATTACCTCCACCTTCATTTATTCTGGCTTGAGGGACTGCCACAATTGCTCAACCTCA
>CM035441.1:74284108-74386608 GCA_020310875.1 Ceratopteris richardii | reverse complement strand
ACACACGCACCCACGCACCCACGCACCCACGCACCCACGCACCCACGCACGCACGCACGCACGCACGCACGCACGTGTATGTATGTATGTGTGTGTGCATGTGTGTGTGTAACACAATCGAAAAAGAATGTAAACCCATTATTGGAGTTTTTATTGGAAAAAACAAAAAAGTGCTCTATTGATTTTTTTTTAAAAGCTTTTTGCCTAGTTTTTTTGGATCTATTAAAACTTTAAAAAGACAGAACAATACTCTATTTGATGACCACACTTAGAGAGCTAAGGCCTGAGCTTGACTAGGAGGAGGTCTTCAGTTTTCTTCATCTTCATCAAGGAGGGTGGCAGCTAAGGTTGCATGGATCTTAAATGTTCATGATGTTGGAAATTGTTCACCCTTTTACGTAGAGCAACTGAGAGAGAGAGAGACATTATAGAAGCTGAATGAAAATCTGATAACAGACTTGAGTTGAAAGTAGTTTCTGCTGTATATGAGGTACTGCTAGTAGTTACTCCAGTGAAAAGAGTACTGGGATTGAAGGGAGGAACTTATTTGCTGTCGCTGATGATACACAGCAGGAGCAGCTGAACTTAGATGAATACCTGCTCAAACGGAGGGAATAATGTGGATAATGAAGATCAGTTGAACAGACTCGGAGAAGATCATGAGAAAGATTTTATGCATATATGGCTGAAGTGAACATATATAAAGACCTGAGAACATGATGCAACTGATCTTCCTAAATAATACCTGAATTGTTTTTTTGTAGGAAGTAGACGGTATAAAGAGAGGCATATGTGCTGATTTTTCTAAGTAAAGTTATCAGCTAGTCATACAAATGTTCTGCACAAGACATCTGTTAGCTTGTATAAGTTCTAACTTGTGACCAGGCATATATGAATGGGACATTTTTAGTAAAGGTGACCCTCATAGTATTAAAAATTGAAAGAACTTAAAAAATTTCATGTTTTCAATTGATGTAGTGTTGGTTTCTACTGAATGTCACTTCATTTTTTTGGTTTTTGAAATCTTCTGGTTATAATTTTCATGTCGTTGCTGTAAATACAGTATGTGGATGAAGCATAATTTGATATGGGGGTCCCATGGGTGCTATGCCCCCCTTCACTTGTACCTTATTCAATTGATTCAAGCTTAACCGGAAGAGTAGATCTTAATGATCAAACTTGCTTTATAAAAAAAGAAACATTGATTCTGTTTTGCAGCAAACTTTTACTTTTTAAGAAATGAGCGAGAAATGACAGTTAGGGTTTGTCAGTAGTGATTATCAGGCTTTTAATTTGGCCCTTCTATTTAAGATTGCAATGTGTACTTTTTCTTGCTTGGGTTTCTTGTTATTTACTTTTTGTGAAACTTTGCATCATCATCATCTTGAAGTTACAAAATAGCATTCTTTTCTATTCCTATCACCTTGAGCTTATGAAAGAATGGTTCTTTTACACTTCTCAGGACCTTGTGACATGTGCTATCGTTTGCCAATTTCTAAGAAAGGTTGCCTCAGACGAATCGCTTTGGCGAAGATTGTGAGTACATTCATCTTTGAGATTGTAGTTTGTGTTTTTGTGGACATTTAAAGCTCAGAACATTAATATTAATGCTTTTCAGTTACTTTTTCTGTGTGTTGTCTAATTGGTCTTGGGGATTTGCTCCTTATATTCATTTGGAATAACGACTTTATATTTCCATTATATCTAATTTCTTTATGATAAGCAACATGAACTTCGGATTGCATGTGAGAATCAATCATGCATTTATTGAATATTCTTTCATTCAAAAGTTTTAAGTAATATTGATTATTGGTCTTGTGAGTTCGCTCTGCCGATTCATTTGGAGCAAAAACTCTATCTCTGTCATATCTAATCTCTTTTATAATAAGAAATGTGCTCTTCTGAATGCATACGAGAACCAATCATGCATTTGTTAAGCACTCTTACATTTCAAAGGCTATGTTGGTTTTGACCTGTGTTGCCTCTGAGAGGTTGCATTAAGTGGTTGAAGTCAAGGCTGAGTTGGCCATGCCCTCAGTTTTTCTCCTTTGCTTTGTGAGTACTTGATACAGTTGCACATATTGAGTTAAGGTATTATTATTGCACATTTTGTGTTAACGGATTACTGTTGCACATTTTGTGTTAAGGTATTGCCTACGCTGGGGCTTGCCATCAACATCAAAGCAAAAAACACAACTGAGAGGTTGTGCCTGGAAGCAACTGTATTTTGAGGTTATTTCTTTATGTTTTTCCTGTATTATTAATTCACTTGATTTTGTGAGAATGATCTCTTGGCTCAAGTAAGCTTGTTCAATCTAGCGTGACAAGGCAGACATGATTGAATTTGTGAGAAATACTCCCACAGAATTTAGAGAATACTACATACAGATGCAAGCGGCGAAAAGAAGTCAAGCTCCTCTCCCTGCACAGGTACATATGTATGTAAATACATAATAAGTAGAAATAAAGTTTGTTTGCTGCCATTATGGATATGCTGACCTGAAAATCCGATTTTTAATGTTCACATGGAGAACAGTTGGTTACAGAAGTTAGATGGATTAGGCTTATCTAAATGATTGTGCTTGATATGCATATCCATCACTTATGAGGATGAATATGCCTGTTGATGGATGGTTATAAGGACACTTTTGGATATTCTCATTATTTATCATTTTCAAAAGCCATTGAGCCAATATTTTGAATTCTGGATGGGAATCCAAGGACTAAACGGGTGTGTCATGAGTGTGCAGATTAAGGATGACTTTATCATTCTGGACACCACAGTTGCAGATGAGATTACATCTTGGAGGAACAGTAAAGGGTTGCCGGATGTCTATGTTGCAGACCATGTGTGTTCGGGCAAGACATGCTCATATTCTCAAATTGGGGATGTTTTCTTGTGTGAGAAGACTGGCAGAGCTCATGGTAAGTCCGTCTGGGAAGAGAAGAATCTACGTGCATATCATTCATTCATCATATTGGTTCATTAATTTATGAAACTTATGTGAAGAAGGTATCAAGGGAGTAACTTTCTTGAAGCGAGGGGTCCGCTTGTTTTTACTGCTCTAGACAGACAAGCTAGTGTCTTATTCCAAAATTTAAAGGTTATTTGTGTTACAGTGTAACTTCCTTTCAATTAGCATCCATGCCATGTCTTTTCGTGTGTGAGGTTGATTCAATAAGTAATAAAACTAGACATGTGGTCTGGAAACTTACCTTGGTAACAGTGCTCCTGCATGGGTCCTATCCTGATTATTATTATTATTACTAGTAGTAGTAGCAGTGTTGGTAGTGGTGCCCCCTCCTTCCCCCCTCGACCCACATCCTTTTTTTTCTTTTTTTTTTTTTGGGGGGGGGGGGGGTGGGGGTGGGGGAACACAAACAAACCCCCAAACCCCTTGTCCAAAGGGACCTGACCCTTTTAAGTTGCTGGACACAGCAAGAATATCACCTCGTAGCTCTCACAAAAACTTTCAAAAATCAAGTAAACGGTGTGTGAGCTAAACACATTCGATTAAAGCTGTGAATGCTAGCTTTTATTCAACTTTATAACTAGAAGTAGCACTCCCGGCGTAGAAGTAGAACTCTATGCATGTAAGTAGCACTCCAGGGATTTACCTTTTCTTTCGATAGACTAATAAAATTGTATGTTGTTCAGTAAGCTTGCAAGGTTATATCTATTTTGGAATAGTGATGCTCCTAGGAAAGAGGTGCATGAGATTTTTTTTAAATGTTTGACGCTTTTGTGCATATGAAGAGGCTGCAGTGTTTCTATCTGATCGCGAAAGGCTCAGCATTAGAATCTGTCAGTTGTGATTCCCTTCTTACATGGTCAATATTTATGAGTGGCTTGCAGTCCAGAGATTCTGACATTCATTATTGTTTCTTGTGCAACTTCTTTTTCTCCTTGTTTATGAAGCTTCAAAACGTGTAAAATCTGGATTTCTTTTTTGATTGCTATATTTTGGATTCATTGATTGGTCAAGGTTTGACAACATTTTTTTGTATAGGAATCTCAGCGAGTTATGACTATCTATTAGCGTTCTGTAATGATCTGTACGAGTCAGGCTATTGAATACATGAAACGATCAGTGTCTCTTTGTGCAATCTTTTCTTCCCATCCCTTTCTGATGCTAAACCTTTTATTTTTCGGTTTAACTATTATCCACTGAGTGTTCGGATTATACCTGACTGTTGGATTCAATCGTGTGTTCCCCGTTTCACATCATTTCCTTACATGAGAAGGATCTAGAAATTGCAGATAACCGGCATTAAACTTTTTGCAATACACTAGATACTTAATACGTGAAGCGCATAAACTTTGTGTTATTTTTTCAGCTTTTCAGGCTTAATATCGCCATCATAGTCTGACTTTCATTTCGCCTGCTGATGTATCGTAACAGCATGTACCTATCCAGCTTCGGTTTTCTACTTGAAATTTCCTTTTATTTTATTGCTATGCAGTGTGTGATGACGCGTGTCGAGAAACTGTCTTGGATCCTTCTAATGATCTTTTAGTTTGCACAATATCTGGCCGATGCTTTGATCGTTGGCTTTCAGCAGAAGAGGAAGATGATGCCACAGTAAGATACATTGATGGTCTTAGGCAGGATTGATCCATGGATAATATTGCTAACGATGATGTTGTGCTCAGGATTATCACAAGATGGAAAGCAGTGCAGGTTTAGAAGAGGTAGAAGAACCCTTCATGGGTGCAGGCCGTTTGGGTAAGAACTTTCTCACATCATCTGAATGCGATTTTTACAGTATTTTGTTTGTGTTCTTTACAAGCTTTTCATTGTTGGTTTTCATTACTTAAGGGCGGGCTTATTCTCTTGGCTACAACTGTGATGATGAGAAAGAACTTGAGGAAGCTTTGAGGTGTTAATCTGCATGATGCTGTCTTCATTATCAGCACGAAAGTGTTTTAGGGAGGTGTCGTACCCAGGAGCAGCATTCAAAAACAGGAAAGTGGAAGTTACATATTCTCATGTTGAGGTAATGGATCAACGCTGAAGCAGCTTGAAGAGTGGCAAATTTAGCTGTCTCTCATCGTTTTGTATGTTGAGCTATTCCAAAAATGTGTTCTGTATAGCTTCTAGGAGTTATTGTGAAGGCAATTTCAATTGCAGTTCTGGTGGCATACATCATGTATGGGTTATTGAACATTTATAGCTGTATGTAGTTGGCAGAGCTTGAAAGTTCAGGATATCCTAAGCTTGCTCTTTGGCAGCCCCAAATATAGTGGAGTGAATTTTTTGGTGGGGTCTGCTCTCAGTTTAGAAGTTGTCGGTCCTTTCCTACTGGCATGAGCTGCAGAAAATGACTATTACTGACACTTTGCGTAAAAAGCAACATTACAAATAGTCAACTTAAAAAGAGATCTCGAAAAAATTTGTCACTTATCGGTTGGCTGACTACGTTTTGAAACTTCTACGTGAATGAGCATAGTACCTATAGGATCTTTTGCATTCCATTGAGCAGGTTCATACACTGGTCTACAGGCCGAAGGCCTAACTGGTTACAATTGTTTGTGCCGCTAAAGACTATTTGGGATTTTAGCTAAATACTTGGTAGACTTTTTTAGAAAGACGTGTAAAATAATAATCATTCCTTTCAAGTACGTAGATAAAGAAAAGTACATCCGAATCATTACTGAACTATCGGAAAAGAAACCTGGTTATCAATTCAAGCTGCACGATCGAATACTTCACGCTTCCTATGGAATTAAATTGTGCGTACCGGAAGTATTCAGAAACTATCAACAAGAAGCGAGCTTTACTACGTCGTCCTTGATTTACGTAAACATGGGCTACATGCATGCAGGCACATAAATAAAGGAGAAACAAAGAAGAAAATAGAGTGTTCTTCCTCGTAAGACGCGTATTATAAGTTTTACAACCTTTATTGGCTTCTTGAAAATGATCCACATCAGTTTTAAGCGGCCCAAGTTCTCCTACGGCTATCCATTTTTCGACGATTTTGTGGATTGTACAAGGCTTTGCATGTCTACGGGCATAGTAATTTTCCATCCGGTTCCATGATGGGGAAGTGTATATAAATTTTTAGCTTTGGTAATTCTTGATGTGGCGGCGTGATCATGGGTATAAACTAACTTGTGAAATGCCTAGCCTCTATTTAAATGGTTTATTAGATGTGTATGTACACAATAATAATATTTTCAGGGCATGGGCTACATGCATGTAAGCACATGAATAAAGGAGAAACAAAGAGGAATATGGAGTGTTTGTGGACGAAGTATGTCTTCCTCGTAAGGCCTGTATTACAAGCCTTGATACTTCTAAGGCTAAGAATTTTAATTGAGGTTTTTGGGTCCTTAAATGTTCATCAGTTTTAAGTGGCCCAAGTACTCCTATGGTTATCCGTCTTTCGACCATTTTGTTGGTTGTATGAGGCTTTGGATGTCTATGGGCATGGTATTCTCCATATGGTATCATGATGGGGAAGTGTATACAATTTTTTAGCTTTGGTAATGTTGATTTGGTGGTGTTATCATTAAACTAACTTGTGAAATGCCTAGCCTCTACTAACATGTTTTTTTAGATGTGTATGCACACAATAATAATATCGATGGATTTGCATCCCTTTTGCTTATAAGTTCACCCAATGTAGGTTGTAAAGGAATCATTACATATTTGACATATTGCTATCTTGGATTCTTGCAACCTTTCTCCAATTGTCAATGTTGCATGATGTTATGACAATCTTCTTTCGTATTGTTAGGTACGCTCTTGTTCATGAGCTTCATTGAGGTTTGCTTTTTGGTAATTTTCTCTTGACATTCACTAAAAATGGAGAAGGGTATACTAGAAACACTTAGAATTTCATTTCAAGATCATTAAATGAATTATTTAGAATTTTAGGTGGCTATGGTCATGCAATTATCCATTTTTTAGTAAAAATATTGGTGTACAATTTTTTCATTACAGCGTTTTTAAATGATTCATGTGTTTTTTGGGATCCCTCCTCCGTCGGGAAAGAGACCCTTTCATATAGGTAACCTTTACCATGGTTGACAACAATTTTGTCTTTGTTACGACGGCTGTACTAAAAGAAATATGTAAAAAGAAGATTATGTGATTTAGTGTACAAGAGGTTTCTTGAATTAGTGAAAAGACACTCTTAAAGCATTGTTTAAGTTGTCGATATTAGAATGTTTTTGCAACATCAATCTAATTGTTCCTAACGATGATAAAAATTCATGTTATGCCAAATAGTATTGTAATGTTACATGCGTATGCTGATGGCCATAGAAGTGCATTTTCATGACTGTAAGAATTGTGGGTACATGCAAAAAAATGCTAGTTTTTAGTGTCCCTATTCTTAAGCATATGAAATGTGCTCTTACATGATTTGCTGCAAAAACCATTGAAGGATGTTTGAGGGGCAATGACAAATGTCGTCTTGCTACTAGTGTATGTTTACTCAAAGGTATCACAACATATACATGTTTGCTCAAAGGTATCACAACATATACATGTAAAAACATTGGATTAGTTATCATTATTATTATTATTATTTTTGCTTCATCTCAAAGTGCCTTCAAATTGTGCACGTGATGCAAATATCAAAACATTTCATCTACCATTTGTACTACATGGTTTTCATGTCTAGGGTATATTGCAAATAGCATATTTTTCTTTTCTTATTAGTGGCCATATAGGAGTCTACATTTTTTGAAAGTTTGTATGTTATTTGGATTTTTGTTCGAGTCTTGAGATTGAAATTGAATTGATGATGAAGTCCAAGCTTAAGATGTATTTAAAAAGTTATTTTTCAAGTTATAGAAAGGCAAAAAATTTCAATGGTAAAGGGTTATTGTGAGTGATGTAGGTAAGAAGGCATAGTTGATAATTCTATATCTAAATTCTTTGCATTGTAGAGTTTTTACATTACAATTTGGTTGATTATGAAGGAAAAATCTAATAGGTTATAATATGAGAAAGTAGCTTTTGAAATGAATTAAGAAATAGTATGTCAATAAGTGATTTGGTCTTCATTTGCATTTGGATATGGAACCTATTGTGGAGGGATTATTGGATATTTTTAACCATTTGCAATTGAGTGTATGGTTTTGAGAAAGTAACTTTTGAAATGAGAGTAAGAAATTGTATGTCAATAAGTGATTTGGTCTTCATTTGCATCGGGATATGGATTTCTATTGTGGAGGGATTAGCGGATATTTTCAACCATTTGCAATTGAGTGTATGGTTTTATTACAAATAAATGTATCAAAACATGCCCTTAGCGTATGCCCTTATGTTTTGGTGATGTGATATAAAGTATGTGACCTCATTTATATCACACCTGGGTGTATGACATCAATACTCGATCACAACATTCCCTATCCAATCTTCAATTCAGCACTATAACTTGAGTAATCATGAATATTGAATTGAAGTAGAAAACAATGAATCGATCACATCGCTTCACTAATTGCATCATAATAACTAAACAACACTTGATGTAGATAAATTTTGAATGCTTCAATATCATCAATAGAATGAAAAAAATACATGTACTAGATAAACAAGGAAAACTGTATCAATTAGGTACTATCGAATTTGGTTACATTGAAGTTTGAATGACCTTTTATATCATAAAATAGGTAACATTTGTGATTATTCCCCTCTTTTTTGCGAAAGGGAACTTATCTTTGCACGAGGCTCTAATTTATAATCATGACCTTGATATGCATAATGGAGATGAAACCTAGAATGGTTGATTTTTATCTTCATCATTATTTGATATGTGCAATGCTTGCTTTTAGTCTACAAAAGTTTCTCTCCTAGCTTGTTCGTTGGTTTGGTGCTTTCAAAATGCTATGTTTTTTTGTTCAAGGAAGAAATTTTGGATGATTGTATGCTTGGATTTCTTTTGCTCTAGATAATTGTCCATTATTCTCTTTGTAAATCATGTTCAAGACTTCTACATTAATTGGATGTCTTTTTTTGTGGCTCAAAGTTGCTTGGCTATAATGTCTTTTCTAACAATCGCAAATTTTGTTCTTTTTGTAAGGAGGTTATCAACTTTTGATTCAAATGTTTTCATTGTGGTGCTTCCTTGGTAAGTGTTATTACCTAGTTCTTTGTTTGAGTGAATGGTACTCATTGAGTACAATCTTGATATGTGTTTATCTTTTTCTACTTCAATTATTTCCTTGTTGGCCAAAACAATCATATTGTATAAGTTTTACACAAAGTTTCTTTAAGTTTTTTATAACAATCCATTTTTATTTTTTGTAATTCTTCTTCTTGCATGTTGTTTTTGTGCCATGTTTATTTGGTCTCGAGTATGTTGAACCTTGATTTTAAGAATGTTGATTTCCTCTTGGATGGTGAAGACTTGGTCTTGTGTGACCAAGTTAGTATGTGGATGGAGTCATATCCATTATACGTTGAAGATTAAAAATCATATCTTGACATGGCTATTAACATATGCATAAAGCATATCTTCTAGTATTTGAGCTTTTCCATGTGTATATGTATGCTTGCCATGCTTATGCTAACTTTACTATATGATCTTTTGAAGATTGCTCTCCAAAAGTGGCAGGTAAATTTTGTATCTCGACCAAAGGTAATATTAATGGTAGTTCAAAGAGCCGATTTTAGATTCTCTAAAAAAATCTAACCAATTTTGAGGTCTTTATGTTGGAATAGACCTATCCATAGATACCTAGTCTAAGTTGTGTTCCCTTGGAGTCTGGTAATTAGAAAATCCATGGAGATGCTCTCTCATTTCCCTTTGGGAATTTTCAAAGAGGGGTAGATATCCAATGTTTAGTCTTTCAACTTCATTGGCTTGAAATTTATTGCATTTAAGCATATGAACAAGGACATTATTTTGAAGTTCAAGATAAGAGAACTTGCTCTTAACAAGCTCATATGTCTTGTTATTGCTTGGATATCCTAGACTTGGACTTGTTGCTAGACATAGGATATATTTCTTTCCTTTATACAACAAGTTTCCATCATGGATAATGTAATTCTTCTAGTCAATCCTTATTTGAGTATCCATCAATATTCCATCCTCAATGGAAACCTATGTATCTAGATTGCCTTTCTCAATGGATTCCCATAATTCTAAGTATGGAGGACCATGTTTGCATCTTATGTTAATGGGCACAAGTAGCTCACTAGTGATGTGAGTAAAAATGAACCCATTGAGCATAGGCATGTACCTAAACAAGTAAGTCATCACATTACTTCTTCCTTCTTGCATCGAAGCTCATAATTAAAAATCTTAAAGGGGTCCCTTCCAAATGGTCCATATTAGTCTTGAGTATATCTTTTGTCTTTACCCTAACTTGATGGCACCTTTATCCATGGTCTAGGTTTAATGGAATAGTGTGCCTCGTGTAATTGAAAAGAAATTTTCCAATCTAGGTATTGGGAATTTATTTTTGATAGTTAGTTCTTAAGTTTCCTATAATCAATGCACAATCTCATAGAGCTATCATTGTTCTTAATCAAGATCATTAGTGCTGCCCAATATGAGTTACTAGGTATAATAAGTCCTTATCTAAGTAGTATCTCAACTTCTTCATGTTGTGCTAAACTTAATTATAAGGCGGTGCACAAATAGGTTTAGTATCAATCACAAGGTCAAGACATTCTTAATATGCCCTCTCCGTGGAGGTAAGTTGCTTGGTAGGTCAATGCAAAAAAAAAAATCTTTAAATTTTTAACTAGTCATTCATTGATGAAAGAATAATACAAAATAGACTCCTTATTTACATTATTATGATGAGAATGTATATCAAATAAACTATATACATTAGAATGATCTAGACGATCTATACAAAAATAATAAAAACAACTTTGTTAGTCATGATAAGATATAAAAATCTATCACCCTATACATGAATGGGGGGTGTACTGGGCATATTTTTCTCACGTTAGATTAAATGTTTAACCCTATCTATTTTAGATTCTAGTGTATTGTTTTTGTAGACACATTTTAAAATATGCCTTGAATCCATAGGTCGGTCTTACCCCTTGTCATAAGAATGTGCTCCATGTTCATGATCTAGAAGTCTACTAAATCCTTATGCCCTAATATTTCAAATTCTAGGTGTAATTGAAAAAGTTATAGGTAGCAAATTTATCTATCATGAAGCATCTAATGGCCTTGTGCATATTTCCCTGCAACTTGATGAAATCATGTTGCCAAAAATATGAGGACCACAATCACTCAGTTAAATATTTTTGTGTGCTAGTTCTTCTCATGGATGGAAAGTCTTTTCATGGTTAGGTAGAAAAACTTCTAAAACACAATTTTTACTCTTCCATTTTCAAATTATTTATTAGACAACCTATGTCAAGACAAAAGAGATAAGGAAGAGAGATCTCACATACTCTCACATACAAGAAGAGGAGTACACATAGATTGAGGTGGGGAAGCATGATCTTCTTCTTCTTCTTCTATTACAAAAAGAAAATGATAAGAAGTACCTAATACAACAATACAAGAAGTATAATTTATAAAAAGAAATACATAAAGAAAAACCTAATGTTTGGGAAAGGGTGATTGGCAAGAAACAAATGCGTCCTCGCTCTTCATAGATAAATTTAGTGAAGCTCACTAAAAATATCCTTGACATATATTAGCATAACCATGATGCATGTGAGAGAAAAGAAAAGTGGTTCGTGTCGTCCTTGACCATCACATGTTGAGCTTGATATCTCAACACTCCCCCTCAAGCTCAACATCATGCCCTATAATCTCAACATCCTTTGAAATTCCTTTAGCTTCGCTACTCCAAGTGCTTCCGTGAAAATATTAACAACCTACTTATCTGTCCTCACATAGACAAGATCAATATCACTTGAAAATACCTTCTCCTTGATGAAATCCTCGATATGATTCGCTTTAGCTTGGAAAATAGGGTTTCATGCTTATTGTATGTTGCTAAGATTATCACAGTAGATGATAATAGGCTTCTGCGCCTCTACACCTAAATGTGCCAATAGCATCTCTAGCCATGATTCCTCACATGTTGCTGCCATTGCAACACCTCTATACTCAATCTGTGTACTTGAAAAAGTTGCAATGGGTTGCTCCTTAGTTCTCCATGTAACAACAACACTTCCAAGTGAGAAAAGAAAACTACTAGTAGGTCTTCTATTTGAAACATGGGCTAGCCCAATCTCCATTAGTGTATCCATGAATTCATAATTCTATACCAACTTCATAAAACAATCCATAATCCAAAATAGCGCTCACATAATGTACATTGCGTCTCAAAGCATCTAAATGTGGTTTCTTGAGAACCTGCATAAATTGACTCTTTAGTCGCTCAATGTAGCTTAGAGTAGGCCTCACAATTGTGAGATGGATTAAACACCTCATGATCCTCTTGTAAATAGTAGTTTTTCTCAATGCTTTACCTAAGGTAGCATGCAACTATGAAATCTAATAGAATGACATAGAGATTGCTTAAAATTAACCGTACCCTATTTTTGCAGCATACTCTAAGGCATATTTCCTTTGGGATAATCATATATCTATTTTTGTATGTATAAATTCAATGCCCAAAAAGTAGTGCAACATATAAAGATCTTTCATGTTGAATCCTTGCATAAGGAGTTGCTTTACCTTTGTAGTGATTTCTTCATTATCACCAGCTACAACCAAGCCATCAACATAAATGGCCACAATTGCGAAGGCATCATCAATCTTCCTTGCATAAAATGAGTGATTTGGATCATACACAAAATCCAAAGGAAATCAAATAATTAGTAATCTTTGCATGCCAAGCATGAGGGGATTGTTTAAGCCCATACAAAGCCTTCTTCAACCTATAGACATATCCAGGATGATTTGAATCCTCATATCCATATGGTTGGTCCATGTGTACTTCTTCCTAAAACACATTATGTAAGAAAGACTCTTCACATCCATCTGATGCAAAATGCATGCTTTTGTTGTAGCCAATGCAACAAGTTCTCTAACCCATAGCTATTTTAGCTACATGATTGATGTCTCCTTGTAATCAATGCAATATGTTTGTGCATATTCTTTTGCTACTAGTCATGGTTTATATCTGCTTATGCGACCATCAACATTATGCTTTAACTTGTAAAATGCACTTGTAGCTATGGATTTCTAAACGTGTGGCAATGGAACTAGCATCCATGTTTCATTTGCATAGAGTGAATCCATCTCCTCATCTATAGGTTTTTCCCTCCAATTGCATCTTCAAAGCAAGGGGTTCAACATCTTGTATTGCATTAGTCATGTCGGTACGATAATGAGCCATGTAGATATCATATATTACTCTCTACATTGAGTTTTACATCCTTCCAAATCTTCGTTGTTAAATCACTTCTTCTTGTCATATCATGTGTGTGTGCCTTTTTTACTTCTAGAGTCTTCACAAAGGGAAATACAATTTCCTTATCAAGAATCTTTTATGAACCACTTGATTCTCCTTCAATGCCTTCGAAACTTATCGATCTTTTATTATCAAGATTTTTTTTTTTACCTTTCTTTGATGTAGACGATGACTTTGCTAGACTAAAATCTACATGCAATCTTCCACTCCACATGTTTGAGTTGGAACTATTGCTAGGTGACACTCAAAACTTGAGATTCCACATTCGAGTTTTCAACATTTCCTTTATCATTTGAGTCAACATTGAGTTCCTTTACATTAGCATAAAATCTTTCTATTTCATTGAAAACCACATCTCTACTTTCCTTCACCTAGTGTGATTGGATTCTAGTATTTATATCCCTCTTTACTTAAAGAAATACCCATTGAAGATACATTTTTTTTTTTTTCCATCAAGCTTCATCCTCAACTCATCTTGAACATGTACATATGTTTCAACCAAATACTTTATCTCCAGTATAAATTGATGTACAACAATAATTTCTATTCATGATTTATATAGCAGTTTACATATATTCGACCCAAGAATAATGATCATCAAGGTTCTTGTTATTTTTGTGCTATGTCTAATTTTGCATTTAACAACAACCTTTTGTTGTGTTGTGTACTTGCATGAAAATTTCCTTTGTATTTCATGACTCTTCAAAAAATTTATTTGATATGCATTAACGTTCTTTTATTATATTTTAATGTATAATTATACTTCCATGTCTTCTTTTCCAGCATAGCCTTGGCATTATGAAAGTGAGTAAACACCTCACTCTTCTCCTTCATTAAGTATACCCCTACTTTATGTGCATGATGATCAATGAATGTAACATAAAACTTGCAACCTCCCATTGATGTGGTCTTTATAGGACCCCAACTATCTATATGCAATATCTCTAGCACATCCTAACTAACATGCTTGTCATGTTGAAAAGATGCTCTTGATTGTTTACCAAGTTGACATACTTCACAAAACTTCCTCATATTTGCAACCTTGAATTTTGGTAATCCATTTGCAAGCTCCTCTACTTGCGTCAACTTCAGCCTTTGCAAGTTTGCATGTCCCATTTGTTTGTTCTTTATCTTTATTTTAGCAATGAAACTATGCCTTTTGCAAACATGGTTGCATTCATTTCTAGGATTTTCACATTCAAGGTAAACATACTATCCACTTTTTTCCCTTTGATAATCGATCTTCCATTCTTTTTGTACTCTTTTACATATAAGGCATCATATTCAACCTCACGTGTAGTCTTTGGTTAACCATTTGTCCAACACAAATAAAGTTCTTTGTTATGTTAGGAACATGAATTACATTAGTAAGATGTTTTACCTTCCCATACTCCATGAATAGTGCTATTTTTCTTGTATATTGAATAGGATGTGATATATCATCATGGATTTCAATGAATCCAAGAGCTGATAATTTTTGCAAACTAGTAAACCATTCTACATGGCTGGTGATATGATTTGAAGCATTGAATCACCATACCAAAAATTACCATTTGATTTTGTAACATCAATAGACATTGCATTCATCATATGATGCTAGACCATAAATAGTTTCTCTGAATCATTTGCACTCTTGGATGCATAGTTTTTTATTTTTTTTTGCTATTTTGGTTCTTCAATCTATAATCATGCTCGAAATGACCATGTTTACCACACTTACAATATCCCTTACTATCATTACCTGAATCATTTCTTTGCAAGTTTTTGTGATTGCTTTGGATCCCCCTACCTCAAACTATCCCCTACCTATTCGCATTAGTTTACTATTAACTTTGGTCCTGGTTATTGTTTTCGCGTCCACTTCCAAAGCCTCTTCCTTGGCCTCTTCCTCTACCAAAGTAGAATACCTAATCAAAAATAATTTTTTTTGGGAGTTTTAAGTCTTCAACAAGGTTCTTTTCTCCAATTTTCAACATGGAGAGAACATCAATAAAATTTGGATTATTCTCCCTAGTCAGAATAGAAGTTCTAAGTTGCTTATATGAAGCTCCCACATCACAAAGGCACACTTCAACCTTATCATCATCATCTACATTAATACCAATAGATGCAAGTGAATCACATATAATTTTTATTTTTAAGGTGTAGCCACTTACGAACATGGTCTTTTTTTCCAGTGTATGCACTCATTCTTGAGTTGCAATTTCCATGCCTTTGTATTGGTCTCATACAATATGGTCAAACTCTAACAAGCTTGTTTTGGAGTTTTGGCATCTTGTGTGTGTCCAATCATGCTATCTTGTATGCTAGCAAGAAACCAATACATTATCTTCCATGCTTGTTAATTCCACCCTTCATATGCTCTTAATTCATCTACAATCTCATTCCTCTAGTAATTGCGAGGGGTTCTCATTCTTATTCAATGTACTTCCAATAGCCTTTTCCCATCAAGAAATTAATCACTCCATCAACATTTTCTATTTCTCTAGCCATTTACAATATTACAAAAACAGTAGAAGATGTACCTCTGTTTGAACACTGTCACACTATGTGATTTGACATTATGTTAAAAAAAAACATAGTTTGTGTATAAGTAGTGCATGAATAGATAAGGAAGAGATCTCTCACAAAATCTCACATACAAGGAGAAGAGCACACATAGATGCAAGCAAGGGAGAATGATCTTTTTCTTCTGTGTTCTGTTACATAAAGAGAATGCAAAAGAATGACCTAATACAACAATACAAAAAGTAAAATATATAAAGAGAATGACATAAATAAACTCTTATGGTTGCAAATGAGCGAGTTGGCAAGAAAGAAATGTGGCATCATTCTTAGTAGATACTTTCGATGAAGCCCACTGAAAATATCCATAACATATATCACCATAACCACTATACATATCAAAGAAAAGAAAACTGGGACATGTCATCCTTGATCATCACATGTTGAGCTTAATATCTAAACAATGAGTAAGCCAAGAATCTAGGGAAAAAACAAATCTCAAATTAAAGAAAAATGACTAGGAAACTAGGGAAAATACACATCTCAAGTGGCTAAACAATATTGGTTACCCAAGTCTCTTATAGCAACACAAGCCTCTCAATCACATAGTTATCTGTAGAAGAAATTGATATCACCATATGAGGATTATTTCTCATTCTTACAAGAAGAAACAAGCTATTTAGAACATCAAGCCTTCACCATGCTTGAAAAGGACTTGTTTTAGACCTAAATTCATAATTGAAGTGAGACGTTATCTCTATTGTTATAAAGGTTCATGATCACTATGAGATTTCTTAATTCATGTAGAGCCCATAAGTCTTTATGGCTATTAGACATTTATTCTTATTGAAGAGTAAATATGGGAAAATAAAAAACCATGAGTTTTGAGGTTGGTGATCAATAAAATACCATCTTCTAGGAGGAATTTGACCAACTGTCATCAAGTTGGGAGCACTGAGCATTAGGAGGTGAATGTTTCATCCAAAAATAGCAACTTCCATGAAGTAGCTTATGACCAAAGCTGTCTGTTTTGAATATAGATTTTCTCATTAAATTTCCAAAGAACATAAGGTGTTTGATTGCATCATTTTGAAGCTTATTAGGTGTATCAAAGTTTCCAGTAGCAAAGGGACAAATCTTGTGCTGGTTAGATATACCAAGCTTCAACACTTTCATCATCCGATTTCTACTATTCAAGCTTCTCCAAGTATTCATAGTGGTATTAGAGCTACATCAAGATGGGTGACGGTTTTCCCTCAATGATTGAGAAGCTTAATAGGAACAACGATACTACTTGGAAAATCAGAATGGAAGCCTACTTGCAAGGTAGAAATCTTTATCGAATTGTAGCACGTGATGAAGTTATGACTACTCCAAGATCCAAAGGAGGACCTACACAAGAGGAGACTCGGAAGCTTACAATATGTTGTGCAAGAGATGCTCAAGCTAGGTCTTATATCTTAAACTCTATCTCTGATTTCTTGTTACCACATATTAGAGGATGCAAAACTTCTCAAGAAATCTGGGAAGCACTTGCAACATTCTTCTGTGCTAACACCAAAGCTAAGAAGAATCACTTATGTAATGAGTTCAACCAAATGAAGAAGATGCCAAAGCAAACAATCATAGATTTTTTCACAAAATTCAAGGAGGTTGTAGATCAATAAAATTCAATTGGAGAGTTGATTGAAGAAGACGCTATCATGAGGCACATCATGAATGGTATTAGGACTCACAAACAATCAAAATCATCTAAAATAACCTATGCTCCTATCATGGATGTGCAAAAACTTGAATTCAACATATTCCTTGGACAAATCTTCAATCAGGAGGCCAAACACAATATGAAGGAAGGTAACTCTATAATAGCTCTTTATGCGGACAAGAAAGATAAGGAGAACAAAGGAAAGAAGAAGAACAAAGGAATGAAGAAGGAGGATGATGACGAACAAATTTCCGAAGCCAACTATGTAGGCAAGAGCAAGTGGAAAGGGAAGAAGAGAGGAGCAAAGCATTACAAGTCAAAGGGATAAGAGAGTCAAGCCACACCACAAAATTGGTGGTTCAAGGAAGGACTCAAAAAGGAGGTGGTAGAGATGGATTTGGCAATAGAAGAGGCAAACATGGACAAAACTACTATAATAAAAATAGAAAATACAACAAAAGGGACTTCAACAACTACTTAGAGGATCAATCACATGAAGATTCATTACTCCTAATGAATCTGAGTCATAAAGAAGTGTTGATATATTTAGGTAGTGATGTGTGTGAACACTCTAGGACCGATCGGACACTTTTTTCCCTCTTTAGGAGGTTTTTTTCCCCCGGCTTGTATATACGCCTATTGCCCTAATGGGCTACTTATCTTTGTACATTTTCTAGTAATACATCAATATTGTGTGTTGTGCTCCAAGCTTCTTCTCCTTCCTTGTATTGTTCGTGTGCTTCCGCAGACGTCTATCTCCAATAATTGGTATCAAAGTAGGTCGTCGCTTCATCTAGGGCACCGTCGACACTCCTCTGTTTGAAGGCTCAGAATCACATGAATTTTGGTGAACATACTCAGCGTGTTTTCGAGATCAAAACAGCTTCGCTATGTGGTGCCAAAATCGCGATCTGAGCTCGTTTCGCCCTTCGAACGCACTATCACAACGCTTGTGTAGGCTATTTCATCTTTTTGTGCCAAAGGTATATACCAGTTTCTATTTACTAGTATAAGCATCTCGAAGTCTGCTACAGGTCTAGCATAATTTCTCTGGGAAGTTCCGTTCAACTTTTTGAGATACAGTCAATTTTCTGCATCAAGGTATTTTAGTCACCGGCCATGGTTGAAAGCAATGATGTATTCCGTATGTTGGCTGCTGAGGATAAGTTGGATGGTAGCAACTACCTGTTATGGGCTTATATGATGCAACCTGTGTTGGTTGCAAAAGGACTATGGAACATTGTGCAGGGCGTCAAAAAACATCCTATCACACCTGCAGGTACTGAAGCTGATGCAAAAGGTGTCAAAGATTATGATATTTTGCATATTCCTGTTCATGCTGCAATTTCTGCTGCACCTACTATAACAGATTCGCTGGGATGGCAGAGATGCCCAGACACATGCATTGATAGCTTTGTCTGTCAAACGTGCCATTATTCCTCACATTCGCTCGTACAGAACAGCTAAGGATGCTTGGGATACACTTACCACATTGTACCAAGCTAGGAATGAGGCTCGTGTTGCTTACCTCTGAAATTAGTTGGAGAGTGAGCACATGAATGAAGGTGATTCTATGGACAGTTTCTTAATGAAGATCAAAGACTTGAAGGAACAATTGATTTTTTCTAATGAGGTTATACCAGATAGCTCACTTGTGCAGACCGTTTTGAATGGTCTTCCTGATTCATATCAGAGTTTTGCTTCTACTCTTTGGTTGATGATGAAATGCAATCCAAATGCCTTATCATTTGAGGAGTTAGTCTTTGTTCTGTTGCAGGAAGATCAGTCCAGGAAGAACAGGTTCATTATGCGAGTTGCAGATCAAGCTTTCCTGGCTAATCAGAAGGGCAAAGGAAAATGGAGCTCTTCAACTAGTAAGCAGAAATCTGCTAATTCTCTACATTCGAGGAAGGAAGATAAAGATGAGAAGAAATCAGAAAAGCAAAAATTGTTTTGTAAGTACTGTAAAGGGAATGATCATATCATAAAGAACTGTCCAAAACTGGCTGCTAAAGAGGCAAAGAAGAAAGAGGCTTGAATGGTTGTTGCAGAGGCCTCTACACCAAAAATAGAGTCGGCTAATCTTGTGCAAGAAGAAGAATGGGCATTTACTACTGTGTGTAGTTTTGACCTATCTTTTCATGAACAGTGCATGTATGTAGTAGACTCAGATGTTTGGTATTTTGACAGTGGGGTGACCAAACATATTACCTCGCACCACAGTTTCTTCTCTTCACTCAAGCCTACCCCTACAGGGAATACTGTTACATGCACCAACAACTCCTCTTATCCTGTTATGGGAGTTGGTAAGATCATTTTGACTACTGCTGATGGTAGCTCTTTCACTTTGTCAGATGCTTTGTTTGTGACAGAGATCAAGAAAAATTTGTTATTAGTTTTTGCATTAGCCAAGATTGGCTTGGTTCTGAAATTTGTTGATGATAGGTGTACAATACATGATCTATCAAATGGCGATGTGATTATTGCTTTTGGCATTTTATGTCATGGGCTGTATAAGCTCATAGACTATGAAAGATCTGTAAATGATTTGGCATGTGTAGTACATGATTCTCAGGCTATGTCAGATGCAAAGCTTTGGCATGCACGCTTTGGTCCTCTGAATTTTGCTAGTTTGCTACGCCTACAGAAATCTGAAATGGTGTCCTCTTTGCCCAAACTTGAGGCACCCAAAAAACATGTTTGTGAAGGCTGTATTTTGGGCAAAATACAGCATTCTTCCTTTCCAAAAGATGGTTCAGTTCGGGCTACTCAGAAATTGCAGCTTGTACATAGTGATGTATGTGGTCCTATGTAGACACCTTCTTTTGGAAATTATCTTTACTTCGTGACTTTCATCGATGACTTTTCCAGGCATGCATGGGTATATCCAATTGAAGGCAAAGTCCGAAGTATTCATGTGCTTTAAATAGTTTTTGGTTTTGGTTGAAAATCTATCAGCATGTAAAATGAGCACCCTCCAATCTGATCAAGGGGGGGAATATATGTCTTCTGATTTTAATGCATTTCTGGCTGAACATGGGATAACACACTAGTGTACAGTGCCATATACACCTCAACAAAATGGAGTTGCTGAACGAAAGAACAGGTCACTCATGGAGATGGCGAGGTGTATGGTCAAGAGTCAGGCTTTACCACATAGTTTCTGGCTTGAGGCTATCATGTGTGCATCATATGTACTTAACACGTGTCCCACTAAAGCACTGCAGTCTATCACTCCATATGAAGCTTTGCATGATCGCAAGCCATCTGTTTCTGATCTGAAGGTTTTTGGTTGTTTGGCATATGCATTAGTGCCTGAACAACATCATAGAAAATTGGATGATAAAGCAGTAAAATGTATTTTTGTTGGGTACAGTTCAGAAAGTAAAGGCTATCGTCTGTATCATCCATAGACTAAACACATCTGGTTAGCCGTGATGTTGTTTTTGTGGAAGATGCTATTCAGCCATTGCTTTCATGTACTAAGGAGACATCTGTTAGCTCCAAAGACATGTATGATACTTTGCTGCCTCTTTTCACAGGTGGACAGTCTAGTGCTGGTCCTAATGAGGCAACTTCTCAGCCTTTGTAGGTTTCATGTGATGATGCAGATCATTCCATTTCTGATGCAGATTTACATGATGCACTTATTGATGAGAGAGCTAATATTGAGAAAGCAAGAACTATGGCAGAATGGCTAGTGTAGACCTTGTGTGACAGCAAATTAGATGCACCCTGTCATATCGTACTCGATCACACTCTCATAGTGTCTCTTTTGCATTAGATTGTTATGCTATGGCTACATCTAGTCTCTGTGATGAGACTAAGCCTATTTCATTTGATGAAGCACAAAATTCAAAAAATTGGATGGCTGCTATGCAATCTGAATATGATGCAATAATGAAGAATGGTATTTGGTCTTTATGTGACTTGCCTCTTGGCAAGAAGGCCATTGGCACTAAGTGGGTATACAAGTTGAAGCGTAAACCTGATGGTACGATTGACAGGTATAAGGCTAAGCTTGTTGCAAAGGGTTATGCACAACAAAGAGGCATTGATTTTGATGAGACCTTTGCACCTACTTGTCGTATGACTACTATTCAGAGCATATGTGCACTTGCAGCCCATCATGGTTGGAATGTACATCAGTTGGACATTAAAACTGCATTTCTGAATGGTGACTTGCATGAAGAAGTGTATGTTTTTCAGCCCCGTGGCTTTGTGCAAAAAGGGCATGAAAACCAAGTGTGCAGGTTAAAGAAGGCATTATATGGTGCTTCTCGCTGATTTGCATGCCTCATTTGAGATGTCTGATTTGGGGCATTTGCATCACTATTTGGGCATTTAGTTTATGCAAGTTGATGGTGGAATGACTTTATGTCAAATGAAATATATTGACACATTATTGCAGCGTTTTGGCCTTGACGATTGTAAGCCTAATTCCACTCCTATGGAGACAGGTTTATGATTGAGTCTTCATGATGCTGGAGATGCATTTGATGTTGTTCTCTATCAACCGGATGTTGGATGCTTGATTTACTTATGCATTACTCGGCCAGATATTCAGTTTTCTGTCTCACAGATGAGCAGGTGTATGCATTGCCCAGGAGTCAAGCATTGGCAGGCGGTTAAGCGCATCTTTCACTACTTGAGTGGTACTTGGCTACTTGGGTTGTTTTATCCAAAGGGGGGATCAATACCGCCAGATTTGCATGCTTTCTCTGACTCTGATTGGGCTGGTTTCTATGACACTCGTGTGTCCACTAGTGGCTTTTGCTTCATGCTTGGTAGCTCATGTATATCTTGGTTGAGCAAGAAGCAGCCTACTATGGCCACTTCTAGTTGTGAGGCTGAGTATAGGGAAGCTTTCATAGCGACTGTTGAGTGTGTGTGTCTCAGACGCCTTATGGCTGATTTGGGTGTTGGTCAAATTTGTGCCACCACCATTTTCACTGACAGTCAGAGCGCATTGGCAGTTGCGAGGAACCCTGTGTTCCATGCTCACACTAAGCACATTGAGGTGCATTATCATTATGTCAGGGAGAGGTTCTCTGTTGGGGAGATCAGCTTGGCATATTTGCCCACGCAGGAGAACATTGCAGACCTTTTCACGAAGGCTCTACCTAGGGAGAAGTTTGAAGCTTTCCGCAAAGCTTTGGGCTTACTTCCTTTTGTGGAGTGATTTCCACATAGCTTGGGACTTCCTTATACATGAGTGCCGGCTACTTGTTCACTACATCACTCCTAGGGGGTATTTGTTGATATATTTAGGTAGTGATGTGTGTGAACACTCTAGGACCGCCGGGGCACTTTTTCCCCTCTTTAGGAGGTTTTTTTTGCCCCCAGCTTGGATATACGCCTATTGCCCTAATGGGCTACTTATCTTTGTACATTCTCTAGTAATACATCAGTATTGTGTGTTGTGGTCCAAGCTTCTTCTCCTTCCTTGTGCTGTTCACGTGCTTCTGTAGACGTCTATCTCCAACAAGAAGGTAAAGAAGATGAGCATTTGTTCTACATAGATTCTGATTGTTCAAACCATGTTGCAGGCAGTGTTGCTCTTCTATCTGATTTGGAGAAACCCAAGCATAAGCATGAAGTAAAAACAAGGGATTATAAGAAGCACAATGTGGAAAGGATTGGCAATGTCAAAGCTCCAAATGGTAGGACAAAAATTCTGAGTAAGGTTCTCTATGTACCCATTATCACTAAAAACCTAATAAGTGTAGGAGCTACTCATAAATTATAGCTTGTTCATAGTGATGTCTATGGTCCTATGCAGACACCTTCTTTTGGAAACTATCTTTACTTTGTGACCTTCATCAATGATTTTTCTAGGTATGCATGGGTATATCCATTGAAAGAAAAGTCTAAATTATTTATGTGCTTCAAAAAGTTGCTAGTTTTGGCTGCAAATTTGACAGCATGTGACCCTCCATTTTTATCGAGGGGGATATATGTCTTCGGATTTTAATGCATTTTTGGCTGAATGTGGGATAAAACAATAGTGTACAATGTCGTATTCACCTCAAAAGAATGGAGTTGTTGAAAGAAAGAACGGGTCACTCATGGAGATGGCGAGGTGTATGGTCAAGAGTCATGCACATCTATGATAAGATCATGAGCTGTTGTGAAGGGTTTCCATTGCTTGTTAGTCCTAATTCCCTTCAGAATTTGCCTCATGCTAGCCTCTTTTTCAATCAGGTCTCCATGTGAAGCTAACTAATTCATAATCTCCTTGAATTTAGTGACAAACTCTCTGATAGTTTGCTTTGGTGTCTTCTTCATTTGGTTGAACTCATTCCATAAATGGTTCTTCCTAGCTTTGGTGCTAACAAAGAAGAAGGTTTCAAGTGCATCCTAGGATTCTTATGATGTCTTGCATCCTCTAATGTGTGGTAACAAGAAATCATAAATAGAATTTAAGATATATGACCTAGCCTTGGCATCTCTTGCACACCATTGTGTAAGCTTCTCAGTGTCCTCTTGTGTAGGGCCTCCTTTAGATCTTGGCGTAGGCATGACTTCATCACTTACTAGAATTCCACCTTGCAAGTAAGCTTGCATTCTAATTTTCCAAGCATAATACTTGTTCCTATCAAGCTTCTCAATCAATGAAGGAAAACCATCACCCATCTTGGTGTAGCTCTGATACGTCTATGAATACTTGGAAAAGTCTGAGAAGTAGAAATCTGTATTGCAACGTGTTGAAGTTTGGTCGAGCCAAGCAGCATAGGACCAGCCGATTTGCTTTTGGAGAGTCTAATACAGCTTATGAGCTTGAAATTAATGCAATAAAATATCCTATGTGCTTTGGAAGGTCACTTTGAAAAGTTAGATTCAAAACACACAGATTTGCACATTGAGTAGTTGAAGTATCTTGTTATTTATGGATGAATCATGCAAGTTTTAATGCTTAGTTCTCCGAGACTGATAAGAATTGGCTAAATTCCTTTTAGAGGATGGTAACTTATATGGTTAAGTTGTTTTAATGCATAATAGATGGATTTATCAACAACTGATGTGCTAATTATAAGCTTAGCATTGATAAATGGTGATCCCGACTTTTCAAGGATGTGTAGAGATAGACCTCGAGACCATAAAAGCCTTGTTTCTCATAATTTATTGAACCAAATTATGTCAAACTTTGTACAAACATTAAAAAATGAGCCCTTAAACGTAAGCATTGGATCTCTGAGGAGTGAGAACCAGTTTCTACAAGTTTATGAGCCATGCATGGAACCCAAATAATACATTCATACTTATCATCCACTATAGCAATAACATTCTTAGACCACCCATATGAGCTATAGCATGTTCATATATCTTTAAAAGGAAAGCTGAACTTTTCTCCTTAGGAGAAGTATTGATTGCATTTAAAAACATGCTTCCCTTTGAACATATCACCATGACATTAATTAATGGCTTATTCTAATAGCTTGTTTGTCCATCTGTTGTGCATCCACACATGGGTATAGGATCAAGCAATATTCATTTTAGGATAGCTTTTGTACTATTCTTCACTTTATCTACATATTATGTCTTCACTTTATTGTAATCTAGCATGGTAAATCCCTTTCATGCAATTGAAATCAAAGCATCTTTGAAAATTGGGTTACGAATATAATTTAAAAGCATTCTACATGTTGAAAATGCTTGTCCATTTAAGATGAAGTTCAAAAAAATCTTGGTTCTCAAAATTTTCACGTATTGTGTTTTGTGGTTAAATATGAGAAATACTACGTGATACATTATTAGATCCACTTGCTCTACTAGATTCACATAATCCACTCTTTCTTGACATATCCCAAGAAATTGGAGTACACTCATCCTAATTATTCTTGAAAAGAGTATGTGATACTTTCCTAGGCATATCACGAACTTCTTCAATTCCCATTGATATATCTACTAGCTCTTGTTCTAGCTTTTGACTAGTTCTTTGAAAGTACTGTGAAATATTCATGCTTTTTAATCTCTTTGATGTGATATATCTCTTTGGTGTGATATATCTCTTTGATGTGATACCTCGACTTTTAAGTTGTTTGAATAACTTGCAAAATGTACCGATGTACTAAGAATATGCACATTTATCCGAGTTGCATTTCCTACATAGCAATGTCCACAACATTTGCATTGTACTGTGGATACCATTTTACCTTCTTGATGAATAGCCACATACGAACATTCTTTTCCCTTTCCCATGATGCTTGCTTTAATCTAGAACTTTATATCTAAAAAAACATAAATCCATATCAAATAAGATGTGCATTCCACAAAATGTATATCTTAAAATGTATAAAAATCAATCTTAATCGATCTCTTAAAATATTTCAGATCTATTCATATATGTATTTATGTATGTATGTATCTATCTATCTATATTTCTACCTCTCCATATATTTATTTCTTATCAAATTTATCAATTAAACAATCACAACATATTTAAAATCACAATTATGCACATAAACTTACACACTATTGTGAAGTAATGACCACAATCACAATAGTTCTAAGATCATAATCATATATATACACACACACACACACATAGACATACACATACTATTGTGAAGTAAGAATCAATGTTGAGTTATACAATCACAATAGATTTTAGATCACAATCATATACACACATAGGTTCACACACATACACATACACATATACATACTACTACGAAGTAAGAATCAATGTTGAGTAAGAAAATCGCAATAGTTTTTAAATCATACACATATACACACATACATGCACACACATATGCACATACTATTTTGAAGTAAGAATCAATTTTGAGTCAAACAATCACAATATTTTTTAACTCACAATCATACACACATACACATACTATTTTGAAGTAAGAATTACTGCTGAGTTAGACAATCAAAATATTTTTAAGATCATACACATACACATACTATTGTAAAGTAAGAATTAATATTGAGTCAAAAAATCACAATAGCTTTTAAGTCACAATCATACACACACATACACATACTATTGTGAAGTAATAATTGTTGGAGTTAGACGTCTGTGGAAGCATGCGAATAGCACAAGGAAGAAGAAGAAGCTTGGAGCACAACACACAATACTGAATGTATTACCACTAGAATGTACAAAGATAAGTAGCCCATTAGGGTAACATGTGTATAGAGATTTGTTGCAAACCATATTTTGGATTCAGTCTTAGTTAGCTTCAAAGCTTGGAGTTTAATCTTTCATCATCAATGACCCTCTTTCGCGTATCGTTTTCAAGCACAAACTATGAGGAGAGTCTTGGGAAGCTATTTGGAAGGCATGTAGAGTATCTCTAGCACCTGCACACGCTTGAAATTATTGTTTGAAATGATAGAAGAGCTCCATTTATCTTTGCCCTTCTAATAAGCTAGGAAAGCTTAATCTACCACACACATGATGGACCTACTTTGCCTAGAGTGATCTTCCTAGAATAGAATAGAGACTAACTCCTCAAATGTTAAGGCATTTGGATTGCCTTTCATCATCAAACGAAGAGCACAAGCAAAACTCTAATATGAATTGAGAAGACCATTCAAAACAGTCTAGACAATGAACTGTCAAGCAAGACTTCATCAGCAAAAATCAACTGTTCTTTGAAATCTTTGATCTTTGTCAGAAAACTATCCATGGTCACCTTGATTCATATTCTCACTCTCCAATTATTTTTGGAGATAAGCAACATGAGCCTCATTTCTTGCCTGATACAAAGTGGTAAGTGTATCCCAAGCATCCTTAGGTGTTCTCCAAGAGCGAATGTCAGGAATGATGGCACATTTGAGAGACAAGGCTATCAATGCATGTGTCTGAGCATCTCTACCATCCCAATGAATTTGCTCTAGAGTAGGTGCAACAAGAACTGCAACATGAATAGGAATCTGTAGAATATCACCATCTTCCATGCCATCTACATAAGCTTTAGTACCTGTATTTGCACGTGTAATATGACGTTTTTCAACACCCTGCACAATATTGCAGAGTCCTTTTTTTACCAATACATGAAGCATCATATAAGCCCATAATGGTAATTCATACCATCCAACTTATCCTCAATAGCCAACATATGGAATACATCACTACTTTTAGCCATGGCCATTGAATAAAATACCCTGATGCAAAAAAGTGACTTTATCTCAAACATTTGAAGAGAACTACCATGTCAAGTTTTTCTAAACCTGTAGCAAACTTCGAGATGCATATACTAGCGAATCAAAACATATATATATATATATATATATATATATATATATATATATATATATATATATATATATATATATATATATATATATATATATATATATATATATATATATATATATATATATATATATATATATATATATATATATATTTGGCATAAAAAGACAAAATTCCCTACACAAGCGCTACGATAGTGCATTCTAAGGCTGAAACGAGCTCACATCATGATGTTGACACCACACAACAAAGCTATTTTGAAGTCCTAATCACCCAGAGTAAGATCACCAAATTTCATGCGATTATGAGACTATGTTTTGAGGGGTATCGATGATGCCCTAAATGAAACAACAACTTGCTCTAATACCAATTGTTGGAGTTTGAGGTCTGTGGAAGCACGTGAACAACACAAGGAAGAAGAAGAAGCTTGGAGCACAACACACAATACTTAATGTATTACCACTAGAATGTACAAAGATAAGTGATCCATTAGGGTTATAGGCGTATATACAAACCGGGGGGAAGAACCTCCTAAAGAGGGAAAAAAGTGCCCCAGTGGTCCTAGTGTGTTCACACACATCACTATCTAAATATATCAACAATGTCTGATTCACAAGACAGTTCTGAAAGTTTGTATTTGACAAACTGAAGGTATCATTAAACATGAGCACTTGTGATCATTATCCTTAGGCAGATGGTGAGACTGAGAGGGTCAACCAGATTTTAGAGGACATGTTGAGGGCATATGTGTCTGAGAGACAGAAAGATCGGGATAATTATTTGCCACTAGTTGACTTTTCCTATAACAACATTCGAGATGAACTATGGCATGAATCCCAATGCTCCCCATACCATAGGCATGCGAAAGAAATGTCCTAATGCTTCGGATTTCTTAGCAAACCTCCAAGAAAATTTAAAAATAGCTAAAGCCAAGATGCATCAAGCCACTGATAGGGCTAAAGAGTATGTTGATAGGAAGAGATCTCCTAGATCCTTTGAGGAAGGAGAGAGCGTCTTTCTTCAGGTACTAGCTAGATCTACTTCACTCACCACAAGGAAGTGTAGTAAGCTTTCACCAAGGTCTTGTGAACCTTAGAAGATAGTTAAAAATTTAAGTGAAGTTGCATACCGATTAGAGCTTCCTCCAAATTGTAGATTTCATACAGTGCTTCATGTTAGTAAAGTTCAGAAGTATATCTCTAGGGAGGATAATCTAATAGAGGGTATTGTTTCTTTGCAAGAAAGAAATAGCACAGATCATTCTCTAGATAGGATACTAGATCGAAGACAAAAACGATTAAGGAATCTTATCATCCAGGAGTATCTAGTGGCCTGGAGAGGATTACCACTTACTGATTCTACTTGGGAATCAGTATCTCTAGTTTGCAAGTACTTTCCCTCATTGATCATTGAGGACAATGATCTTTAGAAGGGGAAGAGAGTGTTAGACATTGTTCCATAGGGATCATGACATTGATCCATAGGGATCATGACATTGATCCATAGGGATCAGTCCATGTGTGTGAGGGACAAGGTCCAACTAGCCAAGGTCCCAAGCTCAGGGGATACCCTAAGGTATTCGGTAGTAATGGGGATGAGTGTTGCATGATGGCCACATATCAACACTAGAACATCTCATATCATTGCTATTTTTAAAGTGCAAGAGGGTATATATGGATGGGAGGAGAGTCACACACACATCAATCAAGCGATTGCTTACATCAATGTTGAGTGAGACAATCACAATAGTTTTTAACTCACAATCATACACACATACACATACACACACAGTGTTGAGTAAAACAAACACAATATTTTTTCACTCACAACCATACCCACACATGCATAGACGCATACATATAAACATACTATTTTGAAGTAATAATCAATGTTGGATTAGACAATCATAATAGTTTTTAACTCACAATCATACACACCCATACACGTGCATACTTACATAAACATACACATACTATTTTGAAGTAAGAATCAATGTTGAGTCACATAGTCATGAAAGTTTTTAACTCATAATCCTACATGCACATAGACATACACATACTATTGTGAAGTAAGAGTCAATGTTGAGTCAGACAATCACAATAGTTTTTACGTCACAATCCTTAATACACACATACATTTACACATACATTTACACATACACACACACATTCATACACCTAGAAATCCACTCACATTTATCTAACACAAACATCTCAAAAATATTGTGAAGTAAGAATCAATTTATGATTCAAACAATCAAAATAGTATCCAAAGTATGAAAAACTTAAAATAATTTAATTCTTATTTTTACAATCTAAATATAAAAATTTTAAATAATATTATATTTTTAAGATTTGAATTATCAATTATATAAACCTAGAAATTCTAAATATTTATTATTACTTTTACTTGTTCTATAATTTTCTAACATTTAACTCTAAAGTCTATAATTGTTTTACTTTTATAATTTTAAAAATTAAAATTTTTGTAAAATTTTATACCTTGCTTTTCGTATGACAATGTAAATTTGCATAAAAAAGTCAGTTTTGGTGATAGTACATTTTGAGGCACTATACTGAATATACTTTCGATCAAAATCTTTTTGATCGAGAAGATCTTTAACTGAAAATGTTTTTACCGAAAAGGTTTCTATCGTAAAGTTTTTCAATAAAAAAAAACTCCAAATTCTCCTCTAGAAACGATTTCGATTCATCGAAATAAGCTGACATCATACCAAATAATTTGGTTGAATAATAAGAATCTAACATAAAATTATATAATTATTCATGAATAATTAAATTATTGAGTAACGGATAATGCAATCTAGGTCCTTTTACAACAAGCAATCAATCAATTGAAATCCTACACAGTAGGGCCAATACCAAAATAGACAAGTGATGGCGAACTTTCAAGTTCCAAGGCCTTTTGCTCAATAGTACCAATATCCTTCGTGATACTTGTATGCAGTTGGGTCATGAATGCCATATCAACCTAGACCAATACTGACATATATAACATACCCAACAAGATTTGCGTTGAGTCAACGGACACGTACTCCTCCACATGTGATCACAATCAAATATTGGCAAACATAAGAACAATCATAGCAATATTTTATGCCACGGACTCCAATCATTATAGAAGTCACAAGCTCATTAGGGAAAAAAGTGAACCCTTCATTGGCCTTGTAAGGATTCCTAATTTTTAGGGATTAAAATGGCTAATCAAGTGGATTAAGAGGTTGGGAAATACCACTAGTGGTATTGTCAGTTGAAATAAAGAATAAAAAAGGCATATGCTCAAAGAGAGAAATCGTGTGCATTTCCAACCATTGGATTTTTGGATTGTATGGTCATGATTAAATGGAAAAGAATGGGGACTAGAAGACAACACAAGCATAGAGTTTCTGGCAATAAACGACAAAATAGCTGCAGCCATGCAAAGAAAGAGTAAAATTTTGCAAAATTTGCCTAATCTATGCCGTGTGATCATATTTCCAATCAATGGTTGAGATTGAAACCCAACCCACTAGCACTAGAAGACAAAATAACTACACTCTCTGTCACTAAACGACAAAAATCCGAAAATTGGTGGGTATGAGAGAGAAGGGCATTCAAGATTCGCATAGCTTTTCATCTGTTGGATCTTGTGGAGAATGGGTGGTATGGATTGTGTAGGAAGTGATCCATATAAGGATCAAATCTCATCCATTTATTTGTTTCAAGATCAAATGGCCCAAATTGAAGGCACCTTCTTTTTCTTTTGGGAGCAACCACATCCATTAGATGTAAGCGACATCTAAGGGCTATAATTTAAAGTGACCCATTTCTTTAGAACTAATCATAGCCATTGAATCTTGAAGACATCCAAGGGTTGAGTTTGAATCCCATGTATTTCAAAAACCACCTAAAGAACAAAACCACAAATTTTAGGATGTTTGTGTGGTTTTGACTGGCCCAAACCAAGGGAAGACTATGCCTTGCCTATGTGATTAAGGTACTAGACTGTGTCCACCACCCTCTTCTCATTGGTCCATCACTAGTCACTCCTTAAGCCAAAAGGCCCATGCAGGGTTCATTTTTTTCCCTAATGTATGCACATTATCTTGAACAAAATCACCAAGATCTCCTAGCATAGTGACCAATCCTAAGACTATTTGAGTTATCCAGATTCTTCAAGTGGATATGAAATACAAAAACAAACATTTCATATTACATACATTAGTTTAACAATATATGGATATTTATAAAAATATTTCATATTATTATGGTAACATACTATGGAATAGATGCTTATGATTATGCAAGTGTTCTTAGATATGTTTTGAAAATCTATGAAGCTCAAGTTCAAAAAATTAAAAGATGAAGAGAATAAGTATTGCAATGATAAATAGAGCTTTGGATTATAGGCTAGGTAAACTTGACTCTCCTTCTTTCAATATATAATTAGAAATAGATCTATGGTGCATGAGGTGTGCTCAAGCTCCATATCAAAGGCACAGAATTATTGAAGTGATTATTTGCTCACATTGTCATTACAGATATCACATAAAAGAAATATTTGGGTAACTATATTTATGTCAAATTATGGACAATTTAGGCTTGAGTGGCATTTAAATGCAGATTGAAAAGCTATTATGTACATGTTTGGTATAAGTAGAGGTGAAAATTGTAAATATACTTGTCAATACTTTATACTATGTCCATACACAAAAGAATGGATAGTTAAGTTGTGATGTTGGGAAACCTCCTTCTACATAAGCAATGAATGTCTCAAATTATTAAGGTTCACTCATGACTTGGGATCCCGTTCTTCTAATTCAATTTTCTATTATGCACATATGATAAGACTTGTTTATCTTCAGAATAGTGAGACAATATGGTATTGTAGATAACTATGTGGACGATTTTAGAAAAGAAATTACAAGGCTTCTAACATCTATCATACAAACTTGGTAAAAGATTGTTACACATGTGTTCCTCAAGTAGCTTTGATGTGAACCTTTTCCCTATATATGGGCACTTTTTACTCTAGTGCTGGCTAGAGGTTTTTTCCCCATGTTACCACATACATGATTCACTCATATGTGGTGGTACTTTGTACTTAGGGATATTATTCAGCTCTTACTTTAGTTTAGTTCATTGTCAATAGAGAGAGCTATTCTAGCCATCCATCTTCTCTATGTGTCTTGCTGCATTTGTGCTCCTCGTGTGTGTCTTGTACTTCTACACACACACACACACCCAACAATGGTATCAGAGCAGGTTCAATTCCTTCTCAAGTTTTGTTTTTTTGCATCATGGCGCATGTTCACTTTTAACAGTGCAAATCAACTTCGTAGTATAGAAGAGTGAATTTTAGCAGCCAAAAAACGTAGTTGAAATCGCCATCAGAGTGACGGTTTGTGAGCTGAAATTTCAGCATTCATTTCAATTTTTTCGAAGTAAAGATTTTGTCACATTCTTGTTCTTTAGTGAAATGGCGGGCAACAATGACTTGTTTGGCATGCTTCAAGCTAAAGATAAACTTGATGGGACAAACTATATGATGTGTTCTTACATGATGAAACATGTTCTTGTTGCAAAAAAACTTTGGAACATAGTGGCAGATGTAGATCGAAGACACACAGGTTCTTCTACTTCACAGTTTGCTGTCATAGATGGAGCTTCTTCCTCAAGTACAGTGGTTTCTCCTTCTCCACTTACACAAGAGCAACTTAGATGGGATGTAAAAGATGCTCAAGCTGATGCATTGATTCTGCTTTCTATGAAGCATCATATAGTTCCACACATTCGCTCATGTTCTACATCAAGACATGCATGGGACATGCTTGCTTCTTTGTATGTTGTGCATAATGAAGCACATGTTGCATACTTGAGGAAGCAACTTGAGGATGTATGTATGGCTGAAAATGAGTCAGTGGATGTGTATGTGACACACATCAAGGACTTGAAAGAGCAATTGGCAAACATAGATGAGACTATTCCGGATGCATCACTCATTTCTACATTGTTGAAAGGATTACTGAAATCTTTTCAAAGCTTTACTACTACACTCTTTTGTTTTGAAAAGGGAATCCTAATATGTATGCATTTGATGAGGTTGTGACTCTTCTTTTACAAGAACAATAATCTAGAGTGAATAGGAGTGGTTTGATTGAGGGAACGCAAGCACTTGCTATCTCACAAAAGGGGAAAAACAAGTATGGTTCAACTTTGGGTTCATCAAAACCAAAGCCTCAACCTTCCTCTTCCACTCATTCCTCTAATGATGCTGATTTGCAAAAGAAGAAGGGATGCAAATATTGTCAAAAGGCTCGTCATACTATTGATGAGTGTAGAAGGCTTGCTAAGCACAATGAAAAGAAGAAGGAATCCGGCATGTCTATTGCTTAAAATTTAGCAAATGCGAAGAATGATGAAGCCAACAGGGCTCAAGATTTTTGGGCATGTGTTATTACATGTCATTATGATGCATCTTCGCATTCGAAATGTATGGTTGAGGCTGATTTGGATTGGTTCTTTGATAATGGTGCTTCAAAGCACATAACTTCATGCAAAAGGTGTTTTGCATCTTTGAAAGATGCACCCAAAGGAGGACATGTGGTGTGTGTAAACAATGCCTCTTATCCTATCATTGGAGTATGAGAAATTGAGCTTAAGGCTGCAAATGGAGGCATGATTCTCTTGAGAAATGCATTGTATGTGCCCGGTATCAAGAAGAACTTAATTTTAGTTCCATTGATTTCCAAAGTTGGACTTCATGTACACTTTGTTGATGATAAGTGTATGGTTCATGATTTCAGCAATGGTGATATTATCGTGATGTCCGGTACATTATATAATAGTGTACCACATGGATACATACAAGAGGGCTGGCTTGAATGCCTTTCTCATACTTCTTACATGGCTGAAATGGAGCTTTGGCATGCTTGTTTTGCTCTTTTGAACTTCAATAGTTCGATTTACTTGCAAAAGAAGGACATGGTTATTGGTTTGCCAACACTTGAGTCCATTTAAAAGCATGCACATGAAGGTTGCATTCTTGGAAAAATGCATCGTGCTTCTTTTCCAATAGATAGTCATACACACACTACAAGAAAGTTATAGCTTGTTCATAGTGATGTATGTGGTCCCATCAAGACTCCATCTTTTGGGAAGCATGTATATTTTGTTACCTTCATTGATGATGCCACTCGCCATACATGGGTGTATCCTATGAAAGAAAAGAATGAGGTATTTTCTTGCTTCAAAGAATTTTTAGCTATGGCTGAAAATTTTTCTTCACAAAAGCTTTTGACTCTATGTACCGATCATGGTGATGAATACATGTCACATGAGTTTAATGCTTTTCTTTGTGAAAGAGGTATTTCACACCAATGTAAGGTGCCATATACACCTCAACAAAATGGTGTTATCGAGCATAAAAATAGAACACTTCTTGAAATGGCATGATGTATGGTTAAAGGAAAGTGCCTACCTTATAAGTTTTGGATAGAAGCTGTCATGTGTGCAAACTATGTGTTGAATTGCTACTCTACAAAAGCATTGAGAATCATCACTCCTTATGAGGCTTGGAATGGACATAAGCCTATGGTTAGTCATATGCATGTGTTTGGTTGTTTGGCATATGCTCTTGTGCCATCACAACAACATCATAAACTTGATGGCAAGGCAAAGAAATGTATATTTGTTGGTTATAGTGCTGAAAGTAAGGGATATTGTTTGAACCATCCATTGACGAACACAATTAATGTGAGTCAAGACGTGGTATTTACTGAAAATTCAGTTTTCCCTCTACTTGAATGCAAAAAACAGCCAACAATTAGCTCACAAGATGTGTTCAATACACTCATGCCTTTATTCCAAAATGGTGCACTTGACTATGGCCATGTAGACCAACCAACTGAGGCTCAAAAGGCTAAAAAATTCTGACAAAATAGAGATGATCATGCAAAGAATTTTCAGCCAAACATGGCTGAAATTTTTAAGCCAAAAATTATCAAAACTGTTGGAAATTTCTAAACAAACTTTGCAGGATGGCAAATTGAGTGCACCTTTACTTGGTAGAACAAGATCAAGCTCTCACCATGCATCAAGTAATTTTGTGTATTATTCTCTTATTGCAATAGCATGCACTGAAGAGCCACTTACTTTACTACACACTTTTTCAAAGTGATTCTACAGTGAAATAGAGATTTTTACAATGTAAATAATGAGATTTAACATAATCAATTCACTTTTCTTTAAGTTTCTTAGGTATATTTGTCTTTATCATGCCTCCTCTAGATTTAAGGAACTTATTTCTTCTATGAACATTAAGCTTTTCTAGACTTATATTTTTTCTTCCATAGTATAGATATAGTCCTTTTGCATGAGTAACTCTCTAAGACAAGCACCGCTTGAGAAGAATTCGACAAAGACATGAATGGGCATTCATAGATGCATTATATGCTCCATCTTGCCTACATAGGCCTCTATGAATAACTAATAAGACAAAATTTCCTCTAACCTGTCCATTCCTACCACTCTTACCAAAGGAGTGGTCTAAATCATCATAGATCCATAGCTTTTATTTCCATGTGCTAAGGTCTAGGACCTTACTTTATTACATTACCTTCACCTTATTTCCATTTTTTCCTCAAAATGGCATGGAAGGCATCTGAAAAGCTTTTTTTAATGGTCGATCCCACTGACCCCTATGTATACTATAATGTACATAGTCATCTATATGTGTTGTTTTCCCATATCCTTCCCCTTTGGAAAAATCTTGGGAAGGCAAAACGACAAATGGAAAACTATCTAGTAAGTGTTTATTATCTCCCATATACACTCAACTCCCAAATTGTTACTCCCATCACATGTATCATCATCTAAGTGGCCATAAAACATGATGTATTTCAAGTGGAGCAATAATATGAAAGGCAAGTGTGAAGCTCTACATAGATAATAAATCATATTAAATAGAACTAAATCCCATAACAAAAAAGATTTCAATGCCTTCTTGAACCAATATACTAGAGCTTCCTTTATATCACTCTAGGTGTTCCTAACCTTGAATGTACCCACAAGCAATAGTTTTGTCCTAAAGTATCCTTATGTGTTATGCAAAACCATCTTTTTAGTTCATATCTCCATGGTTTTTTATCCATTACAGTTTGGACTAAATTCTATTGTAGATTCTACATTGACATTGTAGTGAAAACCGTAGCCTTTTCTCTTCCCCTTAGTTTTCCATATGAATGCAAAAGCATTTCCTCAATGAGATTCAAACAATCAATAAGTATCAATATTTCTAAGTAGTGCTAGGTCATCATCCTCATTACTAAACACCAAACAAAATATGCTCTTACAAGTCAAATGTATCCCTATCGCTTCAAAGTCTAAAGTGAGGTGTGTTTTCAGTCTCTCTATTGCCAAAAACTAGATCTTCCTCATCTAATCAAAGACAATCACTTGGAAATAGCCTCTCATGTAGAGTATGCATGTTGGATTCAATCTAACAAGTATGAATAACTCATCTCCTTATTACCTTGATCATCCTCTATGAATTTCAATTGAAAGTATTGAAGTATTTCGATGGTGATGCACCACAATGAGCTCTCCTTCTCGCAATCTCCACGACGATAACCTCGGAGTAGAAAACTGAGCTCCTAGGGCCGCACACGGTACTCCTCACAGAGACTATAGAATACGCAAAAAATATAGTACACAGGGAGCATGAAGACAAACTTCTTAGGTCTTACAAATGCAATCAAACTTCCAGTCTATGATTGACCAGGCCACTATATGTTTTATTAAAGAACATATACAAAGAAGTGTCCAGTGGCCATTTGGCCTTTCACATGGACACTAACGGTAACAATCTCCCACTAAAGGCCTATATGGCCAAAGTAACTATGGGAGAAAAATAAAGAATCATAAAGAATACCTGGGTGTACGTATACAAACTATACCTCCCACCTGATGGGCATGTTACAGAGTATCCAAGTGATTGTGCAAGATCATGAATCAAGTAACCCCCATCAAGTGACAACAGTGTCGAAAGCTATCTTGTGGTAGAGCTTTAGTCAAAGCATTTGTAGAATTATCTCGAGTGTGAACCTTCTCAAGAATAAGGCGCTCAGTGGCTAAGCAATCTCGAATGAAGTGATACCTCAGCTCAATGTGCTTGGTCTTTGCATGATAGACTGGATTCTTAGCCAAAGCAATGGCACTCTAACTATCATTGAGCAAATGAGGTACATGTTGAGGTAAACCCATCTCAGAAGCAAGACGAGAAAGCCACAATGCTTTCTTACATGCATCAGTTGCTGCAACATACTCTGCTTCTGTGGTGGAAACAGCTGTACATTCTTGAAGACGAGATCTCCAAGAGATAGCACCTCCAGCAAAATGAAAAATGTAACCGGATGTAGACTTACGATTGTCTACACAACTAGCATAGTCAAAATTTGTGTAACCAATAATGGATGCTTTCCCTCTACCTAAGCATAGACACTTGTCCTTAGTGCCACTTAGATATCTTAAAATCATCTTGACCGCTTCCCAATGTTTCTTGCAAGGATTAGACATATATCTGCTCACAACTCCCACTGCAAATGCAATGTCTGGTCTCGTAGCTACCATAGCATACATGAGACTACCAACAGCAGATTGCTAGGGAATTTTGGTCATGAATTCCTTTTCCTCATCTGATTTGGGGCAATCATCCTTGCTCAATTTCACATATGTGGGTAAAGGTGTACTCAATGCCTTTCCACCCTGCATATTGAACCTGTGAAGTACTTTGGATATGTACTCACTTTGAGACAAGTATATGCATCTTTTGCTCCTATCACGAGTAATGCGCATGCCAAGAATATGTTTGGCATCCCCCAAATCCTTCATATCAAATGTCTGACTCAACTTCTTTTTGAGAATTGATGAATCATAAGAGGACTTCCGAGCAATCAACATATCATCGACATAAAGTATCAAGCATATCAAGCTGCCAACTGAGCATCTCTTTGTGTAGAGACAATGATCCTCATTGCTTCGAGAATAGACTTGAGACTTCATAAAAGCATCAAACTTTTGGTACGATTGTCTAGGGGACTGTTTAAGTCCATACAAGCTCTTCTTAAGCTTACAAACTAGACTTTCCTTGCCAAGAACTACATAACCCTCTGGTTGTTCCATATAGATCTCATCTGTAAGATCTCCATGCAAGAAAGCAATTTTCACATCCATTTGGACTAGCTCGAAGTCCTCCATCGCAACGAATCCAAGCAACATGCGCAGGGTAGCCATCTTGACCACTGGAGAGAAGATTTCCTCAAAATCAACACCATGTTGTTGCTTAAAACCCCTTGCAACAAGTCCTGCTTTATACTTTGGAGAAGCACTATCTGATGTGAATTTCAGCATATATACCCATTTACATGGTAAAGCTTTCCTGCCCTTTGGCAAAGGCACTAAATCCCAAGTACCATTCTTGTGAATAGAATCCAACTCACACTTCATGGCACACTCCCACTTGACATGATCCTCTGTCCGCGTAGCCTCTTTGTAGCAAGAAGTCTCACCAACATCTATTAGCATAACAAAATCTAAACCTGAAACATATCTATCATATGGATGTGAGACACGTGAAAAATGTCTCAATGGTTGCTGAACAAGAATATGTGCACACTGATCTGAATGGACATTCTCTTGAACATCCCCATGTGCAACATTTTTATGTATGCCAACCGGAGGACTAGTATCCTGAAACACCACTCTTCTCACTTCAACCTCCTTAATGGGTTGTTTATGCATCTTAGACTCATTGAAAATGACATCACTACTTTTTATCTTCACACCCAAAAACTCGAAGATGATCATAATATGGTGGCTTCCATGTCCATAACTCTTGTGCCACTTTCAAACCTTTGGTAATACTAGGTGAAAGGTTAATCACATGAACTGCAATCAATACAGCTTCTGCCCAAAAACCTTGTGAGAGGTTTGCATGATGCAACATAGAGATTACTCTATGTTCAATAGTTCTATTCATCCTCTCAGCTACACCATTCTCTACTGGGGTATAAGGAGCTGTAAACTCTCTATGAATCCCTCTAGATTGACAAAAAAAGGCTCAATTCATGTGAGGTATACTCACCCCCGTTATCTGAACATAAAGCCTTAAACTTAGTTCCTTTTTCAGTCTCAATTGAAGAAAGCCATTTTTTGAAACTAGGGAATACCTCATCCTTCGATTTGATAGGATATACCCAAACTTTTCTAGTAGCATCATCTATGAAAGTGAAAAAGTAAAGAGAACCACCTAAGGACCTAGTCGGCATAGGACCACACACATCTGTATGAACGAGATATAAAGGCTGAATTGAAGAGTCAATAGCGTTCTATGCACATTTCTAGTTTGCTTTCCATATTGACAGTGCTCACAAAATGAAAAATCAGAGAACACAGGTAAGTATCCAGAATGAGACAGATTTTCCATTCCACTATGAGATATATGGCCCAAACGACCATGCCAAATACAAGCCATAGACTGTTCAGTAATAGCTAACAAGTGTTCTTTCTGTGATACGAATAAAGGATAAAGTGATCCAACTTTGCTTCCTTTTGCAATAACCATATTGCCCTTTGATATGCGAAAGGATTGAGCATAGAAGACCACCTTGTAACCAAGGTCATCAAGTTGACCAACTGACATCAAACTGTGTGATAACTGAGGTACATGGCATACATTATGTATAGTAAATTTTGAACCATCAATGAATTGCACAACCACATCTCCAATCCCCATAACATCACATTGGTAAGAATCACTGAGTCTCACGGTACCAAGAGACTTTGCTGCATAATTAGAGAACCATTCTCTATGTGGCGTCACATGGAAAGAAGCACCAAAATCTAGCAGCCAGGTGTGGGAAAGAGAATGAGCCATAAGAGCCTCAGTTGGCATAATACTATCAAGTGTCAACACATTAACATCCTCAGAAATAACATTAATTTCTTCAATCTTCACAGTCCAAGTAGATGGTGCAAGTAACTGTTTAACATGCCCATCAACATTCTGTCCTTTACCTTTAGCTTTCTTTAATGCATAACAGTCTTTCTTCATGTGTCCTTTCTTATGACAATAATGGCATTTGATATCCCTCTTCCTTGATTTACTTCTACTCTTATTCCGTTCACCATTCTTTTCCTTGTTCTTGCTCCTGCCATGTTGTTGATTCTTTCCTTGGTAAGAATGACGAACATTATATGCATCTCCACTCTGAGTGCCAACAATATATTTTCTACGAATCTCCTCACTCAAGAGTGCTCCACATATGTCATCATAGATGAGTTTACCACCATATGCACTATTGCTAATAGCTGTGCAAAATGTATCACATGATGAAGGGAAGGTGCATAACAACAATACTGCTTTCATTTCATTATCCATATCTATTTTCTGAGCGTGTAACTGAGAGAATATAGCATCAAACTCATTTAGATGAGCAACAACACTATATGTGTCCTTCATACAAAGTTCATATAATTTTCTCATCAGATAGACTTTATTTGATGCTGTCTCTTTTTCATATGTATTGCATAACTTCTTCCAAAGCTCCTCTACACTTTCACAGTCTAATATTGTAAAGTAAACATTATCTGCCAAGTGCAAGCGAATGGTAGACCTGTCCATTTCATCTAACTCCTCCTCAGAACACTAGCACTAGACCCTGATCCACCAGATGTGCTTGAGACCTTTGATGCCATGATGGTAGAGAAGTGAATGGAATGATAATGGAGCTAGAAGAGTCTGAACACCAACCAATAAGTGTATCAAGGAGTAAATTGATCACTGTGTAGTTGAAAAAACCAAAAAATTTGGAAAAATTATGCCAGAGTATCCTCTGCAAAATGAGCATATGACCAGCGTCAAAATATCATAAAACTGCAAGTACTGACATGTTTGCCTGCATAGTGAATCACTAACTCCACTGCATATAATCAATTACCCAATAGAAGCCAACTAGGAAATCGAGCACTTATGAACAACTATCATACATCTCCTATGGCGAGGTTGGGTAAGTCTTCCACCTGCATCACTGAAGAGACCCCGACACCAAGGGGTCTCACAATTAAGAAAACCTCACCACGACCCTCTTTATCAAACGTAAAAGGCTTTATGCAAAGAACATAACTGCTATATCAATGACCACATGGACGTACATAAAGAAGTATACATAATGTGTATGTGCTCAATATATGCAGTAAAATGACACTAAAAGGCTGAATGCACAACCCAAAAACCAGCCAATAACACCTTCAAGTGTTTGTCAACTATGATGTTTTTGACCCAAAAAACCTGCATAAATTTGCACCGACTGCTCCCACCAAAACTAAAATCTTTCAAGAAACCTGTAGTTTTACGAGTGTGGCTGAAAACATAGCCCCAAAGGTTGATATTTAATGTCGAAGAAGTACAGAGAACATTCTTCTTGATGTTCTTGGACCTGTGTGGAGAGAACTATGTGCGGAAGTACTCTAAAACGGCTCCAAAAGAAACCCCAAAAATGCTTCAAAAATAGGCTTTGAAAGCAAAGAATGAAGCTTTGAGGGACCAATACATGTTCAAGGTAATGTCAACCTTAGTCTTTCTCCTTCTTTAGACACCACAAGAGTACAGCTTAGTGGCAAGAGATTGCCACAGTTAAGCGAACTCCGGGGGGAATAGTACTAGGATGGGTGACCTCCCGAGAAGTATCGAGAACCTCTATATTCCTTGATTGTTGAGGTCCTCCCTCACACGCAGCCAATGGCGCGAATGGTGACTTCGGTGAGTCGGATGACAAGGTATTCCAAGGTCTATGCCTTGGTCGCCACCTTAATCGTAAGCCTTGGAGAGGGGTGCTCGCTTCACTCGCACAAAAGGAACAAAGCTTTTGCCTCGAATTGCTCTGATACCTGTGAAGTATTTCGATGGTGATGCACCATAGTGCGCTCTCCTTCTCGTGATCTCGATGATGATAACCTCGGAGTAGAAAACCGAGCTCCTAAGGCCACACACGGTACTCCACACAAAGACTACAGAATACACACATTACACAGTACACACACAGCACGAAGATTGACTTCTTAGGTCTTACAAATGCGATTGAACTTTCAGCCTATGGCTGACCAGACCACGATATGTTTTATTAAAGAACATATACAAAGAAGTGTCCAGTGACCATTTGGCCTTTCACATGAACACTAACGATAATAAGTATTGTGCATATATAGGTCGTTCTACCCATTAAAGTGCATGAGTTTTTATCATCCAAATCCTAAGCTTGTGAAAGACCATGATCAATTTGGATCCTACCTTTTCAAGTTTCCATCAATCTTCGGATTTACTTTCTAGACCCATTTGGCGCTCTTTCATGGTCAATTCAAAAGCTTCCAAGTGTTATCTTTCATAACGTTTCCATACATAGTTTGCATAGATTTCTTCCATGTTGGATCTACAAGTTCTTCTTCTACATTGATGGATTCTTTACTTCTTTCGTAACTGCCACATTCAAAGATGCAATATTTTGTCACTAGAAGCCCTTGCTTGCTTCTTTACTCTCTAAGACCTCCTTGGTCCATCCAACCTCTAGTAAATAGTCCAGAGCGCATGATTAGTTTGATCATAAGTTTGATTCACTCATTGTAGTAACAGTTTTTGAGATTGGGTGATATCAAGTTGGTAGTTTTTTTTCTCACCAGATGATGATGATGTCCCCCTTTAAAGTTAAGGGAAATCCTTGGGGAACGTTAATAGTGGATTGGTCCTTTTCTTGATACCCAAAATTGATTAGGCAAACCCATGCCTTGAAGCTTGCACCTTGTTATTTCAACAATGATGTGATTCTTGCATTTTGGCACACCATTTTATTATGGTGTGTGAGGCATCAATAATGGAAATTTCATCCCTTTAATTTTGGATATGTATTCAAACTTTGTTGAGTTGACCTTATCATCATCATCATCATTGTTTCTGAACTTCATTAAAAAATTATACCTATTATTGAAAATTATACATATTATATATCAACCATGTTTAGTCATTCTTTAAATATACCAAACTCTTGAACCTTATCATAACGAAAGTACATCCATATCTTTTTGTTGTAACTATCAATGTATTTGATGAAATACAAAGAAACTCCCAGGGTGTATGAAGGTATCTTACCACACAAGTCAAAATCTGCCAACTCTAGAGGACCCCTTTTACTAATATTTCTTGCTTGTGGGAATGCTTTGCTTTGTTTCTTAACCATCATACAATCTTCACAAGCTTCTTCCAATTCATCATTGTAGGTAGGTGTTCAACAATACCTTGCTTCTACATTTACTTTAGTATTGCAAACCTAATGTGTCCATATTCTTATTTCAAAGCTTACTTATACCCATGCAATAGTGGATATTTAGGGACTTAACTTATATAAGTTGTTCCTTTCTCTTAGAGAAATAAAAATTTGTGCTTGGTCTTAGGGAGGGAATTAAGTTCAATTATAAGGCCTAGCGACATAAAAGGTGAGTGATAGAAGACTAAGTGCCAAAATACAACAAAATTTCCCCTTGCAAAACCACAATTTTCCTATGAGTGAAATCACCACTTGCATAGGTGCAAGAGATAGGATGTTTTTGTCTTTTGAGGTCTTTAGGAAACTAATAAAAGGATAATAAGCGTCCATATTACAAAAAAATCAGGAAAAAACGTCTTGAAGAACATGACTTCCCCATGTAAGGAAATAATTAAATGAACTTGTCGGTTGGAAAACTTTTTGCATGTGAGGTTTTCATAAGGTTAAGTGAAGTGTTAGGGTACCATTCCAAGTGAAAGGAATGAAAAGCCATACTCTTGCAAAAGATGGTTTCTCCATAGGGAAATTGCTCTCGTGATTTGTTCATAGAAAAGGTCAAAGTGGAAAAATTGAGATTCAAGTTCCACATGAACACATCTTGGACTAAGATGAAGTCAAAAGTTTGGGAAAAAACACATTAAAGAATGATTTCCTTGCCAAGGAAGTCATGATTTGCACATAGCACATTTTTGAGAACCAAGAGGCAAGTATTCCTATGAATTGGAAGTGAATGGCAAAGAAAATGACAAGAGAAAATGTTTTTTCTTGAAAGGTTGTAAAAGATGATTTCCCTAGAGGGAAATTCTTGTTTGCATTGTTGGGGCCTTGAAGACTTTGGGTCTACTAGAGCTAGGTCAAACCTTGAAACAAGAAATATAAGTGATAGAGACATACACCTTGGAACAAACTAGTCTGCAAGAAAAGCACAAACCCTAAAAGCTCATCCAAGGCAGTTTCCTAGTGCATTAAGAAAACATTTTCAAGTATCTTCCAATTTGAGCCAAGAAGAGGAGGTATGGAAGAGAAAGAAACACTATAAATGTCAATCAAAAGTGATACAATGAAAAAAGTGATTTCCTTACCAAGGAAATAGTTTTTTGCATCGAAGCTAATTGAAGCAAATTTTTAAGTGCTCGAGTGATTGGATGATTTGTGTTATTCTTTTTTTAACATATAACACATTTTACCTTTTTTTACTACACAATTTCTAGTTACAAAGGAAATATTACCTATCCTTATCCTCTTGGTAGATTCTTGAAAAGGTTGCATGTGATGGAATGCAACATTTTCACCTAGAATTTCTCTTAAAGCTCTTTTTCTTGTTGTCATCTATTACACTATGTGGCAAAGCCCATAAAATTTTTCAATTTTTCCAATTCCTTTTTGTAAAATTTGTATATAGAAGAGTTATGTACATAAGCGAAATTTGTATTTTGTAAACCTTGCAACATATGAAAGAATCTCCCCTTTAAAAATCCAAAAGAAGAGAGATTTTGAGTAGGTTCTTTTTCATTTTTTGAGTTTTCAAAGTAACAAAGTAGTTATGAGGAGGCCAATATGAAAATCCAAAAATCCTTGTTTGTAAAGACTTTTTGTTGGTGTGAGTAAGAGAGCTCTCCTTCTTGCAAAATTCATGCACAAGCTTTCATGGCTTCTTGGTGACTTGTTCTTGCTTGATTTTTAATGTGTGAAATTTTGTATCACGCTTCCATTCGTTTCTACTATCATTAGGATAAGTTCTTTTATCTCTTCTTGCAATTACAAGTTGTTTTGTACTAACTTTTTGCCTTTATTAACAAGCCACAATTATTTTTGCCTCTTTATAGAGTTGTAGATGATAACGTTCTTATACTTTTGCCTGATGTACATTGTATATCATCTTCTTAGCCTCAAAAAGAGCCATATTACACTCAATTTGGATGAGTAATGAGAGAGATATAGTCATTTTTCTTACTGACTATCTCCTTTTGATTTTGAACATATCAAAGATGAACACTTTTTATCTTTGTGATCAAATATATTTATTGTGATTGTCTTTATCAAAGATTGTTATGGTGATCAAAGATGTTTATCATCATGATCAAAGATATTTATCATGATCAGCATGATCAAAGATGTTTTTCGTGATCACTAATTGTGCTTGTAAATATTTTCTTGTTAAGTCGATTTTTTAACCCCCATTATAAGAAGTCCCATTTTTAACTTTTGCTCTTACCTCTAGGGGTAGGATTATGTGTTAAGAGTGGACATCTTGTACTCGTAAGTAAAATTCTAGATTTTCATCACCAATGGAGTAAAGATATTTATTTCATCTTCTTTTATTTTCCTTTTTTCTTTTTTTTTTTACTCTTGAAGTTCTTCTAAAATGGGTGTCATTTGGTAGAAACACAACAAAACTTGGAAACATGAGAGGATCATTTGATGGATGTTAAGTTTGGGATAGGATGGCCATTGCATGAAGAGTACTTTGAACAAACTTGAGAGCTTAGGAATTACCGTTTCCCTTTTCTCTCCCATTCTCCTCCTCTTTCTCTTCTCTTCTTCTTTTATTTTCTTTACCTCTCATCACCCCTATTATCCCTTCCCTACTTATCCCTTTCACCATTTTTTTCCCTCATCCTACATAAAATATCCTCTCTCTCCTTATCCTATGTCTTTTCCCTTACCTTTACCTTTTCCTCGTGACCCCTTTTTTTCATTCTCTTCCTCCAAGTGAGACTACCCAAGTAGTACTAAAAAACCTTTTTAGTTATTTGTTTTGTTTTAGATATCTTTTCTTGTTGTTATTCAAAGAGTTACCCTTGGTTAGATCTCCACTTCTTTCGTCTCCAAGTTCTCTTCCACACTTTTGGCTTTTGCATATTTAATCTCTACCTTCCCACCCGCTCCTTCTCATTCTTTTTCCCCACTAATGCTTCTACTTCTCCCCACCAAATCACTCTTACCTGGACCATTCCTCCACCTTCATTGCCATTTTCACATCACTCCAAAAACAATTTATCTTCCCCCCTCTCATTTTTGGGTTTCCAATTTGCATTGCCGCATAAGAGAGTCTCCTGATAAACATCTACTTGTGTTAAAGGTTTCACTAAGAGAATGAGTACGTGAGACCCAAAGGCATTTATTTGAGAAGAAATCAAAAATCGGGTCGAAGCCAATTTGAGTGATAATCCTCAATCCATACATGACATGAAACCAAACCACTCAGAAAATATGGGTCACAATTATCATTAGGTAATTTTTCATCCCACTCAAAGCCCATCTATGGTGGTACTGGTGTTGATTTACAAGAGCGAGGCTATTGTGTCCACACAAAAAAATACTAAAGGATAATCTAACTAGCCTAGAAGTATAACCTTCTAAATCAGAACCAGCATCTAAGCCCGCAAGGGGTGAGAGATGCATGCATCCACCCAACCAACTCCACCCATATAAATACCTTTAGCCCAATGGGTCTAATCCTTTCATGTGTCCAAGTCACATTGTTTCTCAAGACGGATTCTTCACATGTGTTTCTAAGTCAAGGAATTGCATGGTCTCACAAGGAATCACATGGAGTCGCTTGGAAATCACATGGTTTTTTACGAGAGGATCTCTAGAGTTGTATGTACACCCTTAGGGCCTTTACTTGAATTAATAATTAATAGAGCTCCACATCTTACAATAAATATCCTAAGGTTCAAACCATTCAATTCCCAAGGGTTCATAAATAAAACCCAAGGGTTCTCCAAAGGTTTTCCAAGGGTCTTTCTAGGAAATCCAAGGGTTTTGACCCTTGGAATCAATGCAAATGGCCCTAGATATACATCATTCTTCCCCTCTTAAACATTTTTGTTCATGAAAATGTGTGTAGGTATAATATGTGGGGTATTCCCCCCATGCCCCATGATCAGTCTCATCGATCATGGTCTTCATCTCTCTAATTCACCTCTTTATAAGAAGGGGATTCTATCCTAGAGTAGTTGTGAAGAGAGGAGAATCCACTTCTAGGACAATCCCTACCCAAATCAGTCTACATACCATTTGGCTTTGCATGTAAGTGACAACAAAGTGTGAAATAATGATAAGGGTTGATCTTATGTCCCTACCTAATTCAATGTTTCACTATGTGAAAACTATGCATCCATAGCATAAACATATGAAGTAGGTGGATTCTAAGATTCTCCAACTAATTTTCTATGTAAGTCCCTTTCTATGCATGTACCAAGCAAAATAGATGGATCTCTAACTAGTTCAAGACTTTGAGATCTCCTTAACTTGAGGTTGACCAAAACATCTAAGTTAGATGTTTTTGACTATGTCCCACTTCTTAACTATTGGGGCTTCACTCACTAATTAGACAAAACAAAACAAGCAAGGAAAAAGAAGGAAAGAAGGATATGGAGACAAGAAGATGTCAATATGAAGGAAGGGAAGTGCGAAATGGACATTCAGAAATTATGCCTATGTGAAAGAGCAATCTCACATGTATAAAGGATTGCAAGATCATAAATTTGTTTTGATTCAGATCTCCTAGGATACAAATTTGAATTTCGGAGCATACAGACCAAATGTATGTAAGTTCATTCGGTGATAGAGAATCATATGGTGGATATACGTATGAAGAGATATGTAGATAGTATTGAGAAGTAGTAGTAGAAGAGTAAGAGAAAAGAAGAGAATAACAGAACCTCAGTTGTAAGTCCTAAGAGTCGAAAGGCAGTCAGGTAGTTTCTGAGAGAGATGGTGAAGAAAGATTACTCAGTATAGGAGTTCTTCTTTTTGGCTATGAGCAGAGGAGGCCATGCCATTTTGTACACATCTTCTCTAATAGAAAATTCTCTTCATTGAGGAAATCTAAGTAATTGTCATAACCATATGAAAGTTAGTTATGAGTTTTCCCTCACTCGATTTTCTTGATCCTCCTAGAAGTATATCTCATAATACAAGTGTAAAGGGTTCGTGATTGGTAGCTCACTATGAAGTTACCACATTCTACTACAGATGACTGAAAGATTTCGGTGGAACAAAATGCGTGCTCAGAGGAATGCACCAAACAAATAAAGGTATGATTAACTAAAAAAGATAAATGTTCAAGATTCTTGTACAGTAAGTGCATGTGGTAAAGCAATAGGAAGACACCAGACTGCATAATTTTTTAGAAGTTTTGACGCTAGAAAGTCACCAAAAATCCATTGAAACAAAACCTTAAGTCATCGAAAAGCACTAGAAGGATACAATTAACCACCATAATCCCAGCAAAAGGTTATCAAAAAGTCACTAGAAAGGTATCGAATGAAATCGGATAAGTTCCAATTGTCTCCAAGGTTTGAGCTTAAGTATTTCAAGCTATTGGTGATTATAGAAGCATTATAATATCACATTATCTTGTTTTCTTGTGGTCTTGTTCACTGGAACACAAAACATCCACAAGTGGTATCATAGCAAAAAGAAATAAATACCACCTTCAGTGGTATCAGAGCCAGAAAATTCCTTAAGAATAGGAGGTGCAGATACAAGAAGTTGAAGAAGTTTTCTAGTGGAAGGCATCAGCAAAGTAGTTCAAAGTTATCCTAAAAAAGAAAGGTTGCAGCAGAAGAAAAAATGGTAGATCATATCTCTATTGACAAGTTGGATAGAGATAACCATCCTGCCTGGGTGATGAGAATGGAATCCTTATGTCTGAGTAAGGACCTAATGAAATACGTGACAGGTGAAGAAGAAAAATCGACTATTGAAGATGATAGTCAATTGGAGAAAGAAGAGCTAGAAGCCTTGAAGCTATGGCAGAAGAAAGATGCAAGGGCAAGAGCTTACATATACAATAGTATCATAGACCACTTGCTACCTCACGTCAGAGGTCTGGAAATGGGTAAAGATATATGGAATGCGTTGGAAGATCACTTCCAAAATACTACTAAAGCTAGGGAGGCTAACTTATGGTCTGAGTTTACAACCTTCAAGAAGAAGAAAAGTTAGAGCATTAGTGATTATGTCACTAAGATGGACCTAGCTGAAAATCTTGGATCTATAGATGAACACATCAAAGATCACAAGCTGATTGCACAAGTGTTTGCAGGTTTGAGAGGAGATGAAAGGTGGAAACCTTTTGTACTTTCAATTGAACTTACATTAAATCATTTTGTGCCATATTTAAATCAGTTGCTTGGACTAATGCTTACATTTGAACAAGATTTGAAGTCAGATGGTGATAAAGGACATAGCTCTGCTATGTATGCAAATAATAAGAAGAAAAGTGATAAAGGCAAAGCAAGGATTGAAGAAGAATCGACTTCCCAAGTAAATTTTGCAAGAGGTAAAGGTAATGATAGAGGTAAAGGTAGAGGAAATGGAAGAGGAAACATAACCAAAATAGCAACAATAAGACATGTTAGATTTGTGGCCTAAGCAATCATCTAGCTTATGATTGTTGGCATAATCAACAAGGCTCAAATCAGATAAGCATTGGCAGAGGTAGAGGCAGAAGATATCAAAGTTAGATCCCAAGAGAAAGAAAAAATCAAAGAGGCAGCTACAATAGAGGTGGAGGAAGAAATTGGTCACAAACCCATCCCACAACACCACTTACTACAATTATGCAAATGATACATAGAATGAGAATCGTACAATGTTGATGATGAATTTGATAAGTACATCAGAGAGTGAAGATCTCAAGGTATTCTATGTTGACTCTGGTTGTTCTAATCATTTGTCAGGTAATATAGAATTAATGTTAGAATTGGAAGATGACATGTCCACTCGTACAATTCAAATAGGTGATAATACGAGACACAATGTGCATTCAATCAGGAAACTAAAGTGCAAGAATGTAGTCAATGTTTTATATGTTCCCACAATACCAAAGAACCTAATTAGTGTGGGTCAAATAGTGGAAAAAGGCTCTCATGTCAGATTCACAAATGAAGGAATATTTGTGGAAGATCCAGACAACGGATACAAATAGATTCTCTACGATAAGAAGGAAGGTAGACTCTTTATGCTCAAAGTGCAAGGGAAAATCGGTCAAGCCCCAATCACACATGATGCTGAAGTGATCATAGAATTAGATCTCTGGCATAAGAGATTAGATCATTTCAATGAAAAAGGAATCAAAACGATGGTGGCAAATCAGTCTGTACTAGGATTACCCACTGGAAAATTAATTGGAACAAATTATTTGTTGTCCATACACCAAATTTAGTGGTGTAGTTCCTACCCAAATTGCATGGCGTAATTGTTTGTCCCAATTTAGAGTGCTTATTTTTCACTAGTCTGGTAAGCATGGTGCAAAGAATCTTGTTTGTGTTCTCTACTTGGCCATTGTCTTGTGGGTGATAAGAGGTTGATTTCTTATGCACTATTAGAGATTCTTCTAATAGGCATTCAATGAAATTTATAAAGTGTGTATCCTTATCACTAACGATTTCAATTTTTAGGTCATATACATTGAAGATTTCTTCAAAGACAAATTTGGCAGTCATTTAAGCATCACATCTTTGTGTGGATCTAGCTTCAACCACTTTGCGAGATAATCATAACTATTATGTATTCATCATGAGATCCTTTTGTATTCTAACATATTTTATTTTCTAATATATTCTTAATTGAAATAATGTTTTTAAGGATTTAGAGTGGGGAAAATACCACCATAAGATACCCCATTGGGTGGTTTGCATTTGTTAACGTAGGGAAGTGATCGGCATGCACATGAGTATGAAGTTTTTTTACTACCATCTCAAAATCGAATTCCATTAGCAAGACAAACCATTTGACTAATCTTCTAGTGTTGCAAGGATTATTCACTAAATATGAAGGGCTTGATGATCAACAAAAATTTTAAACTTATTTGCAAGAAAATAATGTCTATATTTCTTTACTACATATATCATTATGAATCCTTCTCTTTCATTGGTTGCATAGTTTCACTCTGCACTCTTGATGTATCTATTTTCATAGGCAATTGGAAATTCAAGCCTACCGTCATTCAATAGGCTATGTTAAAATACATCCTATGGCATAATTTGAAGCATCAACATGCACATAGAATATCGTGTTCTAGTATGGCACTTTCAAAAGGGGAGCAATGACAAGCTTATGTTTCAAATGATTTTTTATATTCTTCTATCCACTAAAACTTGGTAATCAAAGCATAAAGAGGTCTTAGAATGATTGCATACCTGTGGATAAATGTATGATAATACCCATAGCGACCTATGTAATTATGGACGTGCTTTACATTCCTAGGCTTTGGCAAATTCACTAGCACTTATATTTTGCCTTCATCAATGGATATTCCATTTTTTGAGACAATGTGTCCAAAATTTTACCTTTCCTTACCATGAAAATGCATTTTTTAGGGTTCAAAGAGACTTTTTATTGTCACACTTAGAAAACAAATTTTCCAACATAGGGATGTATTTTGGTCATTTTGTAAAATATGCACACAAGTCATCCAAATAAAACTTTCTAGAGATGGATGTATTATGTTTTCAAAGAATTTCTAAGATTTTCTTAGAAATTCTTTGAAAACATAATACATCCATCTCTAGAAAGTTTCAATGGTGTTTGTTGAGCCAAATGTCATAACTTCGAAACCATAGATCCCCTACTCGATAAAAAAGAGGGTTCTATGTTGGTCAACATGTGCAATTACAAATCGATTGTAGCTGTAACTCCTCCCAATGAATCCCTTCACTTTTGAGAGTACCTTTGCATGTAGTTCGAGAATGAAGACCATGATGGGTTTCGATCAGAGTGCATACACGGAGTTCTCTTGCATAATCCACCCGGCCCCGTGATGAGTCCACACCTGCTCTCTCTTTAGTTGCCATCAAAGACATTAGACATGGCCTCTCACATGAATGCCACTTGGCGCTCATGTGAGTATCCTTCTTTAGATGTCTAAGAGGTGATTCACACCCCTTGTTGTCACCTCATAAAAGATACTCTACATAAAATTTCCTTCCCCTTAATTCCATTTTTTTCCTGGTCATATCTCTATGTTGTTTTCCCGTATCCTTCCCCTTAAGAAGACCCTTGGGAAGGTAATCTAAAACTGGGAAACCGTCTTCTCCCAAGTGCATAGTATGCTCTCAGACTCCTATGGAATAGATTGAACAGAAATAGGCTCTACTACCTCACTGTCTGGAATGAGATTGTCAGATTCACCAAGCCTTTTCTTAAGCCGGTTAACATTAAAAAATGGATGGATTTGACTATTCTCTGGAAGTTGGAGCTGGTAAGCCATCTTTCCTATTCTCTTAAGTATTTGCAAAGGGTTTGCAATACCTAGGAGATAGTTTTGGACAAGGTCCCATCTTCATGGCTTCAGATCTAGATGGAACTCTAAGATAGACCTACTCTCCTACCTCAAAATTGATGTCTCTCCTTTGAGGGTGAGCATACGCTCTAGTTCTATACTGAGCTCTCCTCTATAGAAAGCCTAAGCATATCGTTCATCTTTTCCAAGAAGTCCTTTGTAGCTTGAAGTTTCTCATTCTGCAATCCTACTGCATAAGGAGCTCTTGGTTGAAACCCATACATAAACATAAATGAACTATGCCCAATGGAAGAGTGCTTGGCACTATTATATGCAAACTATATTATAGGTAAGTACTCTTCCCAATTAGTTTGCCTTTCATGCACATATGCTCGAAGCATATCCTCTAAGATTTGGTTAACCCTCTCTGTTTGCTCATCCGACTGTGGATGTTCGGTCATACTCATGCTAAGTTTCGTGTCCAACCTTTTGAAGAATGATATCCAAAAGTGGCTAGTGAACTTCCTATCCCAATTAGAAACTATGTCTAAGGGAAGATCATATAATCGACATAGGTTCTCTATAAAGAGGCTAGCCAACTCTGGTGTCTTCACTATAGTATGTGTTAGAATAAACCTAGCTATTTTGGTTAACCTATCCATAATTACCCAGACCGAGTCCTACCCTCTCTGTGTCTTAGGTAATCCAACTATAAAGTCCACGGAGATACTCTCCCACTTCCCATTAGAAATATCCAATGGGTGGAGTAGTCCTCCAATCCTCAACCTTTCAGCTTTATTGACCTGGCATTTGGTGCACTTAAGCACATACTCTAGGATGCCCTTATGAAGTCCAAGCCAGTAAAACTGCCTCTTAACAAGATCATAAGTCTTGTTAACTCCTGGGTGTCCCACACTAGGTGTGTTATGACACTCATACAAAATATGTCATCTCATCTAAGGATCTCTAGGGACACACACCTTACCTTTATATAACAAATATCCATCATGGACATTGTAATTCTTCCACTTGAATCTTCTTGAGTACCCGTCCATACTCCATCCTCACCGGAAACTCGTCTATCACGATCCCCATTCTCTATGGCTTCCCAAATCTCGGAATATGCAGGATCAAGCCTACATTTCCCTCTAATGAAATCAAGTAGCTCACTAGTGATCTGAGTAAAACTCAATCCATTGAGCATAGGCATGCAACTAAGTGAATCGGCCACTACATTAAACTTTGCCTTCCTATACCTAGGCTCGTAATCAAACTCCTGAAGGGTCTCTACCCAGCGGGCCTTACGACTTTTAAGGTCTGTTTGATTAGAGAGTCACTTAATGCTCTCTTGATCAAACACTATCATGACTTTGGCACCATATAAATAATGACGCCACTTCTTCAAAACATGGACAATTGCATACAACTCCTTCTCATAAAAGGAGTGATTCTTTTGAGCTGGTTCTAGTTTCTTACTCTCAAAAGCTATTGGTTGACCATCCTGAACTAAAACCGCTCCTATGGCAAAATCACTCGTGTCAGTCTCAACCATAAAGGGTTTGTTGGGATCTACTATATGTAAAAGTGGAGCTGTAGCAATTGCTACTTTCAATCTCTCCATACTTTGATTTTGTGTGTCTCCCCAATGCAAGGATTTCCCTTTCCCTTTAAGTTGTTTCGTCATCGGGATAGCAAGTTTGGAATAGTTCTTAATGAATCTTCGATAGAAACTTGATTATCCTAGGAAGACCTTCAGCTCTTCCAGGTTCCTTGGATGTGGCCATTCCATAATAGCCCTTACTTTTTCAGGATCCATCTGGATTCTATTCTGGGAGACTATATGCCCAAGGTATCTAACCTCTGTTTTGAAAAATTCACACTTTGACCTTTAGCAAAGAGTGAATTTTCCCTTAGCACTTGAAATACTTTTATGAAGTGTTCCAAGTACTCCTCTTCTGATGCACTATAGATCAGAATGTCATCCAAGAAATCTACTACAAAGTGTCCTAGATAAGGCCATAACACACTATTCATGAGCTTCATGAGGTCCAAACTGAGGTGACCACATTTACTAAGTCAAACAACATGTGTGCTCTATATCCTCATGCATCACCTCCACTCCCTTGCAGCTAGAGCTGCCATGAATAGGAAGTGTTTGCACTAGGTGGACCGCCTTTTTCCCCTTTTTAGGGGTCCTACTACTCTCTGGCCCTCTCTTCTTTTCTTCCCCCTTCTTGAGTGGAAAGTTCCACTGTGAATGGCTAGGAGACAAACACGTAAAGCATAGGTTCTCTCTTTGGCCCTCTCAAGTTGCTCTATAGGTAACCTAGGCCCTTGTGATCTTTGTTTTTTAATGAAAATTTTGTTTTTCCCCAATGGAAACTTCTTCTTGAACTTAGTCGTGCTAAGAGGCTTGAGGGGAAGCACTCATCCCAGTTCCTCTCCTCATTCTCAGGAAGAAACTCTTTTAGGAAAAGAGTTTCAAGCTAAGTCAAATCTGTAGGGATAGAGTTCACCTCCTTGAGACTCATCCACCACTTATAAGCACGTGGGCCAAGCGAGAGACTTGCCTCTAGCACACGGTACTCTGGTGGGGTGCCCTTCAATTGATGCAAATCATGCCACTTTTGTAAAAAAGTGTAGATTGCATCCTTGTTTCTATCTCGGTCATCCGCCATAAAGGTAGGTGGCTTTAAGTCTTTCAAGAGGGGAGGTTCCCTACAGGTCTCTCCTTTATGCTTACTAGGAAAAGAAGGATCTTTCCTAGTCATCTCTAGAGGAAGAGTAGGGGTTTCTCTTTCCTTCCTAGCTAGGAAAGAGGTGACTTGAGTCTCAAGTAAGATCATTTGAGACTTAAGTGAGATCATTTGAGACTTAAGCTACTGAATCAGAGATGTAATTCTACCTATATCTCTCTCTAGTCTACGGGTCTGTTCCATTAAGTCTATAAATTGTTCATGAGTAACAAACACATCCAAAAGTTCCTCATAGGTATATTCTTCTTGTTGAGGCTCTCTTTCTTCTAGTTTTTCCTCTCCTTGCTGCCCCATTTCTACCTCTTCCATTCTAAAATCAGGATCCTCTAGTTGCTCTTTAGATGGAGAAGTGTGTTCTATTCTTTGTTTCCCTTTGGACTCCATGTTTCACTCCCCCCCACCAAAATGGTCACAACATTCACCTTTAATGCACACTCTTAATTTCAATTTTTCTTGGGCACAAAAACAATGGGATACAACCATTTGATGTGTTCAATCTCATAAATAAATCCTACTTCTAAGAGTTGAATATACATTTTTATACATGCATGGCTTTTTTGATGGTCACCACTACTCATTTATAATAACACTTTTATTTTCTCAAATACGAACTTCCAAAAGTGTCCTATGAATCTAACATCCCTATTTGAAACTATGGATGTCGACAATCCATGCAATATGAAGTCATGTTAGATAAATAGCTTTGTTACCTATTGAGCTTCTATCGTTTCTTGCATGGGTATGAGGTGAGCCATTTTTCTCAATCTATCTACCACTACTAGGATAGTATCCCACTTGCTTTGGGTCTATGGTAGCCCCACTATGAAGTCCATGGATACACTATCCCAGTTGTGCTCTAGAATCTATAAAGGATGTAAAAGAACTGGTGTCTTAACCCTTCCTTTCTACGTTATTGACCTGACACATAAAGCATTGTTGAACATATGTGGGGAAATCTCTGGCTAATCCAAGCCACCAAAATGTTCTTCTAACAAGTTGAGTGGGCTTGTCAACATCAGGATGCCTTGTACAAGGAACTTCATAGTTATCATGCATGAATTTTCTTCTCAAATCCCCGAAAATCTGGTATGCAAACCTTTCCTTTTCATTTAACCAGTCCATTCTCTATTGAGAAATTGGAATACGGACTTGACTTGTTTGCTTTACTAGGGGAAGAAACAACTAGAACTACCTCATCTCCTATAATAGAGTCATCATTGATGACTCTAATAATCTATAATAAGTGTGGATCTTCCACTTGTGCTTCCTTTGTTTCTTGAAGCAATGAGCTTTCTAGAACTTTAAAGCTTTGATACACTATCCATGATAATACATTCAACTACAACATTGTTTTTGCCTCTTCCATATAGGATTTTGTTGAAAATTATGGGACATGTGCAAGCTCCAATTGTGAGGCTTGGCACATAATCACCTCTCATTAATTACCTATTCATCATTTATGTATTTGTTGTAAGCCCAAAATGAAGCTAGGCCCTAAAAATATAAAGGGAACATTCATAACCTTAGAGTAGAGTGTTGAATTAAAAAGAGCATTTGTATTTATGGCTTGGATAAAAGCCAATATATATTTAGATAGATGGAATACTCAAAACAAAGTCGTGACCTTATCCATATGAAGTGATATGGAGCACCAAAAGCCACCCAAGGCAATGGAAGGAAAAAGGTCAAGAAAGGAAAGGTCAAGAGGTGAGAGAGGATGCAAGGGTAGGTGAAAAGTCCCATGCCCATAGCTCTATATAAAGAGCTCATTTGAATGTGAAAATTTGTGGAGATGACAAGGAGATGATTTATAAGCATATAGTTTTCATTCTCTCACCAATGGATATCAGAAGGTACCTCATTCGGATGCTACAAGACACAAAGGTATTCCAACTGCATACTTTTTCTATACATAGTCACCTTGTGAAGGTCATATCTCTCTATGTACTTATCCAATTAATGCATATAATATCTTCTTGGAAAGCTTATCTTACCTTATCTCTGTGTCTCAAATATCTATGTCAGATCATTATCCAGTAGTTATTGGAAACATTTCTTGTGAACTTCAGTTTTCTGCTTAACCTGAGATGATAGGTACTCTGAATTTGTGCAGTCGGTTACCTAGTTAAATGAACTCCAAATGGATTGTTCTATAGCTTTTAGAAAGCTAAAGGAGTCTACTATGTGTGGCAAAAATTTCAGAGTCATTGGATCTTTGAGTTGTGACTAAATGAGGTTTCAGTAAGCATATGTATTATAGGGCAGATTCTAGAAGAGGTTCTCTAACTTCCGCTGCGTGTATTGGAGTCTGTTGGAGTGGAATTTCTCCACATTATGGTATCAGAGCCTTGGTTGTAGAGCATTGGGAGTGGAGCCCATGGATGTACAAAGATAGCTTGAAGAAGATGCAGAGATGGCAAAGGAAAGCTTGGAGCTATCATACTCATTGGAAAGCTATGGAGATGAAGCTTTTGGTATGTAAGAGAATTTTGTTGCTTTATGATATTTGAAGTGATACACTCTCTTTTACTACTCTATACTAAATATGTTTGTTCATTAAGGCATGCTATAAGTGATGCTAATCACTTTGTTGAAGATTTATGAGCAGCCAAAGAAGATGAAGATTCAAGCAAAGAATCTTGGATGAGCAACTACGTATAGTTGCATATGAAGATTGTATGCATGTTTGTGATATTGCACTCAATTGAATGAAGTGCAAGTTTTGATTATGTACATGGCCAAAGGTTTAAGATTTTATGTAAGCTTGATGATACAATTTTATGTTTATGTATTGGATATGCTTATGTATGCATGCTTGTGAAAGTTATGCTCAAGATGTATGATGATGCTGGACAGCCATGCTTAGGCTGAATATAAAGTGAAATTAGAAATGGAGATTAATTTCTATCATGCAAGAATGTATGCACATGTGATTAAGGAGTTTATATACACATGTTGGATGATGTGTGGATGAGTAATAAGCTATTTTATCAAGCCTATACAAGCTGAAATTTGCAGGTGTATGTAGCCATATGATTTGGCATAAAGTGGGCTGAAAATATGCCCAAATGATTATTGATTTGTATACACGCTTATATGATATTGTTAGCATGATATTGAAGCATGAAAGGTTGCTCATGTTCAGCCATAGATGAGCTGAAAGAATGCATGTTTGGATACCATGAACATTCGTAAGATGCAAGGCTTCCAATAGCTTGAACTACTTGACCTCGAACCTTGGAGACAATTGGAACTTATTCCGGTTTCATTCTGGTACCTTTTCGATGACTTTTGGATAACCTTTCAGAGGGATTATGGTGATTAACTATATCTTTCCAATGCTTTTCAGTGACTTTTTGATGGATTATAGTTTTTTTAGTGGCTTTTTGGTGACCCTCCAGTGTTAAAACTTCTCAAAAATTACGCGGTCTGGTGTCTTCTTGTTGCTTTACCACCTATGCTTACTATACAAGAATTTTGAACATTCATCTTTTCTGGTTAATCATACCTTTACTTGTCTGGTGCATTCCTCTGAGCATGCATTCTGTTCCATCGAAATCTTTTAGTCATCTGTAGTAGAATTTCAGAGTGAGCTATCAATCACAAACCCTTTACACGTGTAACTAACTTTCATATGATTATGAAAATTACTTAAATTTCCTCAATGAACAGAATTTTCTATTAGGAAAGATGTGTACAAAATGACATGGCCTCCTCTGTTCATAGCCAAAAAGAAGAACTCCTATACTGAGTAATCTTTCCTCACCATCTCTCTCAAAATCTACATGACTGCCTCTCGACTCTTAGGACTTACAACTCAAGTTCTGTTATTCTCTTCTCTTCTCTTACTCTTCTACTACTACTTCTCAATAGTATCTACATATCTCTTCATACGTATATCCACCATATGATTCACTATCACCAGATGAACTTATATACATTTGGTCTGTACGCTCCAAAATTCAAATTTGTATCCTAGGAGATCCAAATCGAAATGGATTTCTAATCTTGCAATCCTTTGTATGTGTGAGATTGCTATTTCACATAGGCGTAATTTCTGAATGTCCATTTTGCACTTCCCTTCCTTCATATTGACATCTTCTCGTCTCTGTATCCTTCTTTCCTTCTTTTTCCTTGCTTCTTTTGTTTTGTTTAATTAGTGAGTGAAGCCCCAACAGCTCCCCCTCAATCACTAATTAGCATTCTATTAGCATCCTCTAATTTTCTCATATATCCTTCTTCTCTTTTATCCCTGCCATTCCTTTGAATTTGCTTGTCTTTATTCCATCCAGGCTCTTTGTCATGATATATGCAATTTGATCTTATGTAGAAGTGTATACCACTTCAAGCTCCTTCTCCATTACCTTTTCTCTTAGGAAATGATATTGAATCTCTATGTGTGCCATTCTTGCATGGAATATTGGATTCTCTGTGAGATATAACGAACTCTTGTTATCTCCATATATAATAGGCATACTTTGATCTATGCCCAAGCTTTTGATCAAAGTCTGCATCCATATTAATTCCTTAGCTACTTCTACAAGTCCCTTGTATTTTGCTTCTATTGATGATAAAGCCATTATGTGTTGTTTCTTCGAACACCAGCTTACAAGCTTATCACCTATGTATATCATGTATATGTGCATTGATCTTCTATCATCTTGACTTCTAGCCCAATTTGAATCATTGTATGCTCTCAACTTTATATATGAAGTAAAATGATAATATAATCCTTCCTTTATAGTTCTCTTTATATATCTAATAATTTTTTGACCTATGCCATGCATCTATGCATAGCCCTTGACCACCAGTCTAGCTTTGTATCTAGCTGTTCTCCCATCTGCAAGCTTCTTCACTTTATAAACCCATTTATTTCCAATCACTTTCTTACCATTTGGTTTTGGAACAAGTTCCCAAGTCTTGTTCTCCTCTAGTGCATTGAATTCTTCCTTCATTGCTTCTTCCCATTGTCCTTTACTTTTTGCTTCATCAGAGTTCTGTAGTTCTTTGTCTTCCTTAACCATATAAGCATAATTTTTCTGAGTTATGTAAGATGCATCATAAGAATACCTTGTCGGTTGTTTCCTTGTTTTGGTTTATCTTCTTGGTTCATACTCTTCGTGTGTATCTAAATACACTTTTTCATCAAACCTCAGTGCATCTTCGAGTCTTTTGGATGCACTTGCTTGCATATGATCTTCATCTCCATTTACTTGTATATGTGATTTGCCCTTTTCATGACTTCTTACTTCTTCTTCGAATGTTTCAATGTTTTGACTTTGATTTGTATACTAGCTCTTTTGTTCATCAAATGCTACATCTCTAGAAACAATAAATTGTTTCGTTAGAGGACTCCATAACATGTATCCCATTTGCTTTTCATCATACCCAATGAACATATATCTTTCCACCTTTGGTTCAAGCTTATATCTAACTTCTGATGGTATATAAACATAGGTGATTGACTCAAACACCTTGCAATGATCTAGTGTAGGTTTCTTACCCCACCAAGCTTCATAATGTTGAGATATCAAGCTCAACATGTGATGATCCAGGATGACACATATCAGTTTTTTATTTCTCTGACATGTATAGTGGTCACGCCGATATATGTCAATGGCACTTCGTTGAGCTTTATTATATTTATCTACTGAGAGTGATGGCACATTTGTTTCTTGCCAACTCACTCATTCGCGGACATTAGGTTTTTCCTTATATATTGGTCTTTATATATTGCAATAGTTGTATTCTTGTTTTTAGGTCATTCTTGTACATTCCTTTTTATGTAATAGAAGAAGAAGAAGAAGAAGAAGAAGAAGAAAATCATTCTTCCTTGCCTCAATCTGAGTGTGTGCTTCTCTTTGACTGTGAGAGTGTGTGTGTGAGCTCTCTTCCTAATCTCCTTCCTCATGACATGGTATCAGAGCTAGTGTGGCTATAGAGAGCCCGTAGAGAAGGCCGATGGTGAAGAGCATGCGAGAAGGCATGGAGAAATCGTGATTGATAAATGACCTCAGATTTCTCTGATCACAAGGTAGGGCCCACAAAAAATCCAGGTCAATTTCAGAAATTGTAACTTACATCGTGTTTGGCAACTCATATATTCTAGATCCAAAGTTTCAAGCGATTTTGTGTACTGTTGATACACAGAAATTGTGGTTTTCTGAGATCGAACTTTCACATCATAGTGCGACAGTGTTTAAGCAGAAGTGTTGCTTATAGTGTTTTGCAGTGTTGTGAATTGCTGTAGAAATGGTAAACGCAGATGGAATGAGTCACCTTATGAGCGATAAGCTGGACAAGAACAACTTCCATGCTTGGAGATTCAAAATGACAAATTTCTTGATGGGAAAAGGATATTGGAAGTAGATCAAAGGAGAGGACGAAAATGCTCTGCAGTTACCAGAAAGAAATCAGGCTGTAGACCAGTTAAGAGCATATTAGGAATGGAATCAAGGAGCATGAAAGGTAATGTACTGGATATTTGTTAGCATACAGGATAGCATGATTGGGCACATACAAGATGCCAAGTCTTTGAAAGAGGCTTGGAACAGTTTGTTCACATTGTATGAGACCAATACAAAGGCACGGAAATTGCAACTCAAGAACGGGTTGCATACATTGGAAAAGAAGAGCATGCTGGTAAGTGACTACACCCTGAAAATCAAAAGCATATGTGAGTCACTTGCATCTATTGGTGTGAATGTAGATGATGATGATAAGGTGGAAGTGTGCCTTCGTGGTTTAGGAGCTGCATATAAGCAATTCGGAACTTCTATACAGACCAGGGAAAATATTTCAAAATTTTGCTGATCTAGTATCTATGTTGATTATTGAAGAAAAGAATCTTGGTGAGGATTCAAACTCCCAAGGAAAATCTAGTTCTGAGCACGTATTCTACTCTGGCAAAGGAAGAGGCAGAGGTAGAGGTTTCAAAAGTGGAAGAGGAAACAATCATCAAGACTAAAGTCAACAACAAAATCATGCAGGAGGAAGAGGATAGTTTCGAGGCAGGGGGAGCCAAAGAGGCAGTAGAAATTTCCAAAGAAATGATTCAGGTAATGATAGTAGGTAAAACATCTTTTTGATGTGCTGCATGTTCCAAATATAACAAAGAATCTGGTTTTTGTTGGACAAGTGGTTGACCAGAGATTACAAGTCAGGTTCAATGATGATGGGCTATATGTAGAAGAATACAAACGGGATGGAAAATAGATTGCCAAAGGAAACAAACTGGGTAGGATGTTCACCTTAAATGTGAAAATTACTGGAATGAATGCAACCATGTTTGCAAAAGGTGCAGGAGTTATTGTTGACATAGAGATGTGGCACAAACGGATTGGACATGCAAACTTGCAAAGGCTGAAATTGATGGAGTCAAAGGAGATTGTCCATGGACTACCAAATTTCAAGGTTGCAGAGATGCAAAAGGTATGTGTGGCATGTCAATCTGGTAAACAGTCAAGATCATCGTTTCCGCATGACAAGCATGTTAGTGAGAATGTGCTAGAAATAGTACATACAGATGTTTGGGGTCCTGTAAAGACCACATCTATGGGCGGTTGTAGGTTTTATGTTACTTTCATTGATGACCATACACGAAAAGTGTGGGTATATTTCATGAAAGAGAAGAGCAAGGTGTTCACTCACTTCCAGAATTTTAAAGGTATGGTGGAAAAGCAGATAGGGAAGTATATTCAAACATTAAGGTCTTATGGAGGAGGTGAATACATGTCAAATGAGTTCAACAACTTTCTTAAAAGTCATGGAATTTGACGTCAGTTTTCATGCAAGTACACACCACAATAGAATGGTGTTCTTGAACGCAAAAATAGACCTATTGCAGAAATAGCAAGAGCCTTGATGGTTGAGAAGAATATGCCTCATTGTTATTGGGCAGAAGTTGTGTATACGGCTGTATACATTATGAACAGAACTCCAACTGTTGTTGTACATCAAGTTACTCCTGAAGAAAAGTTCACAAGTTAAAAGCCAAACTTATCACATATGAAAGTTTTTTGTTGTATTGCATATCTTCATGTTCCAGATGAACTGAGGACGAAGCTTGATCCAAAAGCAAGAAAATGTGTCTTCATTGGATACTCTCTTGAGCAAAAGGGATATAAATGTTATAACCCACTCACATGACAAGTGAAGGTGAGCAGAGATGTGGTATTTGATGAAATGACAAGATTCTATGAAGATGCCAAAGAAGAACTAAATCTTGAACCTAATGACAAAGAAAATGCTAAAAAATCAAGTGCAAAATCTCAAGTTTTGAGTGGACCGGATGCATCACCAAGCAATAGTTCCAACTCAAATCCATGGACTGTGCAAGTTTTGAAGACGTTGATGGAGATTCAAGCGGTTCAAAAAAGAGTCTTGATGAGGAACTTGGATTGCCCTCTGTGAAGACTCCAGGAGTAAGAAAGGCACATGTAGATGATACAAGGAGAAGGGACCCAGGACCAAAAAGGTCTGGGAGGATACAGAATTCAGTGCAACAATTGACATATGATAGTTACATGGTTCACCATTGTGCCTACATGACAAAGGTAATACAAGATGCTGAACCTTCTTGTTTTGAAGATGCAATTGGAAATGCAGATTGGAAAAAAACTATGGATGAAGAGATGGTTGCACTTTATGGAAATAATACATGGAAGCTGGTTCCATTGCCACAAGGAAAGAAACCCATAGGCTACAAGTGGGTTTACAAGGTAAAGCACAATGCTAATGGTAGCATAAGTAGGTATAGAGCACATTTGGTAGCAAACGGATATGCACAAACTTATGGCATTGATTATGAGGAAACATTCAGCCGTGTAGTTAAAATGTCTACTATCAGAACACTTGTTGCATTAGCTATAGAAAAGGGATGGACATTGCATTAGATGGATGTGAAGAATGCTTTTCTACATGGTGAGTTATAAGAAAAAGTATACATGGACCAGCCACAAGGATATGAAGATTCAAAGCATTCAAAATATGTTTGCAGGTTGCAAAAGGCTTTGTATGGGCTAAAGCAAGCACCTCGTGCATGGCATGCAAGGATTGCTAATTACTTGACCACCATTGGATTTTCTATGTGTGATGCAGATCATTCACTATATGCAAGGAAGGGTGATGATGGCATCACAATTGTGGCTATTTATGTTGATGACTTGTTTGTGGGTGGTGATAATGAAGAAGGCATCAAAGAGGTAAAGCAACTTCTTATTGAGGAATTCGACATGAAAGATCTTGGTGTGTTGCGCTACTTCTTGGGCATTGAGTTTATACACACAAAAATAGGTATATGGATGTCGCAAAGGCAATAAGCCTTGAATATGCTGCAAAAGTATGGTATGGCTGATTGTAAGTCAATTTCTATGCCATTAGATCAGAATTTGAAGTTGGATACTACATCAGGTGAAGCATTGGAAAATGCTACTATGTACAGGAAAATTGTGGGAAGTCTTATATATCTCACAATTACAAGGTCTGATTTAAGCTATACTATTGGACTTGAAAGTCAGGAAGCCACATTTGGATGCTCTAAGGCACACTCTACGTTATGTGAGTGCTACTTTGGATTATGCATTGTTTTATGAAGCTGGTGTAGATTTGCAGGTTCATGGATACACCGATGCAGATTGGGCTGGTAGCATTTCAGATAGAAGATCTACTAGTGGCTTGCTATTCTCACTTCGGAGTGCAGCTATTACATGGAGTAGCAAGAAGCAACCCATTGTTGCTCTGTCGAATACAGAGGTTGCGTATAGAGGTGCTTCAATGGAAGCATGCGAGGCATCATGGCTGGAGACGCTACTTGCAGATTTAGGTGTGGAAGTGCAAAAGCCTATCACTATCTATTGTGATAATCTTAGCAGTATACAATTAGCATGGAACCCTATTTTTCATGATAGAACAAAGCATATCGAGGTACCTTATCACTTCATCAAAGAGAAAGTATTAGCAAGGGATATTGATCTTGTTTATGTGAGAACAGATGAGCAAGTTGTTGATATTTTCACTAAAGCACTTGGAGCAGAGAAGCTGAAGAAGTTTCGGAACATGCTTGGATTGGAGGACATGACGTTGAGCTTGAGGGGAAGTGTTGAGATATCAAGCTCAACATGTGATGATTTAGGATGACACATATCAATTTTTTGTTTCTCTAACATGTATAGTGGTCACGCCGATATATGTCAGGGGCACTTCATTGAGTTTCATTATATTTATCTACCGAGAGTGATGGTACATTTGTTTCTTGTCAACTCACTCATTTGCGGACATTAAGTTTTTCCTTATGTACTGGTCTTTGTATATTATAGTAGTTGTATTCTTGTTTTTAGGTCATTCTTGTACATTCCTTTTTATGTAATAGAAGAAGAAGAAGAAGAAAATCATTCTTCCTTGCCTCAATCTGAGTGTGTGCTTCTCTTTTATTGTGAGAGTGTGTGTGTGAGCTCTCTTCCTTATCTCCTTCCTCATGACACATAAGGGGTTATCCCATTTAGAGCTATAAATGGTAGTCTATTCATGAGATATGTAGCTGTATTTATAGCTTCGGTCCAAAGATAACTTGGAAAATTCTTTTCCTTTAGCATTGCTCTAACAAACTCAACCAAAATCCTATTTCTTCTTTCTGCCATCCCATTTTGTTGACGTGTGTATCTACAAGTTATTTCTCTTTTGATGCCTGCATTCCAAAGATAATCATTGAATTCTTGGGAGAAGTATTCTCCCCCTCCATCAAACCTTAGTTTTTTGAGCTTCTCACATGTAACTCTTTCTGCATATACATGAAAATGTTTGAAGGCTCCAAACACTTCTGATCTTTCCTTCAAAACATAAAGAGTTATCCATCTTGTAGCATCATCAATGAAAAGAACATAATACCTCGATCCGTTGATTGATCCTTCTTGTGTTGGTCCCCATACATCTATATGGATGAGCTCTAGTAATCCATCATGCTTGAATCCTTTCTTCTAAAATGGTAATCTGTGTGCTTTTCCCATTTGGCAAGATTCACATTTATAAACCATATGTTGGTTTTGCACACTAAGAGTGGCAAAAACATATGAATGGAAAGGACATGAGCTATCAAATCACATTTGAGCTATTAGAGCAATCACATGAAACTAGACTTAGGGCAGCTATAGGAATATATATGGCAAAAAAATGTCAAAAAGTCTATTATGATGCACATATCAAAGACAAAGGTTTGTGAAGGTGATTTCATTTTAATGTACACACTAAAACAACATAGTAAAGAGCTTTAGAAATGCTTTTATGGACCTTTTGTAATTAACAAAATCTCCATTGGAGGAATGGTCCAATAAACAACACTTGAACGGGACAACTTTCCCAATTACATTAGTGGGTGTCGAGTCAAGAGATACCTCAAGCTATTAATGGATGAAATGTTGATAAGAGTCCAAGTCGCTAAAGATAGAAAGGCCAAGGAAAAAAGAATACACAAAAGATACAACATAAAGCTTGATTTCAAATTCTTTGATGCAAACGAATGATGAAATTTTAGACAACATTCCATATGCCCCAACAATACAAGTTTTCACTATTAGTGTTCACAATGAAGTACTACTAGAAGAAAAATCATGGGTATATACTGTGTTGTGATCTAGTTTCTCAATGAAAACCTTAGCTCTCATAGACATTGGAGCTTCCAAAAATATAGTAAACCTGGGATTAGCATGGTCTATGAAAGAGTATTTATCAAACTGATATCCATGTAACATGAGTTGATGGAAAGTAACTAGCATGTATAGGAAAGAAAAATCTTTTAGTAAATGTCAAAGGCTTAGTCTCATTAGAAAATTTCCTTGTCGTAGCATTGGAAGAACGAATTCTTTTTAGAACAGGTTGTTTATGAAAACATAATACACAATTTAATTTTTATTTTTAACACACTCAGTATTCTTTTCATTTTTTGAAATATTCATTTCAACTAATGGTATGTGATTCTATCTTATGCGTATACTTTTCATTTTTCAAATATTCATTTCAACTATGGTATGTGATTCTATCTTATGTAGGAATGTGCGCATAAATCATCCACATAGACCTCTAAGTTCTTTTGTAGAAATTACTTAAATGCGTGACACATTAGCCATTGAAAAATAGTAGGGGAATTAGTGAGCCAAAATGGTGCCACTTGAAAGGCATAGATTCCCCATTCCATTGCAAAATCCATCTTGTGTTGATCCTCAAGGGATATGGCCACTTGCTTATAGCCTTTTGCCAATTTATTTAGCTCCTGGGGTGATCACCTATTGGATTTTGGTGTTTCTAAGTTGTGTTTTGAATTTTCAAAGCACATTGGGCTTGGCATAAGACCGTACTTTCCATAGGCTATCCATAATCTAAGTTTTGAGCAAAAGTGAAAACCAAGAACTACCCTAGACTCCATCTTCGGCTAATCCGAGAAAAGTCTTGTTTGCCTATTTTGACCTTCAGAGCTTGTCAAAATATAAATTTTTTCTTCAAAAATCCATTTTTTGAGATCTAGAGCTCATTTAAAAACTCGTTTTGAATCCCAAGGTCCCAATTTTTTTCTTACAAATTGTACACTGATTTTAAGATATGATATTTTGAAATGACCTTCAAGAGGGAGTGGGAAGTCAAGTGAGCCTCTAGAGAGAGCTTCCACCACAAAGGAGGGGAAACAAAAGACCACCAAGAGAGACTTGAAGCTAAACCACATCTAAAGAGAAAAGACCTTGAGAGATGGACCAGCTCTAGGGAGGGGGGAATCAATGTTGTTCTCCACACTAGATCATTGAACACTTCCTCATTAATGCTTCTCCTTCATCACTATACAAAGATCCAAGCTCATCTATTCATCTCTTTTCAAGATTGTATATAAAACAATGGTATTATTCGTTGCACATGTACATATTTGCTTGCTGATTCAATTTCAGGAGAGACTTCACAAAGAGTCGAGTAAGGATTGCTTTATCCAGGTACGTTTGTTACTTTTGAATTCATTTGAGAGAGGAAAGAAAAATCACCACACTACACAAATTGAATGTCTCCCTAATTGAGAATGTGTGTGTATGATTCTTAGATCATGAAGATTATTAAGAGCCAATAAATCAACATGTAGTAGCAACTCAACCATTAAGATAGCTATAGGCTCGAATAGGAGCACAACTTACATCAAGAGATTAAAAAAATAGGCATTGAAGTAATGACCTTATCAAGTTCCATGCCTATGCAAGACCCTGATCCCAATATACAGGTAGAGTGGATGTCAAAGGTTGAGGATGAATTCCAAATTTTACTCACCTTCAAACTCATTAATATGTTTGGAGCTACCATCTATCAAGACAACTATGGACATTCTATTGACATACTTGGAAAACTCAAGGATCTAGATCTCCCAAACATCATAATAGTAAAAAAAAAGAGAGTTGCTAGAGGACAAGATGAGAGCCTATTACATGTTCATAGATAGGCCAGAGAGAATCACTCCACAATGTGTATAAATAATGGAAAATATGAGTTCCAATCTAGAGCCAGAACACGCTCAGGGTATCAATGATCCAAATACTCTACCAACCATAACAAGGACCATACATGTAAGCAATGTAATTCGTGATGGATTGTCTCATGAGGTATAATTTGTGACAAAATCAAAGGAATACTTTTGGGCTCTACCACTACCTATAGGTAGGGGTCCTTATCATTTGGAGATTCATGAGTATAAGTATGCAGATCCAACTCTACTACCCATGTTTGAAGTCGATAAGAATATACCCTATTTCTTGATTGGGGTAGATGGAAAACAACACTTTACACACCATGGCCTTCCAATTTTTGTAAATGGAATACCAAGGATAGTAACCATTCCAAATTGAGACCTAAGGAATCCAAACCCCTTGATTTCAATGGTTTCAACCAATCCTTTAGCACCCACTTTAAGTGTGTCTTCTATCAATACCACTATACTAACACAAACTAATCCTATCACATTAGCTCAAAAAATGGTTGTCTCAACTCCATTGATAACAATTACATATGTACGTTAAACATGACCACCACATGGCAACCTTTGCCTAGCACATCTATAGGGTCAATTTCATTAACAATGCCAATGCCAACCATGCCACCCCCACAACCTACTATTCCCTGAAGAAGGAGGTTTGCAGACTTTTCAGACAGACCGGCCGAGTAGTAAACACAATTTTGGATTCTAAAGTGGCCATAGTTTTTACTTTGCTTTTTACGGACACACGTCATACTTACCTCGAGAATAAACGGTATGCTCGTTAAAAATATTTTTGCAAATCCTTAAGAAGAGAGCAGTAGAGCAAAAGCCAATGGATAACACTTCTCATGAGCAAGTGGAATCGGAGAGAGATGAAGAGGAAGAGTCCAGGAGACGACAGGTGGAGGAAAATCAACAGAGATTTGCAGAGAGAAAAGCAAAGGAAGAAGCAAAGAGAAAAGCAAGAGAGGAAGAGGCAACACGATAGCAGGAAGAAGAAGAAAGATGCCATCAGTAGGAGGAAGAAGAAGCCTGTAGGAGAGAAAGCGAAGAAAGGGAAAACAGAGCTACTGAGGAGGAAAGATGTTGAAAACAACAACGGGAACAAGGAGATCGTTTGGGGACTCATCACACAAAATTCGGGTGTTACACACATTTACTTCATGCGGACTTACATACAAGTGGAAGACGGATGAAGGAAAGGTAAAGTTGCCCGTAGTCCAGTGTAGTGCTATCATCTATCCCTGGATGTACAATAATGAAACTATCATACCATAATTACTTGGAGATTTGGCTAGAGGATTGTCACAAAGTGCGAGGAAGCTCGAAGAATTCCAGAATAAGTATAATTCAATGATTTTGGAGAAGGACAAATGGTTTATAGAAAGAGCCCAGATATTGGAAGAAATCAACTGACTCTGAACTGAGGCAAAAGCTATCAGAACTGATAGTGCTGCGAGAGATCATGTTGTGATTGAAGAAATAATGGATGAGTTAAATGAATCTATCACCGAGAATAACACTTTGAAGGTAACAATTGAAGAAAAATAAAAAATCATTGCCAGATTACAAGTAGAAGTTGGACAGACTCAGAAGGCACAACATAAGCTGAAGAAGACCAATGAAGAGTTAACTGCTAAGTTACAGAAGGTGGAGCAAGAGGTGCAGCAGTTGAAAGAGAAAGTCAAGGAGCAGATCAGTGAAATGAAGGGACAAAGTATATCAACCAAAGAAGTGGAAGAGAGACTGGGAGTCCAAAAATCAGAGTTCATGACCTTAGAAGAGAAGCTCCGGACTGTGTAGGAAAGTTTAGATATGGTGACGGCACAGGTTGTAGGAATCCCGGAGTAGGAAAAGCAAGTCAATCAATGGAAGCAACATTGTGAGGATGCAAATACAATTTTGGCAGATAAAGAAGCAGAGGTGGAGAAGCTCCAAAAGGATGCAATAGTTTTGGATTTGACCTGTAAAATGAAGTTAGAGGAAGCGGTGAAGAAAACTGCAGAGTATATACCTCAATCATCGGATGTTACTATAGCTTTCGACAAGTTATTAGTGGGATTTTAGTAGCGTATCCCTGAATTAGAAGCGTCTCTAGTTAGCTATAGAAGTTCTAGTCAACAACTCTTAGACCCAAAAGCATTTTTTAAAGCGGAAATACAATTAGCAGAGGAAAACCTTAGGCAATTGTTCAACGAGTTACACTATGGCATAGAGCAAATTATCTTCCCAGAGATGCAAAATTAGGATGATGATTTGTAAAAAATTCACTTGTAATCAATGGGTTCGGATCCATCATGCGTGCCAGTGTTAGCAGCCGGTGTGGATGACCACTTTCTTTGTAACAAAATATCATTTGAATGTAATGGGAATGGAATTTACGAAGATACTAAGAGTTTTCGGAGTTGTTAATTTTGGTGGTTTTTGTATTCCGGAAGTTCAGAATGGTGTAGTGCTTATGAAGAAGTACGGGCATATTCCAAAAAAGTGATGAGTAGGGAGAGCACAGATATGCAGAGATTGAATGTTGTTGAAGTCTGTAGAATCAAAAGGACTCAATTGTAAGAAGACACTGTATTGCAATAGTATACACTTTCTGTAATCAAAGAATTTACTTGTTGTTATGGTGTTACAATTCTATCTATACTATGCGGCGTAGGTTTACAAGTACCATATATTTGTAGATCCCTATTCATGAACCTATCAATTGGGTACTATAAGATTGTATCAAACAGAGCACCCAAACAATGTCCTCCATAGTTCTTGTACATGCCTAGTTTGAAGAGGTTGAAGATGTCTCCAAATTTCTTTGACAAAGCTCAAAGCCACCTTTGGAATGCATTTTCTATCTTGAAAATCGGTTGAAAAGACCTTCAAAAGATATTTGGATATATAGAGTTGTAAGATTCGTAAAGCTTGTTGAAGATCTTCCTTGTAAGTGGGGTGAAAAAAGCCTCCAAAATGAAGAGCTGGTGGACATATGATAGTCAAAACATGAATTCCATATACGATGTAAGGTGGAACCAAGAAAGATTATAAGAGAAAAGAGGAGAATTCTTTCTTTCATCACCAAAGAGAGAAAGATATGGAGCATTGTGGAAGCTTGAAACTCCCATAAGTGTGTATGCCTGCGTATCTGTTTTCTTGCACAATTGTTTTACGGAGAAATATTAAATTCGAAGGGGATGGATGTTCACAGATGGATGATATTTCTCCATTTGAGAGCTAATAATCCCACATACACAAATTTATGAAGCAAAATAGAGCCATATAAGGCACGTGCATTGATTATCAACAAAGATATATATATATATATATATATATATATATATATATATAATCAAGTTCATAGGGAACGAGGGCACATAACATACATGTCTAAGTATAAGTGATGCTCCACTAGATAGCATAAGGCATACATCTCCTACACCCTCAATGTCATATGTCGTGCCATCAGACATGTACACATGTCCATGGCTCATATCTGAGAATCCACAAAACCACTCACAATGTGGTGTAATGTGAAAAGTGACTAATGCATCAAGAAACCAAGCCATATGTGTGCTATCCAATGAACAAGAGGAATCTTGAGATTAGCCATAGGAGAATGTAAAATTACCCTCACTAGCATAATCAACCACCATAGGTTCTCCTAAAACCACTACTTGACCTACATCACATGCATATCTCTAGTGTCGTCATCACATCTACTTGAAGCAACATCATCGATTATGGCCCTCATGATTACAGTGCCAATATCAAAGCCATCAATATGATCTATGTCTCATATGAGTCAATAGACTCACATACATATCATGTAGTCTCTCCCAATGCACTACTCATCTTCTCACACATCACATACTCGTATATAGAATCCACAAGTTATTATCAGATAGTGGGGCTGGCCATTGCATCCATATCCATCCATACGTGGTATGGAAAGTCATGAGGCCTCTGTGCATCTCTATGCACATACATGTGTAACCCTATGCGAACCAATGTATGTCACATCCGAGCTTTCCATCTCAAAAAGTCAATGCCGTCAAATCGAGAATAAGCCATGTGGACAAGCCAAGAGACTAACAATGTAATAAGAGACTAGAAACAATATTCTATCACTAATAGGATCACACTTGCATATCCACATGCATAACTCACATCGTGTTTGTCTCATTGGAGAAGAAAATAATGTGAACCATCAGTCACATAACCATGCATCTAACATGCACATAAAACCATGAGCATAAACATGCTTACCAAGTCTCCAAATTGACAATGTAGATGTGAAAGAATCCTAGCAAAAACTTGGTAGAGTATCCCCTATAAAGTGAAAAATCAAAACGATATAACCATTAGAAAAATAAGAATTAGTAACTATCACCATTACCACTGCTCGAACCAAGGATAATGGCAAATACACATGCCAAAACCTGATGGAAATATATGCCAATAAAATGGTTATACACCTCCCACTCAAGAATGAATCTTGCAAAATAGTTCAACCTCTCATGAATAACATATGACCAAGTCCAAGTGAATGGAGATAACCAACTATCCAAAGCTATTACATAAGCATCAAGGACCTACTAGAGTACTCTTCTAGCATAAAAGTCAATAAAGTTTTAGTAGCATCGCCTCTATAAAATGGACTCATAACTAGATAACCATGTGGGGAACACCACCCACATATGCCAAGAATCACACTAGAAAATAAGCTACCAAATCAATTACCATAGGCTAACACAATAGCCAATCCAAGTGACAAACAAGTGTGTAATCGAGGCTCCAATCTGGATCATGTACCTACAAAGAAAACAAGAACATGCAAGTACCAACCAAGGATCCAAAATCAACTCTCACAAATTATATGCAACCGACAACAAAACCTATAACCAAATGGGCATAAGCAAGATATAGAACACAATGCCACTATACATCCATTGAAAATATTATGATCAAACTCGTGATGGCATAAACCTGAAAGGTATAGCACAATGCCATCTCACATGCCAAACACTTGACAAAATCATGCTCTACTCTCATACGGAGGAGCTGCCATAGTGATCATAAATGGTCAAATGGAAACCAAGACCAAAGCATAAGTGCTCTTACACACTTCTCCCAACCACCTTTGCACCAATGAAGCTCTAAACCAAGAGCTCAAAAGAGATCTAAAGATAATTTGAATCTTCAACTATCTTTAGGGTTGCATAGGAAAAATATAATAGTCTATATATTGCATTTTTTATGCATCAAACTTCATGATTTGAAATTAATATCTTGATCTTGCCTACATATTGGAACTTAGAAAACCCCAATCGAATGTGTGTAGCTCAAGATACAAGTAAAACAAGCATCTGCTATCATTTTCATCTTCATGTACAACACTATTTCTCTATATTTTGCATCTTCGACAACCTAGCACTCTAAATCTGGACCTGTGTTCTTCTACAAAGTTGTAGATGCTCTCTCAACCTACAAATATAAATCTGAATGAATTCAATCCTATCTTTAAAGCTCAAGTTTCTGCCAAAATTCTAACCTATTGTCCAAGTGATTGTAGACTCGACTTCTACATCACTTTGTGTTGTCTGCTTTTTTGGTAATTTAAAACTCTGAACCAAAGTTGTAGATGATCTCTCAATCTATGAATAGAAATTTGAATGAAGTCACCTACCTTTAAATCTCAATTTTTTGCCAAAATTCTAACATGTTGTCCAAGTGATTGTAGACTCAACTTCTACATCACTCTAGGTAGTTTGAATTTTTGGCAATTTAAAACTCTTTACACTTTAGTTCTCTATGGAAATTACTCATAAAAATTTGAATCATGTCAATCTGATCTTCTTAGCTCAAGTTATGGCCCAAATATGAAAGTGTTTTCAAGAAGGTGCCGACTTGCACATTCACTTCCTCTACCCTAAGCTTCAATTGGAGCTCCTTGCACTCTAGCCTTCAACAAGCTATGATACCAATAAAGGATTTCGGTGGGCTGAGCAAGAGGAGCAAGCAAGAGATGGAGGGAGAGAGGAGAGATGTGCACACATGTGTGGGAGCCTCAAAATCCATATAAGCATATTCTTGAGAGAATTCTCTATAAAAGATATACTATATGAATATAGGGACAAAGTTTACATGACCTTTACATCCATAGTAGGTCTCTCTCTCTCTCACACCCTCTCTTTCTCTCCATCTAAGAGAGATTGTACAATCTTTCAACCTATATTAGAAAGCATGTATAGAAGGATTGAGATGTTCAAATGGATGCACATGTAGATCATGCTTTGAATGCTCATAATGCTTCTGGAGAGCATGATATTGTACACTTTTGATGATCACTTGGATGCTTTAGAGCACGATATGGATGCTCAGGCACAACATAGTGATGACACTTGATTAGAGCCTAGTCATCAGATGGATCTTGGTGTTGATGTTGTGCAGTTAGTTCATACGGAGCATGATGACATACTTAGTGCAATAAAGTGATATAGTCCTTATGATGCATAGTGTATGTTAGAGCACATTGGCTCTCAAGTTGCACAACTAGATACATCTTTGGTTGAGAGGATAGTTGAATTGGATGTTGAGGACTCAACACCTATGCACTGATTTTTGGATCTTCTCATGCTAGATAATGGCATAGACATATTAGGATATGTTAATCTTGATGATGGCACTTTGAATGGCTTGGATAGGTGCATGGTTGAAATGCTTAGGGTAGCTAGGATATCACAGGTTTCGTTAGGAGAATCTTTGGTGAGCATCATTTTCAATTGTAGTTGGGATAATATATGCTTGTTAGAGGTGCTAAGATTGGGCACATGTATCCATTGCAAGAAATTCATGTGAGAGACACTCTTGTCTCATTGGGGGTTTAGCCTTATGTGTGATGTGAGACTTGTTATGTCTCATTTTGTCTACCTACATATAGGCCTATTGACATTCATGATGCACATGTATGGCTGGATTGAGATGTTCAGTTGGATGCACATGTACATCATGTTTTGGATGCTCGCAATGCTTGTGTAGAGCATGATATTGTTGACCATATGGATGCTCATATGGAGCACACTTTGGATGATCAGTTAGGTGCTTTAGAGTAGGATATGGATGCTTAGGTAGAGCATAGCGATGACACTTGATTAGAACTTACTCATGTGATGGATCTTGGTGTTGATGTTGTGCAAAGGTCATGTGGAGCATGATGAAACACTTGGTGCAATAGAGAGAGATAGCTCTTATGATTCACAGTGTATGGTAGAGCATATTAGCTCTCAAGTTGCACAACTAGATACATCTTCGGTTGAGAGGGTGGTTGATTTGGATGTTGAGGATTCAACAATTATGCACTCATTCTTGGATTTGATCATGCTAGATGTTGACATAGACATATTAGGATATGTTAGTCTTGATGATGGCACTTTAGATGCCTTGGATACATGCATGGTTAAAATGCTTAGGGTAGCTAGGATATCACAGGTTTTGTTGGGAGAATAGATGTTACAAGAGAATAGATGCTATGCATTATTCAGTAAGCATAATTTTCAGTTGTAGTTGGGATAACATATGCTTGTTAGAGGTGCTAAGATTGAGCACATGTATCCACTGTAGGTAATCCATGTGAGAGACAATCTCCTCTCAGTGGGAGCTCGGCCTTACGCAATGTGAGACTCTTCATGTCTCATTTTTTCTACGTAGAGATAGTTCTGTTGACATTCATGATGCACATGTATGGCAGGATTGAGATGTTTAGATGGATGCACATGTAGATCATGCTTTGGATGCGCATGATGCTTATGTAGAGCATGATATTGTTGATAATATGGATGCTCATGTGGAGCACACTTTGGATGATCAGTTGGATGCTTTAGAGCATGATATGGATGCTCAAGTAGAGCATAGTGATGACACTTGATTAGGGCTTATTCATGAGATGGATCTTGGTGTTGATGTTGTGTGGAGCATGATGATACACCTAGTGCAATAGAACAAGATAGCTCTTATGATGCACAATGTATGGTAGAGCATATTAGCTCTGAAGTTGCACAATTAGATACATCTTTGGTTGAGCGGATGGTTGATTTGGATGTTGAGGATTCAATAATTATGCAGTCATTCTTGGATTCGCTCATGCCAAATGTTGACATAGACATATCGAGATATGTGAGCCTTGATTTTTCTAGAAGGTATATAATACTTGTTGCTCAACAATAGTAATCTACCACTATTGTAACAACATAAAACACATATTAGCAATGATTCAAGTAACTCTCTCTTGTACCCACATTAATTGGCATCATCTCTCTCCGTAAGAGTGATATTGGGAAGGTTAATCTAAGCCACCAAGAGTCTTCAAGTGCACACTGGGATACTCTAAGCCCCGATCCCGTGTGTCTGCTCCAACTATCTCTTTGCAAGTGTGTTCTTGTAATGATCCCACATTGTTGTGTGTGAATGATATTGGGAAGGTTAATCTAAGTCACTAAGGGTCTTCAAGTGCACACTGGGATACTCTAAGCCCCAATCTTGTGTGTCTGCTCCAACTATCTCTTTGCAAGTGTGTTCTTGTAACGATCCCACAATCACAAGCTCTCAATCACTCAGGAATAGTAAAAGAGAGCAAAGCTTGCACAAGATAAGAGAAAATATGATGCAGTAGAATAGACAATGTGTGATGTATGATAGACAATATGTGATGCAAAATAGACAATATGTGATGTAGTAAAATATAAAATATGTGAAACATATTCCAGATCACCCTATAGGTTTAACATAGATAATATATTTAACAATTACAAAATGCTTGTGAGAGATAAAAATGTTCAGCTCCAATCTGCACAATAATGTTAGAGATGTCCTAAGTCCAAAAGGACCTCCAAATATCATTTTTCAGCTTTTCAAGTTTAGAAATTCTAAGGAAATAATAACAATAAGCCATTATTTTATAGTAAATTAATTCTAGAGCCTCAATTGAGGTACCTAACATACGATTTTCACATAGAAACTTTTATTCTCTGATATGTACTCTACCTTTCTCTCATACAACTTTCATCCTCATTATTTTATCTTCGTGCTCAATTTTAACTAGAAAACATGATGCAAATAAGACTTAGAGAGAGAATATAAAGACTATTGTCCCTAAATTTTTTCTATATGCATAGAATGACTTGAACACTCATTCTAAAAATTATCCACACAATGTGTAATAAAAAGTTTGAAATGAATCATTTCACCATCAATAGGCTTATTACAATTCTTCCCCCCTTTGAAGAACTATGTCCTTAGAGTTGGAAAGATAGTTGCAATCATCATCCTCTATGTAGATGACTTGATCTTGACATGTTCAGATGACTAACGCATCTAATTTATCATCACACAACTTCACCTTGAGTACTCCATAATAGATCTTGGTCTACTTCACTACTTGTTAGGCATGGAAGTGTGGAAAAAAAAGAGGGTATATTCCTTTCAAAATAACTACTCCTCTAATCTCTTTTCCAGTATTAACATGGACCATTGTTGGTCAATATGTACACCACTTGATCCAAACATCAAGCTCACACTGGAGGATTTGCTTCTTTCATGACTTTCACTAGCTGGTGTTCAAATTGTTCATTAAGTTTTGACACCAGCATTACCCGCTCATTTTAGCTTAGTTTTGCAATAGGCCGTGTATTTTGATCAACACTTTGCTCCTCCCCTTCCATGTGTATAGGTGAGTTATTGATGGGGGGAGAAGGAGGACATACCTCAGTCTCCAGAGTACCTACTTGAGAGCTTGGAACTACCGGTGTCCCCATATTGTCCTTCTTTGTGATCTGATCTTGTAGAATTTTAATGAGTTCATCTTTTTTAGTTATTTGTTCTTTGGCTATGGTAAGCGCCTTGTCACTTTGTATCTTGCTTTCTCCTAATATTGCCATCTCGTCGGCATCCTTTTTGCATTGTTTGATATATAGCGATTCAATTGCTTTCCATTTTCGTCTTAATTCATTTGTGTCATGCATATACTTTCTTTCCCATCCTTCCCTCAACTCGCCCTCTTGCTTAAGTTGTCCCGCATATTTGGCTATCTGGGCTTCTAGTTCCACTGTATTTTTTTTGTTATCTTCTGGAACTTCAACTAGTTGATTGAGCAAGATTGCATTCATCAATTCTTTATTTCTGCTCCTTAAGTTGTCTGCCTCATGCATGTATAGCTTTATCTGAGCCTCTAATATTTTGCTTCGGTTAGAGATTTATACCTTTTCATTTTTGTTGGCTTCATATTTATTTTGAAGCTCCTTAAGCTGATGTTGCAGCTGCTGATTATCCTCTGTAAGAATTTTACATTTTTGCAAAGCTTATTTTATTTCTTTTTCCTTTTGTGTAAATGCCTATTGAGCATGTAACACTCTTGCAGATAGTTAGCATCTTGAATTGATCTCTCTCCACTAATGCCTTGTCATAACCTCTATCCACTTCCATTAGTTGTTGTTGTGTTTCTAAGGCCATCTGGATCATCTCTTTGACCATTCGTTTGAGTTGTGCCACATCCACATTCAACCATGTTGTAGGTATAGCAAGTTCTTCACTCATTTGTATGTCTTTACCCTTTTCAACATGCACTGTCTTGTTATGCGGCTGCCTAATTTGTAGTTGAATTTGATGATCTTCTTCTTTGAGCGTATTAGGCTTCGTAGCACTCTGTTAGATAGTTTCATGCATAGGTGATGGTTCCTTCACCACTTTAATAGACGTAAGTGGTTCTTATTCCATGATTTCTTCTTGTGTTTGTTATTCCTTTGGATTCTTCATTGTAGAATGACTTTCAAGGTGGACTGGTGTGACTTGAATCTTTGTTGTGTCATTCATTTTCAATGTATGTATATCCTCCTTTGTCAGGCTTTCTTCTTGTTTATCTTCAAATGTATCATCTCGTACTTGATCCAACTATTCACTTTCCACTTCAAGTGAATCCTTGACTTGATTTATTTCTTCCCAATTACCATCATCATTTGATTAACTCCGGATGTTGACTTTCATAGTTGATGGTTCATGATCTTCATGGATTTCAGATGAAGAGCTTGAATTGACTAACCCCAATTCTCTATATCAGTGAACTTGGTTAGTCTCTTTCCTAGCATGGTGAGATGTTGTATGGGCTTGATGGTAATGATGCCCTTGAATTGGCAGATTAATTTGTCCTTCCATGAAGGCATGTGTTTGCTCCATAACTTCTTGTAACTCCGCTTCTGTGATAGGTGTGGACTTTTCTACTTTGGTTCTTGGGAGGACATGTATCCTCTTTGATGTTGGAGTTACTTCTTCTTCTTTTAATACTTCTCTTAGCCGTTTTGCTCCTCGCATCACTGGTAGTGAGCTTGTTTTGGCTTCTTCTATAACCCACACTCTTTTCTTCTTTTTAGGTACCGTTGCTAACTTCACGTACTTAGCCATTTCAGTGGACGATGGCATTTCCTTGAGATATTCTCGAATGCCTAATGCTTGGTAGATCAAAATTATCAAAGCCACGCTTCCATTCATAAACTTCTTATGACCCCATTGTTTGTGGGCTTCAAACAGTCGTTCTTGAATGTAGGGTGTCAAGTTTATTTGGTTGCCTATTTGTTTGGTTGCATGAGATAGTAGTTGAACCACTATCTTCTGTGGTGCCATATATCTGTGCATGTTAGGGAAACAAAAATGTTGATGCACCAATCTGACTACTTCTTTGATCCCAACACGATTAATATCCAAGAATGTTCTGGTCTTAGTGCCATGACTCTCTTCCTTGAAGTTAGTGGTCCCATCTTTGGTCCATCCAAAAGCTTCTTTAATGAGCTCGTGTGTAAAATATATGTTTACCCATTCACCCTCTGCATTAAGGATTTTTTCTTTTGGCACTGATGGTTTGCCCAAGGCCAGATGCAACGTGTTCATTACTTGAGTGCATCATTGGAAATCGGGCTTGTAGATTGGTAACTCAAAATAATTATGAATCCCAACCTTCTCCAAAACATCGAGTGTTGATGGAATTTCATGTAAGATTTTGAAGTCTTGAGACATCACGGGGAATTGGTGATCTGGGATAACCTCACAAGTAGTTCAAAAATAGATAATTGGAAGCAACATTGTATGTTACATGGTACTCAAGTGGTTACCAAGATAATTTTCCATGTCTTGGAGGACTAATTCTACTAAAGATAGATAAAATACTTCAACACCTTGTTTGGAATAGGTAATTGAAAAGTTAAAGTTTTGAGTCTCATAGAGTTAGGTGTGAATCAGTTTAATTCTTTTAGAAGATGGAATGAGTTAGTGATAATTTTGATTCTTCCTTTTCACTTCAAACCTTTGGATTTGACCCAATATAAAGTTTGATTTATTTCTCCAAAGTTCAGGTTTAGCCACTTGGAATAAACATCACATATAGATGTTCCACGCAGAGGCTATTAAATCTTAGAAGATGTCCTTTACATGAAGGTTCTAAGTCAAAAAATCCATTATGCGATTGCTTCAAGAAAATTTCTTATAGCAAAACTATAATGGATAAAGTTGGATTTCATAATTCTCTAAGAGATTTGAGTAAAATCTCTAAATGAAAAGATTTAAGAAGTTTTTTAGATATGGTTGAGCAAAAAAAAAGATGAGAAAGGTGATGAGGATTGAGATGATTGAAATAATGAAGATGGTGGAATGATTGGTGGCTTGAAAATGTATGATGAATTCGTTGATCGGTGTGCGAATGGTGTAATGATAAAAGAAAGATAAAGGTCATGACTTGAGTGCATGAGTGAAAATTGAGTGAGGTGGGATGATAGTGTGTGTGCTTGATCGTGGTTCAATGCATGATGTAGGAATATTTCCTAAGCTAATAGATTCTTCAATTACTTGTTTTCCCTTGTGAATGGATGATGGAATGGACAAAACAGAATGAGTGGGTGGGTCTGATGTGAGTGAAATGGGAATGGATGTCTCTTCAGGTGCAATACTAGCATGGACAATGGGTGGATTAATGGGGTTGGAAAGTTCTATGGTTGTGGTCTAAGGTAACTCATATCACAGATGGGTGACCTTCCAGATGACATATGCAGACTATACTCTACATGGCTGAGTTTATAGGCCTTTTGGGTGAGTTGCATTCCTCTTGGATGACATTCATGGCATATTGTGCAATTTGCATTCTTGTAGGTAACCTTCGTGACATATCGGGTGAGTAACATTCCTCTTGGCCAACCTTCATGACATATTGGAGGAGTTGCATTCCTCTTCGGCAATCTTCATCACACATTGGGCGAGTTACATGTCACTTGGCTAATCCTCATGGCATATTGGGTGAGTACTATGCCCTTTGGGCGACCTCCAAGTGCTATTGGGCAAGTTCTATGCCACCTTGGGCGAGTTCTTGACTAACATGGGTGGCCTTATGTGCCTCTTGCGAAACCTCCATGCCAATTAGGCAACCTCCAATGAGTTGGGCAAGTACAACAAGCCCTTAGGTAACTACCCATAGAATGGGGTGACCCTCAATATAGCGTGACTACTCCATAGCTTGGGCGACCTCCCACCACAAGGTATGGGAGACTGCACCTAAACTTTACCATGTGTGACCTTATTCCAAGGGCAAATCCTTATGAATGATGGGGGACTTTTTCACTTGCATCTGGGCAACTTGCATATGACTTCTACCATAGGTGGCTTTTGCATAGGGGATCAAGATTCGGAGATTACTAACAGAGAAAAGGGCAAGTTCTATAACACATTGGGTGACTCTACCCATGCCTTGGGCAAGCCTATCCGTGCTTTGGGTGAGTGCCTCTCTTGGGCACTTGGGGCACATATAGGTCACTCCATCTATTTGAGACCCTTGGACACCCTAGTAGGGGCAACAAATGGCTGACACTGGTAATCGTTTAATCCACCACCACTCCCTCCCAAAGCATGACAGCTTCTTCTAGTGCAAACATTTGGAAACTCTTTTCCCAAGCATCTAACCACTTCATAAAAATAGATGTATGTTCAAGATGGATAGACTTCATGCTCATATACTTGAGGCTTGTAGTTGACTAGCATGGGTAGTTTCCTTAGCAGAATTGTGGCAATCTCTTCCTACATAACAATGGAGTCCATACTAGAGGTGTTGGCTTAGAGGGTAATCTTGGAGTTGGTGTTAGGAGGTAGTGTGTACACCCATCTTTCTAAGAATGTATGAGTTTTCCTTTGTTCTTAAGAGTTAGCTTCGTGGTTCTCTCCTCTCTCTCTTTTTTATTTTAAGCATCTATGGTGTTTTTATCCCATGTGCATCTCTTACTTGTGTTCCACCTAATCTTAAGTGTTTCTTGCACAACTCTATTAAGATATATTATGAGTTGTACCTATTATTTTAGTCTAAGTATAAGTGTATTTGAGCATTGAGTCCCCTTATTGAGTCCTTGTTGACTGATCTATCTTAATTGTCTCCACCTGTTGCTCCAAAAGAAAATGCACACAACCACCCCCTAAAACCCATATATTAATTCACCATATAGATGTGAAATTTGGCATGCCTAGTGGGATTGACCTCTTGAAAGGTCTCTTCCCATTGCTAATCGCCACTTCCCTATTCCTTTGTGGAAGCTACCCTTCTCATTCCTATGCGGTTAGTCTCCCACTACTATCTCGTATTATCCTTCTCATTTCTTAGTTAAATCCTCCTACTACCCACTGCACCTCTTGATTGCTAGAAGTGGGGTGACCCATTGTAGTGACCATAGTACCTTGATTGTATCACTTCATGGGCCACTAGCACTTATTTCCTAGGAAACTACTCCAACCACTTTATCTCCACTTAGGTTGAGGTAACTATCCCAACACGCTTTTCTCCACTAGGGTTACTACCACACTCCATCACATTCCATAGGCTATTACCACATATTAGCACCATTGAAATAGGTGATTGAAGTCCATTGTAGGTGACCCTTGCAAGTCCACAATGCACAATGCTCACATCCCCATGGTTGGAATAAGGGACCTCCTAAGGATTACTATTAAGTGGGTTCCTCTCACAAACTTATCCACTAGGTTTTATTGTGCTTTTTCAACCATTATTCTTCCATGAAAGCCTATTCTCACCATGGTCCATGGCACATATTAGAGACCCGAAAGAGAGCCAATTGAGCCCTGAGAAGATTCCAATTAAGAGCTAGCATAGTAGCATAGTAGAACACTATCGCACTAGTATTAGAGACTCGTCTTCTATCAACATACTTGAAAGAATAGCCACCGGAGAAGATGAGAACAAGTCCCAAGCCACTTTAGCAAGGAGTTAGTTATGTTCTCTTGTGAAAAGAAAGGTTCGAGCGTTGATAGTATAGTGGAGGATCTTTAAGCTCTGTTATAAAGAATCAACATAAGGTTCTGTTCTTTTCAAAGGTGGTTCTCATGAGGATCCTAAGGACTACATTTGGTGGTTCATGTCCATTTGTAAAAGTTGTGGCCTACAACAAAGGCAAGATGCATTCTTGCCTCCATTCTCATCTACCCACGAAGGATTGGCTAATAAATGGTACAACCATTATATAGAAAACCACTTCCAAGATGAAAAATTTTGCAGAAAGAATCCACATAAGATTTTTGACTAGGCAACTTTATTGAGTGGACACTCGATGAGTTGGAAAATTGACCTTGAATGCAAGTGGGAAAATTTCCAAATGTATGACAAGAGTGCAGTCTCTAATGACAAGACTACTTGATGCTTCAGTAGACTTTATGATAAAAATTTAGGTGGAGAAGGTCCTCCTAAATTCTTCCTAACTGAAACTTTAGGAACTTCTCCTACTTGATGGCACCCTTAGAGAATTTGAGGCATCTGTCACACAGATAGAAGAAGCAAGGATTCATTTTAGAACATAAAAAGGCCAGACTACTTCTTCAAATGAGGATTAAGTCTCTAAAATGCAAAGAGAGCTAGAGGTTCTCAAATTACAAAAGGCCTTATAACAGAGGAGAAGGGTAACCATAGGCAAGACCTTGATGAATTGGCATAAATAAGGAAGGAGTTCAAGAGCTCAAGGCCCTAAAAGAGGTACATACAAGTTTCTGGTGTTCACTTTGTGCTACGAAGAGCATGTTACATAGGAGTACCCTAGACAAACTACATGGAAATTTTGTGGAGAGGGAGGATATGAAGCTAAGATTTGCCACTTTTAGAAGCTATAGAAATTTCTAACCTTATGTAGAGTCAAGCTTCCAATGTGTAGTGGGTGGGGCCAACCAATTCCTCTCTCTTGGGACAAGTGTCCACCACCGACACATCTACTTACACCTTCTACACAAAGCAAATTTCCACTCAAGGGAGAGTAAGAGGAAGACCTCATTGAAATCGCCCACCAAGATCCATTTTGTGTTTCCGCTCTGATAAGTATGGACATTTTGAATGCAAACTTATACTACTAGAGGATGCACCTCCATATAGAAATTTTTCAAATTCCAAAGACTATTACATGAAAGATTGCCCAAAGGCAACTCCCGCCATCAATAAGTTACGAAATTTCTTTTCCTCTGCACATGATGAAAGTTACTACTACACAAGACAACCCCCCAATGACCATTCCCTTATCTCCTTAGTGGTTCAACTATAAGAGCTACCACGGGTCATGTCTAGGGCCCAAAAACTAAAGGCAATATCTAAGGAAATAGGGGTGGACTCTCATTGTTTGAAAGATGCAAAAAAGGCAATGTGAAGAAAGACGAGGATTACAACCATGACCTACAAGAGAGATGACTCTCATCCCAACCTTATGCCTCTATATATAGCTCTCTCCAAGGGTCTACCTACTCTAGCATGTTGATCCTATCCATCCAAGTGTCACCCATGTAACTACATGTGTGCCAAGTTTCCCAATTAATCAAAGTTAGAACCTTATAGAAACTTGGGGCTTGGATTTGAGAAAAATATACTCAACTCTCCCTACTCCTCATAGGATTAAAACCCAAAACCTCCCATTAGAGGCTCAAACATGGTTTTAAGGGCAAAAAAGTTACAGTGAAGTCCAACTTTGGGACTTTTGGGCCTACATGAGATCGATGAAATGACATCCAATTTTAGATCCATCTAAACCAATCGGACATACATTTACTTTATAACACTCCTCCCCCCTTAGAAAAACATTCTTTTCTCAAAAAGTAGATCTATAAACAAATGTAGGCATATCCTCGATCCCATGATCCAAATGATATGAAGCATGTTTTCATCTTTGTGGTGGAATTCGCCTCATATTTGAAGCAAATAGAGGGGAATCTACTTTGATAGGAACTTACTCATTCCCAAACACAGTTGGATCCTTGCCCGAATGATTCAAAAACACCATTTGGCTTTGCACTTGATAAGTGAATCTAGTGCAAAAGTATGGAATAAATGACATGGATCAGAAAACATCCCTGTTCAAGTCATTGTTTTGAATATGTACTATTTGGCCACTAACATACCAAGTAGGTGGATTCAAGGTATCCCTAGCCAAATTGCTATAGATGTCCATTACTAGGCATCACTAGTACATGGACCTAGCAAAATGGGTTTTGGGACTTTAAAATCTTTGAGAACAAACTTCAAATTCTCTTGAATTCGATTTTGGAAAATAAGTTGTAAGTCAATCAGATTGACCAAAACATTAAGATTAGATGTTTTTTCTATGGTTCACTTCCAACGAACATTTATATACTATTCATTCAATTGGAGGGCTACTTTTTCCAATTGGACTTAAAGTCCTAAGTAGAATGTAGGAGAAAGTACTCCTTACACCTTTGCCAACCTTTACTTCAACTGAACCAATGTAAATTCTAAATGAGAATTTTTTACTCATGATATTTTTCTCAAAGACTTAACTCAAAGGCTTAGCTTCTTTGGAATTTTCAAATCTATAAACAATTTCTAACTCTTTTCTCTACAAGAGTATTCTAAACTCTTTTAGAGAACTATGAAATTCAATTTTATCCATTGCAGTTAGGCTAAACGTATTTTTCTTGAAGCAAATTTAGACAGATTATTCAACTTAGACTCGGCATGTAGAAAACATCTTCTACGATTAAATAGGTCTCGCACAAAATATGTATATGTGATGTTTAATTCAGTTACCTATTCCATTGACTAAACCTGAACTTTGAGAAATGAGTTGGATACTCTATCAAAGTCAAATCCAAAGTCTTGAGACTCCTTGGGTGGAATGCAATTATTTCTTCTATTTCATTTTGAAAACCCTTGTATAAGTTAGAAACCATTGTAAATATTGTGTAAATGTTTGTACCATTGGAAGAGCTATAAGTAGATGTGGCTTTTGCAGTCGTATACTTCATGTTGAAGGGAAGAGTTTTCCCTTGAAAAGTATGCAAGAGAGGCGCTTTTTAGATTATATTCTTTTATTTTTAAGGAACTTTTAAAAATAAAAAACAAAAGACCTTGGAAAACTCTTATAAAAAGTTCAAAACTTAATTTGTAAAGAGCATTTTGGTTGATAAAGTGTGCTCTCTCTTCTTGCAAACTTGTGTTTGGTGCTTTCCCTTGCATTTTGAGTTGAGGATTTTGCTTGATTGTGGGTTTGTGATACATGACTGAAGGTTATGGAAGTATCATCTATCATGTTTGCATCATTTTGGAGTATCTTTGCATGAATAAACATTTTTTTAGGTGATCGTAGCAAGTGAAGGTGGATTTCCTATAGGTTTATGAGTTTAATACAAGGATCTTAACCTAGCTTTTTTTGCATTTTTTACCTATCTACAAGTTGTAGCATTTATCAAGAGCTTCAAAAACAAGTTGTAGCATGCACAAAATGGATCATTAATGAGGGAAATACAAGCATTTTTGTGTTTCATCCCTATGGCACTATTAAGAGTGTTGGCTTGACACTATCAGAAGTATATTGGCTTGACACTGTCGGAAGTTTGTTAGCTTGACAATATGAGAAGCGTGTTGGCTTGACAATATGGGAAGTGCTTTGGGTTTGATACTACTTGAGTTTTATGTACACAACTCCATCATGGATACATTACCTTGGACCTGGGGATGATTACACTTGTGATTATATTCCAATCTACTTGACCATCATGATTGCTAGTGTAGGAGTGGACTCATTTACTTCTTGGTCTCGCTTGGAATCATCCTTGTGCATCAATGATCATTCCTCTTGGGAGGATCGTCAAGAAAGGGACCTTGTGATTTGTGGGAATTAGCAAATTGGATCACTAACGAATCTTTTTGGAGGTTATCATGATGATATGCTTCTACTAATCAACATGACACCTATCCATCCTGTTTTCTTATGTTGTGGATTACAACTATGTTGAGATCTACTTCTCATTGACTGATACATTAGAAGTGTAGGATTGTGCACTAGACTACAAGCTGACAGTGATGCATAACTTTGAGTCAAGAGATTGATTTCACTAAGTTGTACTTCCGACTAGGTGCTTTTATCTTGGAATAACTTTTTCTAGCTTATCTTGGTTGAAGGAATCTATTAGAGTTCTTTTTTGTCTTTAGAAAAATATGTGATATTTCAAATACAGGTTCTTTACTTTGAACTCTCACAATTCAAGTAAGACCATGCTTATACTTAAGAGTAATCATTGAATATCTAGCCTCTTGTGTATGCATGAATTCTTGGACATTGATATGGCAAGTTAGTTAAATGCTTTGAATGTAGCTTTCGTAACTTATTTCCTAACTTTGATGCTTATTTTTTACTAAGCAAGTCATACTTTCATACTTAATATAAACTTTACACCAAGTATTTGACACTTAAGTTTCACTTTGGGAAGTAGAGCTAGATATTTGCAAAGTCATTCTAGATAAAAATTTGCAAGTTAAATACCTAGAGATTTCTTCCCAAAGTGCCACTTGGTGAAATCAGTCACCTTTCAAACTTGTCTGCCAAATAAGGACTCTCAAGCGATTGTGTATAGGAAAGATTAAGTTATTCATAGTTGAAATATTAAGTTGTATAAAGCTTATAATAGCATCAAAAGAAGCACGATAGGTTGAGACACCAATGTTTTACAACATACTAGTTTTTAGTGGTTTGATGATGGTTTACCTTTACTCCAAGTATCTTTTTGAGAATCTAGTTATGTACATTATTTTCAAGCCCCTCTTTCAAACACCTCTCTTTCACTCAAATACATATCTAAAGTCCATATAGTAGAATCTTTACAAAGGTCGGCCACACCAAATTTCCCCATAAGCCATACATGATCATATGTGATTTTCAAAATATAAGATGCTAAAATGTGGTGTATCTAACTGAACCACTAGCTATGGTTGTAAAACACTCACCAAAATATGGAAGTGACAAAGTACCAAAAGGAGCTAATACCAGTAATCTTCTTGATGGGTTGTTCTATATTATAGAACGATTTTAAACTATGTCGAATAAAGATAATATAACCAAAGTAACAAGCATCCAACATCTGCATGAGCTGTGTTTATATCCAATTTAAATTCAGCAATATCCATCTTATGATGTAATTTGTTCCTTAAACTTGTAAAGAAACAAATATCGACATTGTGTTGGATAAATCATGTCCATAAAATTTTCCATTTAGCACATATAGCTAAGCATTGAACATTCCACACGACCATCTTCATATGCTTATGTACGAAGTGGAAGGAATGTCCATCATCAAAATTGAAAAAGGGGATGTACAGAATTTATGGTTTTTACTATATCCAAATTTTAAACATCTTCCATTTTCGATCATATAGAAATAAATTTGAGCTGTACATGAACCTAACAAAAGACAATGAGGAACTCCCTGTTACATAATGAAAAATAAGCATGTTTATTTTATTAACAGGACAAAGAAATCAAGGTGCACCACTTCACACTTCAAAAATACCCATTAAGAACGATGATCATGAACGTTGAACTTGAATGTTATCGACGCATGTAAAGAAGACAAAGATAAGCATCTCACTCAGTTGATGAGATGTGCCTCCCATTATTTCAATAATCGAGTCATACTGGATAGTCGATTTTCATGACATCATGGAATCAACCTCCATGCATTTAAACATCGACTTTACAGAGAGTTGTATGGCAAGGAGATTTCAATGCCATACTGCTATTCTGTATTCGGGTGAAATTTTTTCCATATGTCATGTTGCAAAAGAGAAAATTCATCGATTATCATGCGATGGTTGAATATAATTTTTCAAGGATACAACACCATGAGTTCTCTCTCGCTCCGTTGAAAAATAGTTAATTGAAATATGTAGAACATAGGCAAACACTTTTTGCATCCATGCTTCAAAACTGTTGACTCACTATTCCCTCTGATCTTTTTGTCAACATCCCTCCTGGAGATCATAGGGTGAGAATTTTCAGCTTCGGCAAACAAACGTAGCCACAAACTTCCCAGGCTTGTACAGTTCCCTGGCTTGTGTGATTTAAGTATACCATTCCGTGAACACATGCTTACATATTTATGCCTTTTCTGCAGACTTAATTAGGAGGTTTTCTTTGATAAATAAATAACACCTCATTCATGAGAATGCAGAAAATGAAGGCCCACTATAGCAGGCGACCAAACTTAGTTGTCTTTGAATTGGCAGATTGTGACGTTGTTGATTACGAACTTCAGGATGCATAACATATAAAACTATTTTCAGAGATACATATCGATTATATTGAAGCTATTGGTCAACCTCCTCCATTATACTTCAGTTGCAAACTGTTTCATCAAAAACAAGATACCAGAAGTTTTTTAGCTCTCAATTGAATACTGCTTTTCCCCTTTCCCCTTGCTTTTCAATGAGATAGCATTAAAAATTTATGAGCTCGTATGCTAATAAAAAAGTGGATCAAGAATTCATTTCACCACATTGCACCTCTGGCTTAGACCTCATCAAATACAAACTTCTTCACAATTTCTGAAAATTCTTCTTCGTGTCGACTGAAGAGATGATCTGCACCTTGGATAATCTGAAGGGTATGGTTGGCAATGAGGCTATCACATTGTATTGCATTCTCTACATCAACTAGTTCATCCTCAGAACCATGAACTGACAACACCCTGTACAGAAGGAAATTTACTCATTGATAATATGAAAACCATAAACCATGTTAAGGTAGTCCAGAAGAATAAGAAACAACCGAATCTCTGTAGTGTAAAAAATTTGCAATTTTTTATGGAGAATAAATGTCTTCAAATCATTCGTAATTTAAATTGGAACAAATTTAACTCAAATTTTCTTTTTAGCATACCAACTTACGCAGCCTTGAAATGTGTGCATTTTCACATGTTGGTGTGTTGAGCACTTCATTTTGATACTACATGAAGTTTGATATCATAATCTATGTTGTATGTATCAATACACATGATGTATATACACTGTGTTATAAACATAAAATATCTTCAAAGAGAGAAAAATGTTGGTTTTTATTTTGGGTCCAATCAATTAAGTAATCAAATCTTGATTTCAATCTCTTGTTCGTATACAAATTTGTCATGCCCTCTACAAACGAGACATACCCAATCCTGTGATTTTGAAATGACTGAGAATCGCCTACCTCCTAATAATAGGGAGGACATACATGCTTTACTTGAAGTTGGAGGCTTTACATTACCATACTATGCAGTAATTCTTACCATAACCTGATGCTCTAGGAAGGTGTCTATGCATAATTGTATCCTGATGCGTGTAGACTTTTGCCTATTGCATGCAGTTGTAAGTTCCTTATTCACTTATGGTAGCACCAATCTTCCACTCTGTTACAGGTGCAGCTTTGATAAAGTGCACTACAAAACCGAAACTTATTCCCCAATTAAAATATTACCTGATTTCTTTGGGTATAGTTTGAACTGCTGCTACCACGTCAATGCTTAGCCGTTGCATTAAATCTTCTCTAGTCACATGAAATACATTCCCTGGAAAATAAGAGCCTTCTCATCAAGAAAATAGAGAACAACAGCTTGTTCTTACACCTTCAGAATGGGAATGAATATTGCCACGAACAGTTAAGGTGAATTTGTCTGTGTGATAACTGAATGCCTTGAATTAATCATTAGGCGTGAGCATTTGATTGTTCAACAGTAGATGTAATAAAATCAATCACAAGAATTCTTACTGCTTTTGCCCTGAAACAAACGATGTAATACTTGACTGCAAGAAAGTGATTGAAGAGTGATTTCCTTTCGGTATAGAAGAAAACACACCTAATGAATTCTTGAGAATTAGTGGCCCAGCTTCAATTTTGTCTAAAAAATCTTTATTGAAGAGCTTATCTAACCCAGTTCTCAAATCTAAACGGCCACTAGCATTGATGATCATGTTCACTTCCTTGAACTTGGATGCATACAGAAGAACAGTACTTCCACCTGCATAAAAGGTAATCCTTTCCCTTAAGTAAATCAAGTAAATACAAAAGTTACTTGTTACATATCAAATCATCCTTATGCCTAGGAATCAGAGCGATTTCAATATACTTGTTTATAAATGAATTCCATGAATTTCTGAAATTAACTTGCGAAGCTTCAAGAAGGACAGATTGAATACAGAAAACATAAAAGGATAGTGTTTATTGTGGACTGATAAGAAGCCATTTACAAGCAATATAATGATAAACTAAATCATGGATCATCTCTATCAAAGACAACCTACTATTAATCTTTTCGGGAAAAGCACGCCTCTGTATTGACATCCACAGAACAAAGACATAATATACAATGGCCTTAATAGGGCTCAAAGAATGTTGTTCGTAAACTCACACAGAATTTTGCAGGTCGACAAGGAATGTATCTGCTGAATAAAAAATAGAAGCTTTGTGAAAGGGTCTTTGAGGATAACTTGCTATTGTGATGAAAAAGAAACAAGCACCCCGGGCTCACTCGGCGACTTGCACCGGCCCGTCGGTAGGGTGACTTGCTTGAGTGTTTGTTCCCTTGCTTGAAAGCAGAAAATCACTTGTAGAATGAAAGACTTGCTTGCATTAGAAAGAAAACGTTTACAGAAAGAACGGCCGTAGCCGGCCCGCGTTGAGCGTCGCGGGCAAACACGTTACAGTGAGCCGGCCCGCGTTAAGCGTCGCGGGCAAACGCGTACAACGGCCCTCGATGGCACAACGGCGCTTTCGAGAGGTGCGTGCGGAGGGGACTAGCACGAAGGCTACCGCACGTTGATCGCAAGGGTCGTTTTGGTCGCTTGGTCTCGGAGGCTCACTATGTCCCCCTATAAGTACTTGCAATTTGGCGCCGGTCGGCAAACTCATAAGCACCAAAAGGGGCTGGATAGAAATACAAGGGGGCGGGGGGGGGGGGGGGGGGGGGGGGGCTCTTACCCACGGGTTGTCACAGCTATCCTCAAAAGAAAGTTTCTGAAATGCAAAATAGGCCATAGTACCCAGTTTCTAAGCTGGTCAACAATCCAGATCAGTCCATCTACATGGAACTGAAACTCGCACAGAATTTTGCTGGTCAACAAGGAATGTATCTGCTGAATAAAAAATAGAAGCTTTGTGAAAGGGTTCGTGAGGATAAGTTTCTATCATCAAAAGAAAGTTTCTGAAATGCCAAATATTGCCATAGTACCCAGTATCTAAGCTGGTCAACAATCCAGATCAGTCCATCTACATGGAATTGAATACCAAAGCTAATGCTCAAAGGATTTATTCTTCAAAGTAAACTGTGTAAGGATAGACATAATCTCTGGCGCCAACCTTTCGTGTTTCTACAGTTCCTAAAAAGTTGTTTGTTGCTCTCTTTTGGGCTCTTAGAAGGATGCCGAAAAGTAACATGCATAGGGCTATGTTATTTCATAAAATACCCTATTTAGAGTCACTCTAAACAGAAGCATTCAGAGACGTAGAGGAACATGTGCCTTCCATAAGCTTCATAATCTTTAAACCCACCAGTTGTTAGGTCTGGGAACAAGCAATCTTTGATAACATCATCAGGATATCCATCGGCTGTTTGAAAGTACTCTAAAAAATTGGAGTGTCAGCTCCGACTCAGTCCATCTACACCGATAGGACTTACCACTTTGTTCCTAGACCATCTTTAATAACATCATCAGGATATCCATCGGCTGTTTGAAAGTACTCTAAAAAATTGGAGTGTCAGCTCCGACTCAGTCCATCTACACCGATAGGACTTACCACTTTGTGTCTTACGAACTATAGGTCCTATGTCTTTAACTAGAAGAGTCTAGTCATTTGCATAATAGACCAACAAATCAAGTTTAGCACATGAAATGAATTGGAACAAGCTAAGATCACAAGTCATGTACTTAAATGCACCACTATCAAACAACTAATCAACAAACTTTTCCAAGTCTTCACAAACTGTAGAGAACAAGAAGTCTTGATCATCAAATACTATGGTGTTCAAAGTCTCAACTTCTTCAGATTTGTAATCCTCATCATCTACTTCATTTGTAGTCCCTTCTCTGTTTCTCTAATTTAAGTCTAGACTCATTTATGTAGTGTCCCAGTTTCTTACAATAGATACAGGTTCTTTTCTTATAGGTCTTCTCCTTATCAGAATCAATGAGATCATCATCAAAATCACTAGGATGACCTTTATTAACATATATCCCTCTTGAAATGACACTAAGGGCCTCCTTATATGGGCCTTGGACTCTTATAGACGCTTCCAGAGGTTACTTAGCCCAAGATGAGATTGGCACCTTCTAAGGAAGGTAGGCAACCTGCATGCCATAACTCCCTAGGACCCCTTTGGTCCCTTGTTGTAGTTGGTTCAAACACAATCGACAACCACCAATTACCTTTACGTTCTTTGTTAAACCCACTTCTAAGTGTCTTTCACCTCTCTTCTTACCTTAGATCCCTCAAATTCACATTTTGTTGGGAAATTCTCGTACTTGACATGTAGGCCAACTTCATAGCTCGAGAAGACTGACTACATTTGACCACTTCATTGAGATCGATAGTTTCCTAATACGAGGAGCGAGGGGGGCATGACCTCCTACAAGGGTTAGTCATATAAGGGCACACCACCTACAGGGGTGGCACCCAAGAACAACCAATCCTCAAAGAGTGGTCCTCTCCATGGGAGAGGTAAAGGGGTGGTCTCCAAAAGACAAGCTACCCCAAAGAGGTGGTCGCTAAAGGAGAAGCCTATCCCAAAAGGATAGTCACCCAAGGGTCGTCAACCCCAAGGGGTGGTCTCTAAGAAAACATTGCACATTGGAATAGACTAGTAGATAGACATGAGAAAAATGGAGATTGAAAGAGACACAAAGTCAGAGACAGAATTCAAATTCTCAAATTGCCAAGAAGAATGAAGCTACAAAGATGGTATTGTCCACTCCTTCGTTCCCAATATGGAGCTTAGATGGCGATCCAGACACATTCTAGATGAAGGGCTTACTTGCATGCAACTCTCTAAAACGATTTACATAGGCCATGCTTATATAGCTTTTAAATGGGGCATTAGGGGAAAAAATGAACCCTGCATGGGCCTTTTAGATTAAGGAGTGATTAAGGATGGACCAATGAGAAGAGGGCAGTGGCCACAGTCTAGTCTCTTAATCACATAGGGTAGGCATAGGCTTCCCTTGTTTTTGTATGGTCAAAGACCCCAAAACCATTTAGAATTCGTGGTTTTCTTTACATAATGGTTTTCAAAAGCTCAAAAATCATTTATAGCCCTTAGATTGCTCATAGATCTAAAGGCTGATGTTAAAGGAACAAAGTCAAGGCATCTATGAGCCGTTGGATGCAAGAAGGCATAGATGGTGGAGATTGCTTCATCAAAAACGAAAAGCGCCTTTTGAGGAGAACCATCAGATGTTACAGAGCATCTAAGGGCTTAGATATGCTCGTTGAAAACGATCAGCCCCATTTGCGGGCCTGTGTTGGATTCTCCATGATCTAACGGTGCATGTTTTTGCAGAGCCTTTGCACTTTCTTGTCCCCACTCCCGCGCGTTGTCAGCCCATCTCTCTCTAGCTTCATTCAATGACCAATATAAGCCCTCGACAGAGAAGATCCAACAGCCACGGATGATCACAAATTGGAGAAAAAACAAAGAGTTCTATATACTCTTATTTTATTCATGATACCACTAGTGGTTTTATATCCCTCATTAAACTCATAGATTAAGCCTTTTAATCCCTAAAAATTAGGGATCCTTACAAGGCCCATGCAGGGCTCACTTTTTCCCCTAATGGGTTGATATAGACAAGCATAGACGGGAGAGACAAAACAATCAGCAAAATATAATTTTCGATAATATCTCCACGACCAAAAGTCCTACCATCTCGACCTTGCAGGTGGGAGGGATAGGCCCTAGACCCCGCAAAGGCGGTTCTATGGGGAAAGCGTGCAGCAACACAAGGCCTTTATTTTCGCCTTGAATGGCAACCCAATGGCCCAGAAGTTTATGCCCTACCTAACCTCATGGCTAGGCTTACAAAGATCATCTATTACCATCAATGGTCACACATAGACCTCATCTAACTTGGAAAATAGGGTTCCACAAATGTCCATACTCTCAGAATAGCTTCTCATCATAATGAGGGCCTTACAACTTAGAGCACCATAGATCGTTTGTGGTCATTTGAGGGTGGAGTATGGAGTATATCTAAACGTCATAAAACATACTAACAAATTTCAATCTATACTACAAAGCGAGAATGCTATAAGCCTAGAACAATGTGAAATGATCCATGATGATCTTGTAAATTAAAGTTTGAACGATCGATATAAATAATGTTTAAAAAAACATAAAAGGACCAAAGAACAATTTAAACCTTTCATGATTTATAAAAAATTTATCCCTCGCCAAAAATTTGCAATTTAAATCAACCGTGAACAGAAGGATAGTGAACTATCCCAGACATCTTCGGGATCAATGACTAAAACCATGTAGATGTTCTTGGTTGTGCATGTAGCATATCAGCAAACACTGGACTACGGGTGCCTTCCATGTCAGTTGTCCCAAGGGGTTCAGCTTCCCCTCTTTCCCTCATCTAACATGATTGACATAGCAACATTTATCAATTTTTTTTTTTTTTAAGTAATGCATTTCATATAAAAATACTATTCTTTTTTACTGAAGGTTCAAAACGGAAACATGAATCTGCCAGCAACCACATTAATGATGTGAAAGGATACAAACATACTCATATATTGTTGGGGATAAAGGCCTCGAGGACTCTCCTTTTGTATAGTTTGACCCTTCCATGTGAAAGCTCTTTTTGAGAGCTTTCCAGACATATCTTTGTTATATTTTTTGGACCCCAAATTTGGGAGTTACAGGCATTTGCATTATTTTTATGGCTTTTGGTCATTGGCCATGTGTGAACATGCCCAAATGATCTAAAAGTCACTTATCAATAAGACTTCGTCCCAAATTTCTCATAACTTGATTGGGACTTCTTCAACTCCTGCTTCTCCATCTTCTTCTCCAAATTTTTGCGCAGGTTTCTCTCTTTACTTTCTCTCTCCTCATGCAACAACCCACTCCCTTAGCGTTTGGAGCAACTCAGCACACCACGACGTAGCTCTCCGCTGCCTCTTTCAGCTGATATCATAGCTTTGAGTTGTTCCATCGCGATAGAGTTGCTCCAAGTGCTTTTCTACTTCAACCTATGCTAAGCCAAAGGCTTTTTCTTGCATTTGGGAAAATTTCATCGCGAAAAACCTTCCTTTTTTGCGATAGAAGTGTTGTTTGTGGAGGATTACTTCAGCCCACTGCAAAGAGGAAGCAAATTTTCGGTTTTTTAGAGAGTTTCATTGTGAAGAATCTCTTCTATTGTTCTTCTTATATCCCCATATATCATTTTCAGCATCCACATTGCTGCTTTTTTCATAGATCCGTTGTAAAAATTCTCTCTCATTTCAAGTGGAAGAACATGTACAAAAGATTGAGGAAGTGTATATTTGCTGGAAACTTATTACAGCATGTCATTCCTTTGATTTTACAGGTCATATTGCTGCAAAAATTGGGGCTTTCGTGAAAACAAGCACCCGTTGACTCGGTTTCGCATCTATGTATGCCTTTTGTGGTTGAAAAACAACAAATTTGTTGTTTTTGAAAAACAACAATTATAGCTTGCTGAAATTTTTTGAAATTTTCTACAGAAAATTAACAAATTGATTTTTGCAAGTTTTAAACAACCTTTGGGCTTAATTTCTCAGTTGTGATCTCGTCAAACGATCGCGTTAGGTGAAGTTTTCCTTTTTTGGTGAAATTTTGAAGCTCTCAGTGTGCAAACATGGCTTCTACCTCCTCTATGTCAAAAGCTTGTTTGAGATCAAGTGATTTGTGGAAAGAGAGAATGTTGGACATCCTCTTTCTTAAAGATTGTGAAGGGGCTCTTGAAGAAGTAAAGCCTGAAGGTATGACAAATGGAGCATGGATGAACCTAAACAAGAAGGCCATCACTTACATCAAGATGGTTGTATTAGATGAAATCTTAGTGGATTTGAACGGCCTTACAAGAAGTAAAGCCTGAAGGTATGACAAATGGAGCATGGATTAACCTAAACAAGAAGGCCATCACTTACATCAAGATGGTTGTATTAGATGAAATCTTAGTGGATTTGAACGGCCTTACAACTGCTTTTGAGGTATGGGAGAAGCTTAAAGCCACTTACGAAAATACCACGCCTGTAAATCAAGTGCATCTTATTCGTAAGCTAGTGTGTATGCAGTTTGATGAGTCAAAAAGTGAGGCTGAGCAATTATCTTCTTTTACAGGTACTCTCTCTCAATTGAAGGACTCCGGATTACCTTCGTTTGATGATAAGCTTAAGGCCATCTTCTTGTTGATGACCTTACCTGATGTCATGGACACAAAGAAAACCATCTTAAACCTTAGATTCCATGTAACTTTCTATAGCTCATGATTGGTTCATATATCAGAGAATCTAATGCTTCCATTGCATCCCGAACGTGCAAAAACCCCAAGATCGACTGTCTAATTACTAAATTCTGAGATTTGGAGGTCCTGTTCGGATTGCTAACATCATAAGGCCGTAACATCCTTTGATAACCACCCTTGAACACCTATATAAAGAGGGCTTGGCCACATACATCCTCAGTCTTGCCAATGCCAATCTTGGGAGCTCAAGGAGTTGCGATCACCAAGTAAGTACTCTCCAAGTTCCAGTTCCGATTCTTGTCTTGTTCCTTGTTCTAGCCCTGATTAGTCTAGTTCTTGGACATCTAGCCTTATCCTCCTGTAATCTCATAGTACGAGATCTTGTCTAGTTATTTCTTGTATCTAGTTCATCTCCCTGAAGGGAGTTCTTGTAATCAAGAGATCTTGCTTCATACCTACGGTCCCGGGTTGTGGGATTTTTTGCATCATCTCTAGTTGAGTAATCTATACCTATTAATTCCGGGTTGTGGAACTTCTTGTATCATTCACATATTCTTGTATTATTTTCCCTACATCGGTGATATTGTAATCAGAAGTATATTTCCGAAAACTTGTCTAGTGTAGTAAGAGAGAACAATCTATTGCTCCCCTAACATTTTGGCAAGACTACCTCCGTCAAGACTAGGCACCATGGATTCCCTATGCTAGGAGATTCAATCTACCATAAAGGACTTGATCGGACATGTCCAAGAGATGAAAAGATTGCTACAACAAGGTGACCGATCAATTTCAAGATATGCCTTAAATATCAAGATATTGTTTCGTAGAACTACGTTTCAAGAAGACTCCATGGTTAACCAATTTCGAAGTGACCTCAAACCTGAAGTGAAATATCTATTGCTATCCATGCCTCAAAGAAATACCTTGGAGGATGTTATCAATCACGTTGTGAGAATTATTTGTTCAAAGGAAGCCAAGTCGAAGACCTAGCAACGTTGAGTAAACAAGACACCCTTCAACATGAATATGAATCAAGAATCTTTGAAGGTCAGCACATCACTACAAATTATGTGGAGTATACATATTATGAAGATAACAAGAAGGTAAAGGACAAGAATTTTGTGTTCAATCAAGGAGGTCTGCTTACTCAAGGCTCTCCATCAAAGAACTTGGAGACACCACAACTTACCATTAGAAGCTCAAAGGATCTATTGCATGAAGAACCCAAGGAAGCTCAAGAGAGACCTAGTCCTTCACCACCTATCAAGATTGAGGATCATGAAGAATTCGAGGTTGAGGATGTCTTAGATTCAAGAATCTCCCCAAGAAGATTGAAATGTCTTATTCATTGGAAGGGGTATGATGTCAGTGATCGTACTTGAGAACTTACAAAAAATATTCAAAGAGCAAAAATCAAGGTTCGTGAATTCTATAGGAAGAATCCAATGAAACCCAAGCTAGAGAAAATGGCCACGTGGAACTCGTCGCTTGAGGGGGAGGTGATGTCATGGACACAAAGAAAACCAAGGTGGTCAGGTGCGTTTGGTTCGGTGTGTTCGGTGCATTTCAGGTGCGAGGACCGAACCTTACGATCAGGGTAAGATGCGTAAGGTTTGTTTAGGGTTCATTAGGTGCAGTTAAGGTGCAGTTAAAGTGCAAACCTTACCTTCCCTTTGAGGAAAGATGCATAAGGTGTCTTCCATAATCCATTATAAACATAATATTTACTAGTATATAGTATATGTATAGGTAGTAGCTATAGGCCTATAGGTTCTAGAATGTATAGTTTCGAATTCATTATTGAGTGCACACCATCGTAACTTAATACTTAATAATTACCATTTTCACAATATTGAACACAATACTGAATACTTACTGAGCATGACTATGTAACATGTATCACGCATTTGTGAAGGAGTAGATTCTAGACCGTGACATGTGTGTGACTCTAATATGTATAATGAATTATGAGTCATATTGCAAGATGCACAATGCACATTGCGTAATGATGCATCAATCATGTTGCATGCAAGTTGCAACATTGAGCATATTAATTATTGCAATTCAAAGCAGTTGCAACTATTATCAATTATAATTTATTAGTGCACATTACATAATGACACAATGATGCATGCAGCAAAATTGATGCAACAACACGATGCAGCATGCTGCATGCATGTCAAATCATTATGCAACATGCATGTCACATCATACACAAATCAAGCAGAGATGCATACACAAATCAAGCAGGGATGCTGCAATGTGCATGCATGATCATTGATCAATGATGATGCATGCAGTCATGGTTGGTTCCTGACTTTTTCCTGACACGTCCGGAACCTGTTGCTGACTTGGCGTCAGATATGGATTCCTGACCAGACTGCTGCAGAATTCCAGAGTTAAGTGTTTTTTTTTTGCATGCATCTGAGCTGAGGGTCATTTTGTGTTGCAGTCAGCTTCAGAACAGGCCCTTTTTGTCTTCACGACTTGAAGCTCAAGAGTTGAAGCTCAAGGCTCCAGCCTTAAACCCTGGCAGCTTGTAGGAATGCTGCTTGTTGCACACAGTAGTAGCTTGTAGTCTGAGAATGGTCGACTTGAATGTGTATACAGTATTAGATATTCCATATGTCACATGTATGCATGCATATAGGATGTATCAAATACATACATATGAATCAAGGCTCACAAGCATATAAATTATAATATTATGCTCTGTTGACTGTAATACTGTAGACTGTATAGATGGTACATTGTATACCTGTGATACATGTGTGATGTAATACAGTAGACTGAACACATTACTCATAAAAGGCAATGAATTCTCAAGCCTAGAACTTAGCACTTAGCAATTGGAACTTGGTGGGCGGTGTTCATACTATAGTCTGGACTTTGTGTACATGAATGATGATACAATACAAACAGTAGGCTATAGATAATGGAGATCAATGGAGAAAATGAAAATAAATTATATCATTCATAAATCCCTTTTTCTTCTATATATTTACATGATTTCAGACTTCAATTGAATTTGTGATGTATGTGTGTGTATGTGTATGTGT
>CM035441.1:74146608-74281608 GCA_020310875.1 Ceratopteris richardii | reverse complement strand
GATTTTTGTAATAAATGCCAATGTGGTAAGCAAGTAAAGAATACTACTATGGTGTCTCTCATAAGTCTAGTGTCTCTCGTAAGTCTAATGTACTTGATTTTGTTCATTTTGATGTTTGTAACATGCCCATATTTTATTTGAAGAAACTACATTATTTTATTTTATTTTATTTTATTTTATTTGACGCATGCGCCTTTGGGCTCTCTAAACTCCGTGGGTGGAAATCTATGGGGGGTGCTCTTTACTTTGTTTCTTTTGTTCATGACTACTCTAGGAAGCTTTGGGTATATTTGTTAAAATCTAAAGATGAAGCCTTCGCTGCATTTAAGAAATTTCATGCATTTGTGACTACTCAAACAGGTAGAAAGCTGAAATGTTATGTATAGATAATGGAGCTGAGTTTAATAGTGCTGAATGCAATAGATTTTGTGAAAATCTTGGTATCAAGAGGGAGCTAACAGTCCCATTCAGCCCCTCTTCCAACGGTGTGGCTCAAAGGTATAATAGGACTTCATGTGAGAGGGTGAGGTGCATGCTGGCTGCAGCTAATCTCCCTCATGGATTTTGGGGAGAGGCTTTGAAAACTTCAGTTCATGTTTGCAATCGATCCCCTCATATGTCCTTAAAAGGTGGCATTCCAGAAGAGGTTTGGTCTGCCAAACCAGCTTCATATGAACACACATGCAACTTTGGTTGTCATGCTTTTGTGGATATAAGGCTTGAGTTGAGAAGCAAGTTAGATGCAAAGTCCATGAAAGGAATCTTCATGAGTTATGGAGATGAAGGTGAAATGGGCTACAAGATTTGGCTACCTCAACTCAAGAAGGTAATATGCAGTCAAGATATTGTATTTAATGAGGCAAGGCTGCTAAAAAACAATTCTGCCTCTAAAGATGACCATAAAAGAGTCAAACAGCATCTACAGCCACCAGTTAAATCTGATATGAACCCCCGGGATGCACCACATATGGCTGGAAATGACAATGAGCCCGTGGTTATTGAGCCAGATGATGCTGGACAGCAAAACGACACTCCTGATGGGCGTATGCAGCCACCTATTCATGCTGAAAACAGGGCTGGAAATGATGTACAGCGACCCATTAACAATGAAGAAGTTGATGTACCTCCTGATGTAGATCCATTGTTGGATAATGTGGATCATTGGGTAAGAAGATCTACACATCCTAGGAGGCCAATGAATAGATATGACCCCTCTATACATTACATAATGTTATCAGATGAGGGTGAGCCTCTCACTTATAAAAAGGCAAAGCTATGTGAGCGCAAGAAGAAGTGGGAGTTAGCCATGCAAGAAGAGATAAAGGTCTTGCATGTAAATGATACTTGGGATTTGGTTGAGTTGCCAAAAGGTAGGAAGGCCATTCCCAACAAGTGGGTGTACAAAATCAAAACTCTTGATGGCAAATCCAAGTATAAGGCAAGGGTGGCTGCTAAGGGATATGCCCAAAAAGAGGGCATTGATTTCCAAGAGGTGTTCTCTCCAGTGGTTAAAATCACCACATTACGTGGGTCGTTTGCTCTCAGAGCTGCCATGGATTTGGAGTTATTCCAAATGGATGTTAAGACAGCCTTTTTGCATGGTGATTTAGACAAATAGTTGTACAAGAAACAGGCAGAAGGATATGCCATTCCTGGAAAAGAGCATCTGGGATGCAAACTGAAACGGAGCTTATATGGGCTGAAACAGCCCCCAGACAAGATGGCAACCCAATCATTCTTGTGCTGTATGTAGATGATATGCTGCTGTCTGGGAAGAAAAAGAGCACTCTGAATGCTCTAAAACAACAGCTGAGCTCTGCATTCTCAAATGAAAGACGTTGGGGAAGCTGAGCATATTCTTGGTATGCGAATAAAAAGGGATAGGCAGCTACTTTGCATTTATCCCAAGAAAATTACATCAAAAAAGTGCTCTACAGATTTAATGTGCCTGATGCTAAGCCGCTTGGAGTGCCATTGCAGCCACATGTTAAGCTTTCGAAGGATGACTATCCGAAAGATGATGATGCAGCCAATTACATGAAGAGTGTTCCATATGCATCAGCATGTGATTCACTTATGTATGCTATGGTTGCCACTCAACCAGACATTGCTCATGCAATGGGAGTTGTTAGCAGGTTCATGGCTAATCCTGGTAGAGCTCATTGGGAGGCAGTCAAATCTATCTTGAGATATTTGAAAGGGACCAATGGTAAATGCCTATGTTATGGAAAAGGTCTATCAGAGTTAAAAGGATTTTGTGATTCAGACATGGCAGGTGATGTGGACACACGCAAGTCCACAAGTGGCTATGTATACACCCTTGGAGCTACTTCAAGGTGCTCTAGACTTCAGAGGATAGTTGCACTATCTACTATAGAGGCTGAATATATTTCAGCCACAGAGTCTTCCAAAGAAGCCATTTGGTTAGCCTGCTTGTGTAGTGAGTTTGAGAGGCCTGAAAAGGCACTTATTCTTGGATGCGATGTTTCAAGCTCGCACAAAGCATATTGATGTGAGATACCACTTCATCAGAAGAGGTGTGAGAGGATAGCCTGATCACTTTTTGATCAAGGTCAATACTTCACAGAATCCTGCAGATGCCCTCATGAAGTGTCTACCCAAGGCACAACACCAGCTATGTATACAAATGGTGGGAGTTACTTAGCTTAAAGGAGCCTCCTTGGTCCTTTAAGTGGGAGGTTGTTGGGGATAAAGGCCCCAAGGACTCTCCTTTTGTATATTTTGACCCTTCCAAGTGAAGCTCTCTTCGAGACTTTTCCAGACATATTTTTGTTATATTTTTTGGACCCCAAATTGGGGAGTTATAGGCATTTACATTATTTTTTATGACTTTTGGTCATTGGCCAGTGAACATGCCCAAATGACCTAAAAATCACTTATGAATAAGACTTGGTCCCAAATCTTTCATAACTTGATTGGGACTTCAGCTTCAGCTTCTCCATCTTCTTCTCCAAATTTCTATGCAGGTTTCTCTCTACTTTCTCTCTCCTCATGCAGCAGCCCACTCCCTTGGCGTTTGGAGCAACCGAGCACACCACGATGTAGCTCTCCGCGGCCTCTTTCATATATATTATGTACATCATACACATGGTACATACTTATGTACATATGTACATCATACTCATGTTGCACCCATGGATGAGTAAACACATACACACTCGCATATCTTGCAACATACAAACAGACACAGATACATGGATCTTACTATTAGAGACATGCATGGATATAAAATGCATTAGCTCAATGATCTGAGTGACACCATTACTATCGAATGCATGGCAAACACAATGAAAATAGGGACTATGATGGATGTAACAAAAGGAAAGAATTAAAGGAAAATGTATATAGCTGACAGCCAAGATCACCAAGAAGATATGAAAACTTATCAATATCTAAGCTGCTTGCAGCTCAAAGAAAATTTCCACCAAATATTATTATCTTATACTACAGGTGAATGATACAACCAGATGAATATGGATAAACTTTATAAAAGATATCTATGCATCAAGAAACAAGTTGACATACACTCAAGGTAAAGCAATAAAAAACGCATACTTCTGAAAGGAAGTTTTAGCAGCAAAAGTTTTTAGGACAAACCTTTGCTGTGTCCCAATATTGCCTTTATTAGGCGTCCTTCTTGCATCCAATAAAGCACCACATCATGAAGATCACTTATTTCTTTCGAGTAATTCCCAAATTCAAACTTGCCTTCACTCTCCCTATCAACGCGTAAAGAAATCATTGAAAACATATTGTGTAGAAAACTTGCAAGAAGCTCATTTCCAAGAAATAGTTAAGATTACCCATTGCCAGAAAAATCAAATCTGAAAGTTGACAATCCTGCATTTGAAAGAGTTTTTGCTAAACTGACCAACAAACGAAAATCCTATTTGTAGAATCCATTATTGACAGAAAACTCCAAAAATCAATTTCCAGAAAGAGGTGGAATAGAATTTGAAATCTTGATGGATATGCAAAAACATGATAAAAGTGTTACCTTACTGGCTGTAAGACCATGGCAAAGTATGACAAGATCTTTTGACCCTGTATCGTGCAGGATCCCAGCCAATTTTTCTCCTGAAGAATTCAGAATACTCAATTTCTTCGTCGACACATCTGTCAAAAGCATGCGAAATCATTATTAAGACCTGGAAGCTCTTAGACATTGGTAGAATGCTAGAAAGCTCTGGGCCATGGCCCATGACAGTACACGAAAATTGATACACAAAGAACTTCTTTGTTAATCGGTAATAAGCTTTCGCAGAAGGTTCTGCACCCTATGCAAACACATAAAATGGAAGATAATGTTTTGTTAGACATCTTAGACAGTGACAAATATTCCAAATTCCCTCAAGTGACAGTGCAGATGAGATTGCAGAATGATTAATAAAACATTCAAACTCCATAAAACTGGATGTAACAACATGCAACACATAAGAAAGTGTGAAAAATGGAAAGTAATGGAGCTGATGTTCTTCAACTGGATAAACCGAACTTAAGTAGACTAAATTAGCTTGGCCTGCCTCCAGTGGCCCCTAAATCTGATGATGCACGTAGTGTATCACAGGTTGAATATGTAATAGACTTGTTTTATTATCATAGTCAGAGAAATTAGTAAGTTGTAGGTGATACAGAATTTAGAGATAACTAAACAAAAGAGAAATACATCGACAAGCAACAACACAAAAAGCAATTAGTGTAGAGCTATTCTCCATACAACCCCAAAAAACAGTTGACGTTTTCATGTTGAGAGGAAATCAGTTGCAGCACAATTTATCACCACCTAACTTAACGTATTTGTTACCAAGTTCAGCTCAATCATCTTGCAAAGTGTCATGTAAATTTCGAGAACCAAGTTTGGTTGATTGGAGAACTTACTGAATCATCAATCAAAGTTTGTTTCCTGATACCTTGTATTTGAGACCAACACCGCATAACAAGAAAGTGGACATGAAGAGAACTATTCATAAAAATAGACACATCATCGGATTTTGCAATGTTAGTTTGAGGACTCTTCTGCTTACTTGAATTCCATTAAGATGTAGTATAGCTTTTTTGCAATGCCCTCTCATCATTGCCCAAATAAGACCTGCTTTAGAAGGCTTGTTTGATACTTCTCCCTCTTTTATAGACAATGGCAAAGGTTTTTTGCCTAATAGGAAACATGAAACACATAAATATTTAAAATGTTCCAGACACAGTTCTTTTCCCTCACCACTAACATACTTCAGGTATACTTTTTCTGTTTTTAACCAATCACTCTGGCAGATTGGTAAGCATAGGAGCATGGTAATACCCTCTCATATTCTTGTAGTATGGGTACAGACTGCACTTATTAGTAGTTAGCAGTTACTTAGCCTCTAGAAGTAACAGATTACAGGTGCTCAAAAACACATGCGTCAAATTAGAGCTAAGACAATTCTGACCTATGAATCTATCAGTAAAGTTATGGAATTTCACCAAATTATAGTTGGAATTCGCTAATTGCAAGCTTACATTGAACTTGCACTTTTAGACGGTACTGCTACATCTGCTACAATTTGCCAGCCATCCACCTCTCAACTATGCAAGTTTGCTTGGGAACAAGGATGAGGTAATGCTCAAGATGATAAAGATTCAACATCGAGACATAGAGTGGAGTTCCAGCATGTAGGACTCCTCACATGATGATGATGATGCCTTGTGCATATGTTTTTTTCGTGACAAAATATGGCAGATATTAAACATTCATTCCCATGGGACATCCCTTTCGATATGGGGATGCAAACATTCAATTGAAATACAAAAGTATAATATCTCAATCTGTTATGTAGTTTGAATACCTCAAAACAAAAGAAATTCACATTATGGAACCTATTGTAGAAGATAACAAATAGCAATAGCAGCATCAAACAGTAACAAGCAATGCACAAACATAGAAAGAGAAGAGAGCGAACATGCAAAACATGCAAGCAAGCATGGACAGGTGCACACCAGGCACAGTTGGGACCAAGAAAAGAAACAGAGAGCTAGAAAGTTCTTGCACCAAAACTAAGGCAAGCTGAACACTGAATTAGAATAGCTAAAAATACCTGAGTACATGCTTTTATAGTATTTTTGGCCAAGATAGTTAGCCTATTGTATTGGAATAACATGATCCTCCAAAGCAGGTACAGCAGTACAGATGAAGTAGAAGATTCAGATATATTCAGAATAATGTTAACCACAAAGCATCAAAACTACAAGAGAACACAGACAAAATATGGTCAAAAGTAACATGCTCCATTTCATGATAATACAAGTACAAGTGATGAAAGAACCTAACTACAAAAATAACACAAGAAATACCCATAACCCATGAATACCAAAGAGATCATGTGGAGAGTAAGGGATAAGGCATGAAGAAGCCTAGGTAAGATAAGGATTCCCAAAGCAACCTCTCAGAAGAGTCTGTGAGACCTCCAGTAGTGTATAAGCATACACTACTCCAAGCACTTCATGAACCTCCAAGAGTTGCAATTCGTTGTCCTCTAAGCACTTCCAAGTGCGTGTGTGAGAGAGCAAAAATGCAGTCCGCACTTTCAAAGAGCATGTGAGAGGGTAAGTGATCATGACTTGATGTGTGAGAGTTATGGGCATGTCTTTATATATGACACTTGGGTGCTTAGCTTTCTTAAGAAAGCACTCTAAAGTTTGCATGGGATTTTTACATATGCTTCTTTTTCCGTTTTCATGGGTGGCTGATGTGGCAGATTTTATGATGAGGCAGAGTCCAATTTAGGGGCATATGTTTTCAGCCCTTAGATATTGTGTTTTATCCCCTTTTAATCTCAGCCCTTGGATTTACTTGCCAGCTATTGACTTTTTAAGTGGGTTGACCCCAGATTAGGGTTTGACTTTTGAAGGGTGTAATGGTGTCAGATGGGTAGGTATTGTACATGGTTGGATTGCTCGCTTTGATTACTTTAGGAATATGTGATTATTTCTCATGCACAAATAACCATTTTTTACCAAGTCCTGACCTGTTTTGACTTTTTTGTGACGTAATCTAATCAAAAATTTCATGAATACATATAATGATTGATGTAACCATACGCAAAAATATACACATGAAGACCTACTTGCTAAAACATAACAGAAGTGTCATAGAGATTGCACTCACTATGCTCCCTCGTGTAGAAGCAAAATATATCCTGCACATATATTGAATAGAGAGCCTCACTAATGTTTTATCTAATTGCACTTCCTTTGAGGCCTAGTATAGCAAAAAGCACTATGTTACCTACTTTCGAATTTTTGAGAGTGATTCTTTTGTGCACATTCCCAAGAAAGATTGATATGGGCTTCTTCTAAGACTAGGAAGTGCATCTTCATCAAAATTTAGTGATCGCTCAAGGTTTAATCGTCTCTATCTTCTTCGGCATCATATGATCACTATCCCTAAATATGTAACCTTTGATGAAGACTCGTAAGTATTCATCCAAGATTTGGACCAGAGATCCTCCCATCTACTCTCCAAATGGAAATCAACTCATTAGAGTACTCACACATGTCAATTTTGCTCTCATGCATCGTATTCCAGAGATACATGAACCCTCCATTTTTAAAGAAATACAAGACACAAAGAATAGGAAGAAATTATGGAATCGAAGATCCAAACTATTCATGACAAGAGCACTTTGACTCTTACACCTAGGCAAAAAATTAGTCATCAAGTTAACGAAATTAAGTGTATCTACAACGTCAAGTAAAAATCAGAATCTGCTACATTAGATGAGTACAGCATGCCAGGAAAACTTTGCCGTTACATATATACCAAAATGAGTTCAGGCAAACCCCATATTCCCCCTCAAATGAAAGTGCAACTATAAGCATATCAGCTTTATTATGCATAGTACCGACTCAATACTATGATATCCTCACTAATGTCATCAGTGCCCATAGTGGGTATAGAACTAAGAATGCATATATGCTCACACACGCACCCCACAATACACACATACCACGAGCATGAGCTCACAAGAAGCTCTATGACTATAACTTCCGAAGTGATGGGCAAACTCAGTCATAATGAAGCCTAGCACAAACTGCAAACAAAAGATAGGAAAAATTAAAGAAAATGCATTGTTTGATAGGGTATACACACCTATCAACTGGTCACAACTCGGAGAAAGAACTACATGTCTGCTAATATGACAATCAACTATCCATATTGTACTAACACTTAGTATCAACATGAATCCTTGGTTGACATCATCATCTTCTACGTAGATGACCTTATCTTGACATGTTCTCGTGCAGATCATATACAGCTTCTCATCACCACCTTCACCAACAGCATTCCATGACTGGTCTTGATTTACTTCACTTGTGTACTCTCTACACCTATTCCCTAGAAGCTCTCAATCTTTTCCTTGGAGCTCAGAAAAATTTATGAAATTATCAATATGCCCATAAAATCCACCAAGCTAAATCAAAGAAGATATGTAAACTAGTCTAAGTGCAAAACGTAGCTGTCCATGAAATCAATTATACATTATTCCAGCTTCATAGCAGAATCTCCTTTGAAATCATGACTCCGCTCAAACAAACCTCCATGAAAATATACTATACTGCAAGGATAGTAAAACTTAAAATGGAGCCTAGGATTCGAACTTGTGATGTTCAGTATTACAGACAAAAGCATAAGCATGCACTCATGCATACATAATACAATATTGCATACAACGTTCAATAGACACAACTATATGGCTAGATATACTTCAGTTCTACCATAAGTTCAGTCACTTGTCCCACCTTTTACTTAGTCACACTAATGTTGGAAGATGTTATAGCTTAAACGTAGCCGATGTGAAATGATATGCACATTATTGAAAGATGGCATTGCTGGGCTGTCCTCAATCTAAAAGCTTCTATGCAAGCACACGTCACCATTAATAAAACCAGTAGAATGAAGATAACATCGTGACAAGTCATCTTTTTCATTTGCATCCACCCATTTTAATATTAAAAAAAATCGTTTGTCCTTATTGGACATATTAGAATAATTTTTTTTGGGAGGAGAGAAATGTTTCCTTATTTCGTATATGTGCAAGAGATCATAAACCTAGTGGCCGATATACAAGAAGTTTTATCCTTAAACAATCATGTAAGTTAACTGAAGAATATAATCTATAGTGTTGAAATACTTAATTATACTTCTATTCTACTCATTTACTATTCTATTCGATTAATGGCTTTAGAAAATGCTTAAAGCAGGAAGTATATTCTTTCGTGTAAGATATTACTGCTATCGTAAAGGAGTCATCAGTGATGGATGCAGGAGAGCCCATAGCTCCAATGAATTAATGAAGTTGTATCTCCCATGGCCCGTGGGAATGGAACTTCATCTCTCGGCCAGTCTGGTACGCAATTACGAATCACATGCCCATTTCGTCCGCTGGCTAACAAGACGAAGGCAAAAACGTAGATCGAAGCCTCAAACAGATTAACCCCCATCCTAACTCTTAAGATTCCCGGCAGAAAGAAGTTGAGAATTCACTACATCATCGCCTGCAGAGGTGTAGAGATGGGTGGGGGCTTACCACAAGGATGCTCCATTGTTTATGTTAGAGAGATATACAAGGAGCACATACGATCCAGCCCAATTAGAGATCGGACTGAAAACTCGGGTGAGTGAAGTAAAAGGTACACCCCAGTCGATATCGATTATCAGGTCCCCAACTGGCAGCATACTAAAGTACAGTCCAGCCTCATGCAACACAAATTACGTGTCCAGAAGCAGTAGACTGTGGGATACTTATCATATACTATAGATCTGATGCCATGTAAAGCACTTTATTGTTGACTTTGGTTTATTCACTTAACTTTGGTTTTCTCACTATTCGGTGAGCTCAAGTGACGAAAAAGTTGATTCCGGATACATTCAAGTAGGTGGATGACTATGGATACAAGAATGAGTACATTTGCCGGCACTTTAGGCTGTTTGGTTGGGTCTTTTGCTTCTTAAGGTGGGAGCGAAGGTTTAATCCCTCCTTACGGCACGATAGTAGTGAGCCTTATGTCAATGTATGTCTTTGGGCAGAATTAAACCAGCAAACTAGTAGCCTTCGGGCAGTCTTTTTCAAGTGTAGCCCTCAAATAATCCAACCCATGCTTTGTGGGATAGGAGGGTCCCATGAGTACTATGCACGTTCTCTTGTACAGTCATTCTTTTAACCAATTCAAGCAAGGGGGATTAGGCTTTGGCCCAACTTCCTCCTTAAATTTTTTATTTTTTTTTTAAGAGTAAACTTTAAGTTTTGGGAGTTGTGTTAGAGCTAGTCTTCCGAGGATTTAAGATTAGACAGAACAATGCACACATCTAAGCGACACTCTTTATTCGCACATTCAAGGGCTAACATCAAGCAATACGAGTATAGAACCTTGGATTCTCAATGGAAGACAGTGTCTTTACCTAAAGCATGCACCCCTAATCAATAAGTAAAATTTTTACATAGGTAGCTACGTGAAGTAATCAACTTGGTTATAAGTTTTAGTTTTTCCTTTGATGAATAAAAATTATTTTAACATGAGAGCATTTACCAGAAAATCGTGGAGAAATGCGAAGGAGGTTGATGAACCTCTCATCCACTCCATGGAGGTTCCACTTTTGTTTTATCTCACTTCAAAGGTCAAGGTATGGTAGAAAGGGAGAAAACTCTTGTGGCTCTTGATTCTCACGCCCATTAGCCAATAGGGCCACAAAATTATCAAGCAAGTCTAAGCGTGAATTTTGTGAAAGTCAATGGCATTCTTACTATGCTAAAGCTTCCAAATGGATTTTCCTCCATTTGTATTCCATAGGAAGGTTGAGCAAATGATCAGTTCTCCAAGAAGTGTTATTGGTACGTAATTCTTTAATTGAGGTGTAGAACTAATTGCATTCTTCCACAAATTTCGGTCCCTTTGAAGCAAAAGAAGAAAAAATGGCCTAAATTTTCCACTTCCTTGACAGAGTGTTTATATTAAGGAGGAGCAATGTTAAATCATGAAACTTTTATGCTAGTACAAATCCCCCTACAAAGGATCTACCGAATAAGTGTCAAGAGAAAGGAGATAAGGAAGAGAGCTCTCACACACTCTCACATAGAAAGAGAGGAGCACACAAAGATTGAGGGAAGGAAGAATGATCTTCTTCTTCTTCTTCTTCTTCTTCTTCTTCTTCTTCTTCTTCTTCTTCTTCTTCTTCTTCTTCTTCTTCTTCTTCTTCTTCTTCTTCTTCTTCTTCTTCTTCTTCTTCTTCTTCTTCTTCTTCTTATATTACATAAAGAGAATATACAACAATGACCCCATACAACAATACAACCAGTACAATATATAAAGAACTGTACATAAAGAAAACCTCAATGTCTTAATCGTGATGCCAACATCAACCTTCCTTGCATATAATGAGTGATCTACATCACACATAGAAAATCCAATGGAGGTTAAATAATATGCAATCCTTGCCGCCAAGCATGAGGGGCTTGTTTAAGCCCATTCAAAGCCTTTTGCAACCTACAAACATATTTTGGATGATTTGAATCCTCATATCCTTGTTCTTGGTCCATGTATACTTCTTCTTGCAAGTCACCATGTAAGAAAGCATTCTTCACATCCATTTGATGCAAAGTCCATCCTTTTGTTGTAGGCAATGAAACAAGTGCTCCAACAGTAGCCATTTTTGCTTAAGATTCCTAGCAGAAAGAATTCGATAATTCACTACATGATCGCATGCAGGGGTGTAGAGATGGATGGGGCCTTACCACAAGGATGCTTCATTGTTTATGTTAGAGAGATATATAAGGAGCAGATACAATTCAACCCAATTAGAGATCGGGTTGAAAACTCGTGTGACTGAAGTAAAAAGTACACCCCAATCACATGCAATATCGATTATTAGGTCCCCAACTAGCAGCATACTAAAGTACAATCCAAGCCTCATGCAATGCAAATTATTGTGTCCACTAGCGGTAGACTGTAGGATATACTTATCATATACTATAGATCTAATGCCTGTAAAGCACTTTATTGTTGACTTTGGTTTATTCACTTGACTTTGGTTTTCTCACTACTCAGTGAGCTCAAGCAATGAAAAAATTGATTCCGGATACATTCAAGCAGGTGGATGACTATGGATACAAGAATGAGTAAATTTGTTCTGCATTAGGCTGTTTGGTTGGGTCTTTTGCCTCTTGAGGCAGGAGCAAAAGTTTGATCCCTCCTTACGGCAAAACAATTGTGAGTTGTTGATATATTTAGGTAGCGATGTGTGTGAACACACTAGGACCACCGGGGCACCTTTTTCCCTCTTTAGGAGTTTTTTTTTCCCCGGTTTGTATATACACCTATAGCCCTAACATATCACTTATCTTTGTACATTCTAGTGGTAATACATTCAGTATTGTGTGTTGTGCTCCAAGCTTCTTCTTCTTGCTTGTGTTGTTCACGTGCTTTCGCAAACCTCAAACTCCAACAATTGGTATCAGAGCATTTGATACCAAATGTTGGAGATGCATTTGATGTTGTTCTCTATCAACAACCTATTGGATGCTTGATTTACTTATGCATTACTTGGCCAGATATTCAGTTTGATGTCTCATAGATGAGCAGTTTTATGCATTGCCTAGGTGTCAACCATTGGCAGGGGGTTAAGCGCATCTTTTGCTACTTGAGTGGTACCCAGTTACTTGGATTGTTTTATCCCAAGGGGGGATCACTACCGCCAGATTTACATGCTTTTTTTGTCTCTGTCTTGGCTAGTTGCTATGACACTCGTGTGTCCACTAGTGGCTTTTGCTTCATGCTTGGTAGCTCATGTATATCTTGGTTGAGCAAGAAGCAGCCTACTGTGGCCACTTCCAATTGTGAGGCTGAGTATGGACAACTTTTACAATTGAGTGTGTGTGGCTCAGACACCTTATGAGTAATTGGGTGTTGGTTTGTCCTCTGCCACCACCTGCTTCACTAACAACTAGAGTGCATTGGCAGTTGTAAGGAACCTCTTGTTCCATGCTCGCACTAAACACATTGAGGTGCACTATCATTATGTCAGGGAGAGGTTCTCTGCTAGAGAGATTAGTTTGGCATATGTGCCCACATAGGAGAACACTGCAGATCTTTTCACAAAGGCTCTACCTAGGGAGAAGTTTGAAGATTTATGCAAAGCTTTGGGCTTATTTCCTTTTGTGGATTGATTCCACATAGCCAATAGGGACACAAAATTATAAAGGAAGGTTAAGTGTGAATTCTGTCAAAGTCAATGGCATTCTTATTATGGTAAAGCTTCCAAATGACTTTTCCTCCACTTGTATTCTATAGGAAGGTTGAGCAAATGATCACTCCTCCAAGAAGTGTTATTGTTAGGTAATTCTTTAATTGAGGTTTAGAACTAATTGTAATCTGCCAAACATTTCGGTCCCTTTGGGGCAAGAGAAGAAAAAATGACCTAAATGTTCCACTTCCTTGAGACATTGTTTACACTAAGGAGGGGCAATGTTAAATCATGAAACTTTTGTGCTGATACAAATCCCCCTATGAAGGATCTACCGAAGAAGTGTCAAGAGAAAAGAGATAAGGAAGAGAGCTCTCACACACTCTCACATACAAAGAGAGGAGCACACAAAAAATGACGCAAGGACGAATGATCTTCTTCTTCTTCTTCTTCTTCTTCTTCTTCTTCTTCTTCTTCTTCTTCTTCTTCTTCTTCTTCTTCTTCTTCTTCTTCTTCTTCTTCTTGTATTACATAAAGATAATATACAATAATAACCCCATACAACAATACAACCAGCACATATATATAAAGAATAGTACATAAAGAAAACCCAAATGTCCACGAATGAGTGAGTTTGCTTCTACTCTTGCCACATTGAACATTCTTGTCTTTATTATTGCTTCTAGCACGTGTCTGATCCTTTCACTAGTAAGAATCACAACCATTATATGCACCTCCACTACATGTGGACACCATGATATTCGAACTCTCTTCACTGAGAAGTGCACCACATATGTCATTATATGCTTTCTTATAGGCACATTGTTACTAATGGTTGTGCAAAATGTATCCTGTGAGGGTGGCAATGTGGATTACAAGAGAACTACTTTCATCTCATCATCCATTTCCATCTTTGAGCTTACAACTGAGAAAATCGAGCGTTAAAATCATTTAAATGACCTACAACACTATGTGTGTCTTTCATGCATACAACTTTCTCATCAAATAAGCTTTGTTGGAAGCATTCTCCTTCTCATAAGTGTTAAAAAGCTTCTTCCACATCTCCTTTGCTATCTCGCAATCCAACACAATGAAATAAATACTATATATAAGGTGTAGAAAAAATGTGGACATTTCCATCTAATCAAGCTCTTCCTAATCATCATCATACATATCAATAAGTTTCTTTGCATGACCACCAATCGGATTCCACTATCTTCTCTATGTTAGGACATCACGAATTTGATTCTTCCATTGAGAGAAGTTAGTGCCATCAAACATACAAATCTCAAAATGTTCTTTTCCTTAAAATTTATAGCTCTTCTTGGAGACACTTGCACTAGAATCTGATCCACTTGATGTTTATGAAACCTCTAATGCTATGATGATGAATAAGTGACTAGAATATTGATCACATTAGAGATTATCAACCAACACTAAGACTTTGAAAATGTGACAAAGTGTCAAGTTTCTAAGAGAACTTTGGCAAATTTTTCCTAGAAGATACTAAGAGTTTTTGGAGTTGTTAATTTTGTTGGTTTTCGTATTCTAAAAGTTTGGAATGGTGTAGCGCTTATGAAGAAGTACGATGAGATCCGGTACGGGCATATTTCGAAAAAGTGCCGAGTACGACGAGCGTAGATCCACAGAGATTGAATGTTGTGAAGTCTATAGAAATAGAAGGACTCAATTGTAAGAAGACACTGTATTGCAATAGTATACACTTTTTGTAATCAAAGAATTTACTTACTATTATGGTGTTACGATTCTATCTATATTGTGCGGTATGAAAGATTTATGTTTATAACAAACGTTTGTGTAAGTGGTGTGGACAAAAAAGTAGGTTTATGAGTACTATATATTTGTAAATCCCCGTTCTTGGGCTGGAATAGCATTGAACCATCTCCCTTCTTTGTTTGGATGGCGGATTGATCACGGGTACAGCTAGTGGGGCTAGTTAAGGACATCCCTATTCGTATTTCATATGTTCTATTCAACATTACATTTGTTGTACTGGAGCTGAAGGGACAGAATTTGGATTATAACTTGCTGCTAGGCCGCCCGTGGTTATGAAATGCTAAAGTTAGATAGAATTGGGATGAAAAGACAATTACCTTCCAAAGAGGGCATGCAAAGTTTTTCTATTCCATTAGAGGAAGAGCAACATTGCCTTCCCGAGCATAAACCAGTATTAGCAGAGCCTCTGCATATGCTAGATGGGCTTGAAGATTTATAGTTTCTGGAAGCAAATAGGGACTTGCTCTCTTTTGGTGTGGTTGATGTGAATTCAATCATCAACTCAGGTTGGGACAGTATGGCAAACCGTAGTTTCTATGGAATCTTTGGAACTACACGACGAAGATAGTGTCGACCTAGTGATAAAAGATCCTATGGACAGTGGAAAGATATGAGTAGAGGAAGATTCTTTGGAAGTGGTAAATTTGGGAACTATGGAAGAGCCAAAGCCCATCCGAATTTGTTCAGAGCTTGCTCTTGAATTTTGGATGGCACTCATAGCTTTATTGCAGCAATACAAAGATGTCTTTGAATGGACGTATGCAGATACGAAAGGCCTTGATCCGAAGCTTTATCATTATCGCATATTTCTTAAGTGAGATTCCACCCTAGTCATGTAGCAATGGTACAGAATGAACCCCAACTTTGTAGAGCAAGTCAAACATGAATTGGATCAGTTGATAAAAGTGGGATACATTGTCCCCATTGAAAATCCGGAATGGGTCTCGCCTATAGTTATTGTTCTGAAGAAAAATAAGCAGTTACAGATCCATGTTGATTATAGGAAATCAAAGTGGCTACTATATTGGATCCTTTTCCCTTACCATTTTTGGATAGTATGCTTGATGAGATTGCAGGAAGGGAAATGTATTCATTTCTCGATGGTTTGAGTGCCTATAACCAAGTTTGAATGGTGGAAGTAGACATACCAAAAACAACCTTTATCACAAATTGGGGAGTCTTTGCTTGCACTATCATGTGGTTCGGATTACAAAATGTGTTGAGTATTTTCTAGCGGTGTATCAGCAAATATTTGCTTCGTATCTTACATCATTTATGCACATTTTTTCGGATGATTTATTTGTTTCTAGCACCATGGAAGCACACCTAGAACATATACACACATGTTTTGATTCTTGCAAACAAGTACACCTTTGTTCGAACCCAAATAAATCAACTTTTGCAGTCGAATGCAAAAAATTACTGGGTCATGTCCTTTCGAAAAAGGGCATCGCAGTGGATCCGGATAAAGTCAAAGTCATCTTAGAAACCCCAGCACCCAGAAATGCAAAGGAGGTGTTACATTTTTTAGGGCAGGTTTGATTGCATGGTAGGCATTTACGGGGTCTAGCTCACATCACCATTCCATTAAACAAGCTAGTGCATGTGAAACTGGTGGATTTTGTGTAGATAGACGAAGCGCAAACAACTTTTGAGCAATTACAGAAAATGCTAGATATAACACCTGTACTGAAAGCTCCAGACTAGATGCAACCATTTCATGTAATTGTGGATGCTTTAGATAAAGCTATTGGAAGTGTCTTGATGTAGAAGGAAGATCATTGTTGGTTCTACCCTGTGTATTATGCTAGTCGGAGATTAACCGCTACAGATCAGAATTACTTGACAATGAAATAGGAATGCTTAGGACTTACTTATTCAATAAAGAAGTTTCGACATTATTTGTTGGGCTGAACATTCACTTTTCATGTAGATCATAGTGCTCTATTATATTTGGTTAACTAGCAAAATTTGGTAGGATGCCTTGCTAGGTGGGTCCTATTGTTATAAGAATTTGAATACAACATAGTTCATCACCCAGGAGCCAATCATGTTATTGCAGATTTCTTGTCGCATGTTGACCATGGCGAACCCCCTAGGGGTGTTGATGACACTCTTCCGGATGCAGAGGTCTTTTCGGTGGTCGAAGTTGAGAGTCCTCCTCAGACTTATCCTACGTGGTACGAGGAAATGTTGAGTTTTTTAGAAAATGGTGTTGCTCCATCATACTTAAGTTCAACAAGACGGAAAAAGCTAGGACTTTGTAGTCGTAGGTTTACAATTATCATGGGCCAGCTATATCATAAGGACCCAACCGACATTTGGTTGTGCTACGTGCCTCCACATGAGGTACAGGCAGTCATTTTGGAAGCTCATGCAGGAGAGGCTGGTGGACATCTTAGTCATTCTATTACGGTCTGAAAATTTAAGCAGTCCGGATTATGGTGGCCTACTATGTATTCAGATGTTCAACATGCAGTGTGGAATTGTGATCCATGCCAATGCATTGGTGAACTCCGTGATAGTCAACATTTTCTGTTACAATCAATTCTTCCACTAGAACCTTTCCAAAAATGGGGTTTGGACTTTCTAGGTCCCATCAAACCACCTACAGCTCACATGATCCCTGTACATCTTGACCTGTACGGATTATTGCACGCAATGGTCCGAAGCATGGGCAACCAAGCAAGCTACCACACGAATAGTCGCCCGGAAATTGAAGCATGAAATTCTTTTGCGCTATGGCTTACTGTTGGAATTAGTTTGAGATGGGGGAACTCATTTTCTAAATCCGTTGATTGCGGAACTTATTGCGGAGTATCAAATTAAGCATAAATTTAGTTCACCCTATTATCCATGAGCGAACGGATTGGCGGAAAGTACTAACAAAGTTTTACTTCATATGCTACAAAAGATGCTACTGGATTTGACAAATCAGTGGGAAATAACGCTCCCCATTGTCCTATAGGCATACAGGACTTCATACAAAGTCTTTATGGGTAGCACACCTTTTAAATTGCTCTATGGACAGGAGACCATCCTCCCATTTGAATTTGCTGTACCCAATCTCCGGATTGTGGTGCAGAAGAGATTGGTTTCGGAGGAGTCATTTGTCTACCGCATGGATCAGTTGCGGCTATTAGATGAATAGCGCTATCACAGCTTTTTATTGTTGCAGGAAGTCTAGAGTAGGCAGAAGAAGTGGCATGATCGAAATCTTCAAACAAAGATTTTTTGGCCTGGAGATTTGGTACTGTACGTTCACTCAAAAATGAAGAGAAAAATGGGCAAACTAAAATTATGGTGGACTGATCCGTTTCAGATTCACGCGATGTACGGCCCAGGATCATTTCGGTTGGCCACGTTGATAGGAGACGTTATTCTGACCATAATCAATGGGTCTAAATTACGACCCTATCAGACTTACGAAGGGTTGAAAAAAAAAAGAAAAAAGAAAAAAAAGAAAACAAAAAGAAAAAATAAGAAAAACAAATAAAATAAATAAAAATAAAAATAAAATTTTGGCAACGAAAATCCGAAAATCAAAACCAAAATTAAATATATCAGGATCGTGGATTACCAGTAATCATGCGTAGTGTAACTACTTGACATGCAATAGTACATGCAATCAACAAGCAGCGGCATCCACAACATTTTAAATCTGATAAGTGTTCCTTATTTTGTGAGCCGAAAATGAGTGCAAATTCGAGAGTTAAGATTCCATAATCAGCAATCATGGCTCAAACTCGTAGCTCTCTACACAGGGAGGCAGGGAATAAAAGGCTATGCACTTTGCCAAAGTTGGCTTATTTGGCGAGTTTGCATACAAAACGACTATAGCGAGCAGCATATCAGAGTGCTATAGTAGCGAAGCAAAAAAGCAGCAGTGCATCAATGGCCATTTCCTTCTTGGATTGTCACCTGCTGTACATCCCAGAGAAGTTGTTGCAGGAGCAGAAGGAGTGGTTCGAATGTAGAGGCCTCTTATAGTGCACAATGATATATTGGAGAAGCATACGACCTCACTCGCAAGCAAAAGATATTGCAATGGAGATCGCCTGATAGACCGAGGGTAGTGACATCAATTCATAGGAGATCAATATTAGAATTGGGTAGGAGGTCTATCAATTGTCTTCTACATTAATAGTTGAAAGGTTTAAGGTTGCAAATGATAGGATTACATCAAGCACGGAGTCTGTGGAAGCAGCAGAAATTTGTGCATTGCTTAGTAAGCCCTGTTTGGGTGAATACCACTTTGCATAACTCCTTGACGATAACCCTCTAAAGCTTGAATTGTTACTGATGAAAATGATCATTAATTTGCAAGCTAAACACTATGGAGTATCACAACAACTTTATGCGTTGGTAAAGGAATCTACGAAAACACAAGTTAATTGGGTAGAGATTATTTTCCCTTCCCTTCATGATTTTGTTGTTGTAGCATGTGTGTGAGAGGCTTGAGAAGCTACTGAGCATGTGTTGGTGTTTCATGCCATCCATTATTTTGCTCGTAATTTGAAGCACATTTGTTAGATTCAACTAGAAATAATACCAATAGATGTGTCTCATTGAGAGCTTTGAAAGAATCTGCTATTGACCATATTCGGAGTTTGGAGCTAAGAGAAAAGTTCGAATTTGTGCTTACTACTGTAATAAGTATCGTGACATGCATTTTCAGAGGATTAATGAGTAGGAGAGATAGTTGAGCTAAGTTACATGCATTGTAGCATTGTCCCTTCACTTACCATCATGTGTGCACATGTCTTCATACACTTGATATGTCTAATTTCACATATTGATAATTAAATTTGTATTAATCCACCACTATATGCACTTGTGGGGCGATTGAGGTATAGTCTCAGTTGACACAAATCCCTAAAGCTCTATGACTTAGGTACACATATTTTTGGTGCCGTTGTCGGGGGCTAGTAGAATCAAGGTGCCTTCGTGATGGTTATAGCTACGGAGTGAACGAATCATGAGAGTAGAGATAGTTTCAATTAGTGCCAAGTCACCAAATACTTTAGCACTTGTTACTTCACACTTTGGGAGTGTGTGAAATGAGTTCATAAGGTTAGGAGTGAGGGAGTAAGGAAGAATAAGCGTTTAGGGAAGAGAGAGAGGTAGGATTAGGATAGATAAGTTTCCACCAAAAAGCCCAAAAAAGAAAGAAAAATTAGTTCCTTCCAGTTCAAGCACTTGGCCACCCAAGGCCTTAAAACACAAAATCATTGGAGCTCTCAGTCACTGGTCTGAAGCAAGTAGCGTGGGAGAATAGTGTGCGGTATAGTGAGCTTGGTATCATGGAGAACTAGGAGTATAGCAGTTGGTTGAGGCCAAGACTTGGAAGAAATACCCTTGAAGGTGAGCACTTCACCCCTATAATCTTAGAAAATCAAAGAAGCACTCAGAAATGTGGCACGACACACTACTGGTATCACGGAATAGCATAAAAGGGATTGGAGTGAGTTTTTGTCAAGTATAGTGGGCCAAGAAAGAAGAGGAGTGTGTGAGACACATTTTGCACATAAATTTGTACATTTTAGACCACATTTTGTTGTAGTATCATGGTTAGTTGAGTTTTGGTATTGTGATACCAAAACTCCCTAGTATCGCGATACTCACTAGGTATCGTGTATCGTTTGAAGGCAAACAACTTAAAACCAGTAAAGAAATAACAAGAGGAGAATAGGGAGGAAGACATGCAGAGTAACAAGGAAGAATAGGTCTCAATGATTCCAAAATTAGAGGTGAAATGGCCACATGATCTATGGGCCAGGATTCAAGAGTAATGGTGAAAAAAGAATGAGAACTCTCCACCAACCTTTGAAGAATTAGACATTTGGGAAAATTGACCAGTAACGAGCTTAGAAGAGGTATATGAGGAAGTATCCATCCTAGATCAAAATCAAGACGAAGCAAAGAGCATATCCACACTACCCAATTACATGCGAGAGTATGAGAGAAAATCAGAAGTATTCCATGCTCCCACGATTAAGGGCAAAGAAGAAAGATCACAAAATGAGAGCTCACATGACTTGTCAGAACTCAAGAAAACTAAAATACAATGTTCACTGACGATAGAAGAATTACTACGAGCGAAACCCCAATTGTGGAAGCAATTGGATAAGCACTTGAGCATAGAAGCTGGAGAATCTACGAATGAGAATAAAGGAGTAGAAGCTCCGCCAACCATTCAGATCCCGATAGATAAAGTTGGAGAATTCAGTGAGGGAGATGAAGGAAATATGTGTCTACCCATCATTTTTAACAGATATATGACTAAAGCCTTCTTGGACACCGGAGCTAGTGTAGGCATAGCCACCAAGGAGATTTGGGAAAAATGGGGAAAGCTAGCCCTACAACCAACACGCATGAAACTTCAACTAGCTAATGGTCATGTGGAGAGACCATTAGGAATATTGAAAAAAAATAGGTTGACCACCTGCGGAGTAGAGTTCGAACACACGTTAGCCATATGTCAGTTTGGAAAAGCCAGCAACTACAAGATGATTTTGGGATGACCATTCGTGAGACAACTCAGAGTTGTGCAAGATTGGGGAAGAGATGCATTGTATTTACAACAACAGGGTACGACTACAAAGATAAAATTACAAACCTTTGCCTACAGAGATGTACCCCCATTACAATGGAACCCAGTACATAAGGAAGAAGATGACTTACCCATTCATAGCACAGGATCTAGTGACCAATCATGGATGAATGAAGATGTTCAGCTATGGATGTGCACGGAGGCAAAGAGAGAAGAAGGGAGAGGACACAGTTATGGCCTATAGGACATCAAAATTACCGGCCCATAGATGACCCTGCTTACATACCTCAAATCTTCTCGGATGAAGTATTTGAACCACACGAATGGATGGAAATATTAGCCACACTAGATGTGTGTGTAAATGAGGAAGTAATGACCATGAATAAATGTGTGGACGAAGAAGGTTATGATGTAAATCTATACATGGTAATCCTTCAAGAAATGGAAGATGGAGAATTACTCGAAAAGGAATGGAGGGAGGATTATTAGAGCATAGAGATGGAGCCAAAATTTGATTTAGAGGAACAATATTTAGAAAAAATTAAGGCTGACAACGAAATGGAGGCATCGAAATTGTTCACGATCGAAGCAGCCCAAAGGAGACAATACAATGAGGAAATGCTAGATCGAGTAGAGCGACCACCAGATCTCTTCGATCTTCCAGAACATTTCAAAAGGTACAAAATAGAAGAACAAAAGATAGCAATCCAAAGGACCAAGAGAGAAGCCCAGGAAGGAGAGGCTTATGATAATAAGGAACAAACCAAGAAAGTGGTAGTGACCATGGAAGAGGAAGAGGAGAGATCTACATACATTGGAAAATACGTATCACTTGAAAAAGAGAAAGAATTGATAGAACTAATTGGGGAATATAGGGATGTATTTTCATGGACCTATAAAGACCTCAAGGGAGTGGATCCATCCATTTGTTCCCATAGAATTCCAATGACATCTCAGGCAAAACCCTTAAAACAACAACCATACATGTATAATGATGTCTATTCGGCTAAGATTAAAGAAGAGATTGACAAGTTATTAGCAGTAAGATTAATTTGTGAGACAGAGCATACAAAATGGGTATCATCCTTGGTTGTAGTACCCAAGAAGAATGGTAAACTTAGAGTCTGCATCAATTTGAAAAAAGTTAATGTAGCTACTATTCATGATAGCTACCCTTTACCTATAATCGAACACCTCTTGGAAAGAGTGGCAGGCAAGGAAATCTGTAGCTTCTTGGATGGATTTCCAGGGTATAACCGGGTAGCCATTGCTATGGAAGACCAACATAAGACAACCTTTACAACTGAATGGGGAGTGTATGAATTTTGAGTAATGCCAAAGGCCATGCATTTGGCACACAGCTTCTTCAATGAAAGTATTGGTGCACATTTCCATAACCGGAATGGTACTTAGCATGTACTATCATAGGAATGATCAAATGTTGTAAATAAATAAACGCTTTGGCTATAAACTAATCTCTTGTTTTCTTTCAGATCTAGACATAAAAATAAAAATATGGTAAGGTACCTTACTTGTCTCTACTTATGCAAGGGAGATACTGAGCCACAAGAAACAATGAGTCATTGCACACAGGTTACTGGATAGAATGGTTCTAGTCTCAAAACTAATTCCCTACTATGTTCAAAGTGCAGACGGCTTCCAAAGATTATGAAGCAACAATCCAAGAAGGAGTACTTGAATTCCCTATGAAGAGTGTGACAAAGGCCAAAGGACATTGGTTCCGAGAAGACCAACCAGCTGGTAAACACTTGTTCTTGGTGACGATCAAAATCATGGACATGGTCTTTCTACCTCTGAGAGTGAAAGCAGTGTTCCCATAGTGCTAGTGTTATTCTTAGAGTACCGCCAATATTCAATTCTTTTTCTAAATCCTTCTATGTGGAGGATGTCTTGCAACCATTTACTTGTGGCACTTCCACCCATCAAGTGTCAATATCCTAAGTTCAAAATTGAGTGCTTTCCTAATGGTTTCCTTGGTGAATTCAAATTTAATTGTTTCCCCTTCCAAATCCTTAAATCAGGCATGGATTTTTTCCCTTCTCACATCGTAGACTATCCATGAACCGTTCAAACCTCTCAAAGTCAATTTTGAGGAGGGGAAACCTTGAGAATTATCAACATCCTAGATGATCTCATATCTTCAAGATGTCCTTATCACATTTCAAATTCTTTTTCTTAAAGAACAATTTGCTATTTATTTTTCCTCAAATGCAGAAAAAGACAAACTCTTTGTGTTTCCATAGGTCTGATGAATGATTTTAGAACTAGAGAGTTGCTACTATTCTTACAAAATTTTATAGTAAGGGTGGTTGAGTGAATATCACCTAGTTGGAACACCCTTCCATATCCATAACTTTATCTTGGATAGATAAAGACGAAGAAACTTGATTAAACAATTCAAGTGATGGATTTTTAGTTCATCAATAGAAAGTACTTGTTCAAGATATTCACGATTTCAGTTTCAAGTTCAACTTGTTGATTTTCATTTACTTATTTTTGTTCATAAAAGATATATTGTTATAACACATGGATCCAATAAGAGTGATTTTTCACTTAGTGCCGAGCCAACTAAGTGCCTATATCTCCTGATCAGCAATGCATATTGCAACATTAAGCATAGATCACAAGATTGAAAGAACATATCCGTTTTTTGGATAGGCAAAGTGGTTGATGGAGTGACACTATTCTTAAGTTGGCACTTAAGAATAGTCCATTTGTAATTTTTAGTTGGCACTTTAGGTGGTCTTCCAAAAAATGTCATTGTCTTAATGCATATGCATAAGATAGTTTTGTAGAGCTATCTCTCTCCAAATCAGCTTTCTACTTTGTGGTGGTGGAGTTTCTTGTACAATTCCCTACCTGGATTTCTTATTAGGCGACTAATACACTTGTACTTCAGCTCCTTTCAAGGACTTGAATGATGGATCTTCTTGATGGGATTGGGTAAAACACTAGATTTGGAAAAACAAACCTGTGTGTTACCCGTTTGAGCCTTTGACAAAGTTTTTGGTATCTAAATCTATCTTGTGAGACAAGACAAATTAGAATACTCTTTTTACACATATTTCTTAGGCCTTCTTTGTTCTAACTCTTTAGTTTTTGGAAGTGGTCGATACGTACTTCCCTTTACTACCCATTTTTCTTGGAAGTAGAGGCACAAGACTCCTTACCTATTTCTTTAATTTGTGTGGCACTTGATGATGCATTAATTTCTTGAAATTCATAGTGGTTTGATCCTTAGAGTCTTGGTGCTTAATTTCCTTTTGTGTGGAATGCATCTAGGAGGCACTAATAAGTTGACCTAATGGGAAGATAATCCATTTCATCTATCCTTGTTATCAAATGATTGTTAGCTAAGTTCAATCCTATCGAATGATTGAGGGGCCAATCTTGCCCTAGGACACCATTATTGGCAAGAAAAGCATCATTAAACACTATGAACTTGGCTCTAGTTGTGTGTCCTACAATATGGATTGGTATGATAGTTTCACCAAAACATGGTGTTCGTGTGTTTCCAATGCCCACGAAAGTGGCTTTAATTGGCTTGATAGAAACTCACAATTTATATAGTGAGAGATGTCTGTGCTCACCGCTCCCATATTAAGGAGAATTTTCAAGGGTGCATTAGAATTATATCCTAAGGCAACCCATATGTGTGGTCTTTGATCAATTATTCTCTTTGAAGGATCCTCTGTCTCAGACATTCCGATAGGGATATCTTGTTGTCCCTCTACATATTCACATGCTTGTTGTTGCATCAATTTCAACTTCTTCATATGTTCTAAAGTCTCTTGCTGAGCTTCTTGGTGGATATGCAAGTCTTCTGCTTTTCTGACTTCTTTATTCTACAGTTGTAGCATTATCATTTTAGTGAGAGGTTTCCCTTCAAAATAAGCAAGTTATACAACCCAACCAAATGAGGTTCTATGAAATACTAATGGGCCATACCCTCTATTTTGCAACTTCTTGGAATGTTATTTTAAGATATAGACCAAGACACAAAGTAACCTTCTTGCAAATACTTGTCTTTGATGTGTGCATCAAAGTATGTTTTTTTTGTCGCTTCTTTCTGCATATATACCTGCCACAACTCTCAAGCATGTCTTTTAGAGGCTTTCTACACTATCTACTAGCTCACAAAGTTCATTTCCTCTTTATTCATATCTTTTGTGCCACTCATAAAGTTGGTATGAGAAAATTTATTGGTAGTATTTCTTATTGTTCGTAGACTAGTTGAATGGACTTGCACCAAAAGACTGTCGGAGTTAGACGTCTGTGAAGCACGCGAACAACACAAGGAAGAAGAAGAAGCTTGGAGCACGACACACAATACTGAATGTATTACCATTAGAATTTATAAAGATAAGTAGCCCATTAGGGAAATAAGCGTATATACAAGTTGGGGGGAAAAAATCTCCTAAAGAGGGAAAAAAGTGACGGGGCGGTCCTAGAGTGTCCACACACATCACTACCTAAATATATCAACAAATCCCTCCTAGGAGTGATGCGGTGAACAAGTAGCTGGCACTCATATATAAGGAAGTGCCAAGCTATGTGGAAATCACTCCACAAAAGGAAGTAAGCCCAAAGCTTTGCGGAAAGCTTCAAACTTCTCCTTAGGTAGAGCCTTCGTGAAAAGGTCTACAATGTTCTCGTGCGTGGGCACATATGCCAAGTTGATCTCCCCAATAGAGAACCTCTCCCTGAGATAATGATAATGCACCTCAATGTGCTTAGTGCGAGCATGGAACATAGGGTTCATCGCAACTACCAATGCACTCTGACTGTCAGTGAAGATGGTGGTGGCAGAAGACTGGCCAACACCCAAATCAACCATAAGGTGTTTGAGCCACACACACTCAACAATCGCTATGAAAGCTACCCTATACTCAGCCTCAAAATTGGAAGTGGCCATAGTAGGCTTCTTCTTGCTCAACCAAGATATGCACGAGCTACCAAGCATGAAGCAAAAACCACTAGTGGACATACAAGTGTCATAGCAATTAGCCCAATCAGAGTCAGAAAAAGCATGCAAATCTAGCGGTGGTGATCCCCCCTTGGGATAAAACAAACCAAGTAGCCAGGTACCACTCAAGTAGCAAAAGATGCGCTTAACCGCCTACCAATGCTTGACTCCTGGGCAATGCATAAACCTGCTCATCTAAGAGACAACAAACTGAATATCTGGCCGAGTAATGCATAAGTAAATCAAGCATCCAACATTGTGCTGATAGAGAACAACATCAAATGCATCTCTAGCATAATGAAGAATCAGTTGTAAACCTATTTCCATAGGAGTGGCAATAGGTTTATAGTCTTCAATGCCAAAATGTTGCAATAATGTGTCAATATATTTCCTTTGACATAAAGCCATTCCACCATCAACGTGCATAAATTGAATGCCCAAATAATGATGCAAATGCCCCAAATTAAACATCTCAAATGAGGCATGTAGATTAGCCTTAAAATCATTGCTTTAAACCATATAATGCCTTCTTTAACTTGCACACTTGGTTTTCATGCCCTTTCTGCACAAAGCCATGGGGCTAAAAAATATACACTTCTTCATGCAAGCCACCATTCAGAAATGGTGTTTTAATGTCCAACTGATTTACATTCCAACCATGATGAGCTGCAAGTGCATAGATGCTACGAATAGTAGTCATACGACAAGTAGCAGAAAAGGTTTCATCAAAATCAATGTCTTTTTCCTACGCATAACCCTTTGCAACAAGTTTAGCCTTATACATGTCAACTGTACCATCAGGCTTATGCTTCAACTTGTATACCTACTTACTACTAATGGCCTTCTTGCCAGGAGGCAAGTCACATAAAGACCAAGTACCATTCTTCATTATAGCATCATATTTAGATTGCATAACAACCATCCAATATTTTGAATTTTATGCTTCATCAAATGAAATAGGCTCATTCTCATCATAGAGATTAGATGCAGCCATATCATAGCAATCTGATGCAAAAGACGCACTATGGGAGCCTAAACGAGTAGGATATGACAGGGATGCATCTAATTTACTATCATGCAAAGTCTACACCAGCTATTTTGGCATAGTTTTTGCCTCCTCAATATCAGTTCTCTCATCAACAAGTGCATCATGTAAATCTGCATCAGAAATGGGATGATCTGCATCATCACATGAAACTTGCAAAGGTTGAGAAGTTTCCTCATTATGACTAGCACTAGACTGTCCACTTGTAAAAAGAGGTAGCAACGTATCATACATGTCTTTGGAGCTAATAGATGTCTCCTTAGTACATAAAAGCAATGGATGAATAACATCTTCCACGAAAACAACATCACGGCTAACCAGAATGCGTTTAGTGTGTGGATGATACAGACGATAATCTTTACTTTCAGAACTGTACCCAACAAAAATACATTTTACTCCTTTATCATCCAATTTTCTGCAATATTGTTCAAGCACTAATGCATATGCTAGACAGCCAAAAACACACAGATGAGCAACAGATGGCTTGCGGTCATGCCAAGCCTCATATGGAGTGATAGACTGCGGTGCTTTAGTGGGACACCTGTTAAGTACATATGCTGCACACATAACAACCTCAAGCTAGAAACTATGTGGTAAGGCTTGACTCTTGACCATACACCTCGCCATCTCCATGAGTGACTTGTTCTTCCATTTAGCAACTCCATTCTGTTGAGGTGTATATGGCATTGTACAGTGGTGTTTTATCCCACGTTTAGCCATAAATGCATTAAAATCAGAAGACATATATCCCCCCCTCAATCAGAACGGGGGGTGCCCATTTTACATGCTGATATATTTTCAACCAAAACCAAAAACTTTTTGAAGCACATAAACACTTTGGACTTTGCATTCAATGGATATACCCATGCATGCCTGGAAAAGTCATCAATGAAAGTCACGAAATAGAGATAATTTCCAAAAGAGGGTGTCTGCATAGGACCACAAACATCACTATGTACAAGTTGCAATTTCTGAGTAGCCCAAACTTAACCATCTTTTGGAAAGGAAGAACACTACATTTTGCCCAAAAACCTTCACATACATGTTTACTAGGTGCCTCAAGTTTGGGCAAAGAGGACACCATTTCAGATTTTTGTAGGTGTAGCAAACTAGCAAATTTCAGATGACCAAAGCGTGCATGCCAAAGCTTTGCATCTAACATAGCCTAAGAATCATGTACTACACATGTCAAATCATTTACAGATCTTTCATAGTCTATGAGCTTATACAGCCCATGACATAAAATGCCAGAAGCAATGATGAAATCGCCATTTGACAAATCATGAACTATACATCTATCATCAATAAATTTCATAACCAAGCCAATCTTGGCTAATGCAAAAACTGATAATATTTTTTTCTTGCTCCCTAGCATAAACAAAGCATCTGGCAAAGTGAAAGAACTACCATCAACAGTAGTCAAAATGATCTTACCAACTCCCATAATAGGATAGGAGGAGTTGTTGGTGCATGTAACAGTATTCCCTATAGGGATAGGCACGAGTGAAGAGAAGAAACTGTGCTATGAGGTAATATGTTTGGTCGCCCCACTGTCAAAGTACCAAACATCTGATTTCACTGCAGACATGCACTGCTCATGAGAAGATGGGTCAAAATTGCAAACAGTAGTAAATGCCCATTCTTCTTCCTCCACATGATTTGCAGACTCTATTTTTGGTGTAGAGGCCTCTGCAACAACCATTCCAGCCTCTTTCTTCTTTGCCTCTTTAGCAACCAGTTTTGGACAGTTCTTTATGATATGATCATTTCCTTTACAGTACTTGCAAAACAATTTCTGCTTTTCTGATTTCTTTTCATCTTTGTCTTCCCTCTTCGATTGTGCAAAATTAGAAAATTTCTGCTTACTAGTTGAAGAGCTCCATTTTCCTTTGCCCTTTTGACTAGCCAGGAAATCTTGATCTGCAATACTCATAATGGATATGTTCTGCCTGGAGTAATCTTCCTGCAATAGAACAGAGACTAACTCCTCAAATGACAAGGCATTTGGATTGCCGTTCATCATCAAACAAAGAGTAGAAGCAAAACTCTGCTATGAATCAGGAAGACCATTCAGAACGATCTGCATAAGTGAGCTATCTGGTATAACCTCATCAGCAGAAATCAACTGTTCCTTCAAGTCTTTGATCTTTGTTAGAAAATTGTCCATAGAATCACCTTCATTCATGTGCTCACTCCCCAACTATTTTTGGAGGTAAGCAACACGAGCCTCATTCCTAGCTTGGTACAATGTGGTAACTGTATCCCAAGCATCCTTAGCTGTTCTGCAAGAGCAAATGTGAGGAATAATGGCATGTTTGATAGACAAAGCTATCAATGCGTGTGCATGGGCATCTCTACGATCACAACAAATTTGCTCTACAGTAGGTGCAACAGAAACCGCAGCACGAACATGAATATGCAGAATACCATCATCTTCGACACCTTCTACATCAGCTTCAGTACCTGTAGTTGTAACAGTTGCACGTGTGATAGGAAGTTTTTTAACACCCTGCATAATGTTCCACAATCCTTTTGCAACCAATACATGTTGCATCATATAAGCCCATAATGGGTAGTTAGTACCATCCAACTTATCCTCAACAACCAACATATGAAATACATCCGTGCTTTCAGCCATGGCCGGTGACTAAAATACCTTGATGCAGAAAATTGTCTATATCTCAAAAAGTTGAATAGAACTGCCCAGATGAATTTTGCTAGACTTGTAGCAGACTTCGAGATGCTTATATTGGCGAACCAAAACTGGTATATACCTTTGGCACAAAAAGATTCGTGCGATTCTGAGACTGCAACCGGAGAGGTGTAGACGACACCGTAGATGAAGCGGTTGTTGGGGATGTAAGGGTCATGTGACCTTACCCCCATATTCATATATATACATCATATATAGAGCATTGCCTCAAGGGAGATCATTATGTGGGTTTCGAGGCTCCCACGCATATCCGCGCGTCTTTCCTCTCTTCTCTCTCCCTCCATCTCCTCCTTCCTCCTCTTGTTCTGCACACCAAAGCCCTTCATTGGTATCAGAGCATGCTGAAGGCTGGTGTGCAAGAAGCTTCAATGGAAGCTTAGGTGAGAAGAGGTGGAAGTGCAGGTCGGCATCTCTTGACAGCTGTTCAGTATTTTGGTCATAACTCGAGCTAGAAAGCTCGGATTGACGCGTTTTAAAATTCTGTGCGTAGCTAACACAGAGAGCTACAACTTCACAGAAGAGCACAGAACCTGGTTCGGACTTTTGAAGTGCTGAAAATTCGAAAAACGCAGAGAATTGTAGAAGGCGAATCTACATTGAGTAGCACAGCAGATCGGTTTTTTTGTCATAACTTGAGTTCTACAGATCAGAATGCGATGATTTAACTTGCTGCTCGTAGCTTGGAAAGATAGCTACAACTTTGTAGAAGAACTTGGATTCAGATTCTGAGTTTTAGGTTGCCGAAATTGTAGAATACAGAGTAGTACTGTTGCAAGTGAAAGTGAAATTGACAGCAGGTGCTTGTTTTGAGCATATCTTGAGCTACGCACCTCCGATTGAGGTGTTCTTTATCTCGTTACGTAGCCAAGATTCAGAACTTGAAGTTTGCTGAAGAGCAAAAGTTCAGATTCAGAGGTTATCACCTCTAAAACAACAAAACACAGAGCAGTACATTTTCACTATAAGAACCCTAGTTGCACTTGGAGGTTGAATTTGCCTTGGAACTTCTTCGAGAGAGAATTTTTGGTGTGCAAGCTCTTATTTTCAGAGCTTCAAAGCATTGTACATGTATGATCATTGTGGTAGCTCCTCCGTATGAGAGTAGAGCATCATCTTGTCACGTGTTTGGCATGTAAGATGACATTGTGGTATACTCTTTTTGAGGTTTATGTCATCATGAGTTTGATCATGGATGTATAGTGGCATTGTGGTCTATATCTTGCTTATGCCACTTGTTTATGGATTTACTTTTCGATTGCACATCATTATATGAGAGATTGACATTGGATCTTAGTTGGTACTTGTATCTTCGTTTTCTTTGCAGGTACATGATCCAGATTGGAGCCTTAGTTACACGTTTGTTTGTCACCGTTATTAGCATTTGGTCATTGATTGATATCTATTTGCTAGTGTGATTCTTGGCATATGTGGATGGTGATTCCCACATGGTTATTTTGGTTCTAGAGTCCATTTTACAGAGGAGATGCTGCCAAAATTTCACCGGCTTTTATGCTAGAAAGGAGCTCTAGTGGATCTTGAAGCTTGTGTGATAGCTTTGGATCATTGATTATCTCCATTCAGTTGGACTTGGTCACACATTGTTTGTGATAGGTTGGAGCATCTTGCAGGATTTATTCTTGAGTGGGAGTTGTATTGCCATTGTATTGGCGTGTATTGCTATTAGTTTTTTGGCACATGTAGTTACCATTATCTTCTTGATTTGATCAGTGACAGGTGGTGACAGATTACTCATTGTTCTTTTGTTATTGGTTATCTTGTTTGATTGCTCAGTTTACAGGGGATACTCTGCCAAAATTTTTCGAGGATTTTTTCACATCTACTTGGTCACTTTTGGAGACTTGGTGAGCAAGCTTATGCTCATGGTTTTATGTGCATGCTAGATGCATGCAGGTGTGATCCTATTCAGGATAGAGTATTGTTTCTAGTCTCTTGTTACATTGCTAGTCTATTGGATTGCCAGCATGGTGTCTTCTCGATTTGATGGCACTGACTTTCCGAGATGGAAAGCTCAGATGTGGCATACATTGGTTCGTGCAGGGTTACATATGTATGTGCATAGAGATGCACAAAGGCCTCGTGACATGCCCGACCATGTATGGATGGATATGGATGCATTGGCCAGCTCCACTATCCGATTACAGCTTGTGGATTCTATATATGAGTCTGTCATGTATGAGGAGACGAGTAGTGCATTATGGCAGAGACTACATGATATGTATGTGAGTCCATTGACTCATGTGAGACATAGATCATATCGACGACTTCGATGTTGGCATTGTGGTCGTGAGGGCCATATTCGACGACGTTGCTTCAGGCGGATGCGACGACGACATCAGAGACATGCATGTGATGTAGATCAGGTAGTGACTTCAGGAGAGTCTATGGCAGTTGATTATGCCAGTGATGGTGATATCATTTTCTGCTATGGTTCATCTCAGGATTCCTCTTATTCATTGGATGGTACACATATGGCTTGGTTGCTTGATGCATTAGCCAGTTTTCATGTTACTCCACATCGTGAGTGGTTTTGTCGATTCTCAAGTGAGAGACGTGGATGTGTGCAGTTGCTTGATGGTACGACATATGACATTGAGGGTGTAGGAGATGTATGCCTTATGCTACCTAGTGGAGCATCACTTATGCTCAGACATGTACGCTATGTGCCTCCATTCCCTATGAGCTTGATTTCAGTTAGCCAGTTACAGAAGAGTAGATGTTATGCATTCCTTGGTGAGCATCATTTTCAGTTGCAGTTGGGACAGCTTATGCTTGTTAGAGGTGCTAGGATTAGGCACAGGTATCCACTGCAGGTACTTCATGTGAGAGGCAGTCTCGTCTCAGTGGGAGTTCAGCCTTTTGTGCGATGTGAGACTCGTCATGTCTCATTTTGTCTACCTACGGATAGGTTTATGGACATTCTTGATGCACATGTATGGCATGATTCTGATGCTCAGATGGATGCACATGTAGAGCATGTTTTGGATGCTCATGATGCTTCTATGGAGCATGGTTTTGTTGATCATGTGGATGCTCATTTGGAGCATATTTTGGATGATCAGTTGGATGCTTTAGAGCATGATGTGGATGCTCATGTAGAGCATTGTGATGATACTCAATTAGAGTGTGATCATCAGTTTGACCTTGGTGTCGATGTTGTGCAGTTAGCTCATGTAGAGCATGATCATACACTTGGTGTGGTAGAGCAGGATTGCTCTCATGGTACACAGTGTATGGTAGAGCATAGTAGCTCTCAGGATGCACAGCTAGATACATCTTTGGTTGAGAGGATGACTGATTTAGATGTTGATGAGTCAGCGATCATGCAGTCATTCTTGGATTCGCTCATGCCAGATGTTGACATAGATATGTCAGGACATGTTGGTCTTGACGATGGTGCTTTGGATGCCTCGGATACAGGCATGGCTGACATACTTAGATTAGCCAGGATAGCACAAGTTTCCTCAGCATTCGGGAGTCTGATGTACGAGTTGTTATGCTCGAGACCAGACATTGCAGTTGCTATTGGAGCATTTGCACTTGGAGTTGTCAGTCGTTCGATGATTGACATAGGCATGGAGCGAGTGGGAGCTTTGCAGGAACTTCATCAGTTCTTGCATCAGTCAGATATGAGCTCGACTCTTGTCGATATGAGTCTAGAGCAGTTTGAGGTGCATGGATACACCCTGTTCGAGGCGGTTGGTGTAGGCTGATCCGTATGGGTAAAGATCCGGACTCTTCCTGTACATTATTGTATAGTCCTACATCATTCTTTGTATATTTTTCACTTATGGTCACATTGATCCTTAAGTGGGAGATTGTTGGGGATGTAAGGGTCATGTGACCTTACCCCCATATTCATATATATACATCATATATAGAGCATTGCCTCAAGGGAGATCATTATGTGGGTTTCGAGGCTCCCACGCATATCCGCGCGTCTTTCCTCTCTTCTCTCTCCCTCCATCTCCTCCTTCCTCCTCTTGTTCTGCACACCAAAGCCCTTCAGCGGTGACCTGCTTTGATACCAATTGTTGGCGTTAAACATCTGCGAAAGCACACGAACAACACAAGGAAGAAGAAGAAGCTTGGAGCACAACACACAATACTGAATCTATTACCACTAGAATGTAGAAAGATAAGTAGCCCATTAGGGCAATAGGCGTATATACAAGCTGGGGGAAAAAAACTCCTAAAGAGGGAAAAAAGTGCCCCGGTGGTCCTAGAGTGTCAACACACATCACTACCTACATATATCAACAAAGACGTCTTATAGGACACTCTATAGATCCAAATTGCATGATCAAACTGCTTATCCTAGTCAGATCTTCCATTGTTCACCAATTTAGTCGACACAATGCAAAGGACTTTATTTGAAATTTTAGCTTGTCCATTTGCTTGTGGATGATAGGGCACCGATTTCTTATGTGTAATAAGAAATGTATGCAAAAAAATTATATCACTTCATTGATGAAGTGAGGCCCTCTATGGGGAGTCCAAAGTGAAAGAATATGTGCTCAAATAAGAATTTGGGAGTTGTTTGAATGTCATTCTTAGTAGTAGCTTTGGCTTCAACCCACTTAGTGAGATATACAATAGCTACAATTATATATTCTAAATGTGGGTCTTTTTGTTGGTGGATGGATAGGTCCAATAAAATCATGCCCCACTTTTGCAAAAGCTCTTCCTCCCATCATAGTTCTTAATGGCATTTTATCTTGCATGAAGGGATATTTTGTTTTCTAGCATATTTACAACTTTTTACAAAGCTCTTGGCATCCATATGCATGGTTGGGCCCCATAATCTTGCAAACATTAGAATTTGGATTTTTCTTTTAGGAAAAAAGTGTCCTCCTACCAAATCTGAGTGGATAGATCCAATGGTGATAGTTGCTCCACTTCATGGACAAAAATATGAAGAAAATTATGATTTTCTTGTTTATACAATTGATTGCCAATGAAAGTTTATTCCTTTTTGTTATGCTCAAAAGATTGTTGACATGTTTGAGACATGTTTGCATGTAGATTGCTTGTTTTGAGGAAATCAACCATAGGAAGACTCCACTCTGGATTGGCAGCTATTATGAAGAGGGTAGCATTCCCAATAGGTCACTTGAGTTTACATTCCTTGCAATCTTGTATAAACCTTGCTACATCCTCCCCCATAGTAGGCCAATTCACACTATCTCTTTTTAAGTTATGCAATGTCTGAGAACTAAGAAAATGATCATCCAAAATTCTCTTATGAGCTCTCTCTATGAGAAAATTTTTCTTTGCTTCTTCCACATGATAACATAAGATGCCTTGGTTGTACTTATGATAGAGGCATCCTACATTGATTCGGAATTTACCTACTTCTTGTATTCTTTTTGGAGAAGTTTTCACTTTTGGATGACTAGGACGAAAAGTAAGGATAGGTGCTAGAGGCTCAAACCACTTTTGCACTGCTTCCAAATGGAACAGATATTCATATGTGATATCATCATTGACTGCACTCTATGCTTCTCCATTAGTTACTTTCAATAGATGGTCGGTTCAAACACATGACTTGAATTTTTTGACTAATACTACAAATTCGTATTCCATGAGTAGAAAAAACCATCTAACGAGCCATCTTGTAGCACATGGCTTACTAAAAAAAAAGGGGCTTGATGATCTACAAATATTATCGAATGTATTAGACATTAATTAGTGTCTAAACTTATTCACTGCATAGACCATTCCTAGGCCTTCTCACTCAGTCAAGGTATAATTCTTCTTAGCACTATTCAATTGTCAACTAGCATATGCAATAGGGAAATCCATATTGTCATCATCAATTGTTTGGGAGAATACATCCTAGTATTGCATAGTTTGAAGCATCCACATGAATGAGGAATGACATTTGTGATTGATAAGAGAATAAAGAGGTCTTGCAATTACCACATACATGTGAATGAATCACCAATAATAGCCATAATGGCCCATGAAATCTTGCACCTCTTTGGTATTTTTTGGTCTTGGTAGATCAGCTATCACTTTGTCTTTATCCACATCTATTGAGATGCCATGCCTTGAGATTATATGCCCAAGGATTTTTCCTTGGTGCACCATGAATACATATATTTTTTTGAATTTAGACACACTTTATAAGTTCTGCATTTATCAATATTTTCTTGAGATTGAGTATATGTTGTCTATACACCTTTGAATGTGCACATAGGTCATTGAAATAGAATTCCAAGCATTCCCTATGGAATTCTTTGAAGACATGATGTAATCCAACATTTTCATAGACCAAGAGCACACATGATACAGAAAAATTTTGTATCCATGGAGCGATCACTCGTATAGGTATGAATACCTTCACACAACGAGATAGAAGCACACAAACCTAAAACAAAAGAAAGGGAACAAGTATATGAGCACACACATACACACATGCACACATAGTCACAAGTAGGTAAGAGATAGGATGCTTCAAGAAGCTCACTGTATACAAGAGTCGTAATCTCTCTAAACTCACTCCAAAAAAGTAACTCTAATTGATTAACCCTAACAAATGAGATCTCTTTCACTTATGTAAATTTTTGAAGAGATTTGTCCACACTTTAGTGTTTGACCTAACTTTAAAAATAGTGTCTAGGAGTCATTTGGAGGTCAAAACGATGCCAAATAAATAAAAATATCTATGTGGCTAATCTACTAACCATGAAGCTTGAGTACTAGTTGACTTTTACATTGTAGGCTTGCTTACTACTAAAAAATAGGTATTCATGCCAAAAAATGTATTTTTACATGTATTTTGGATAAAAATTGAGAAGAAAACCTAAAGTGGGAAGGGACTCTAGATGGAAAAAAATAGAATTGCCCTTCTTTTTTTACTTCCATCCTTGTGCTTGTCTTTTACTGTGTTCCTTAGTGTTTGATTGAGCTTTGAAAATGCTTTGAATTGGAAATTTTTAGGTGAAATTTTGAGCTTCCTCCAACAATCCTCCCTTCTTGCTTTCTATCATCCACAACAAATGTGGTTGTGGCATCTGGGAAGAGCATCGGTGTTGATGCATAGATATGAGGTGCTAAATATTGGCATCATAGTACAATAGTGGAACTTGCAAAAAGCTCTTAAATAAGTACATTGTAGTTTGAGACCATTTTTGGATTTTTTAATATATTTTATGTATCCTCAAAAGAAAAAATAAATGGTGTTCTAAAAGAAAATAGAAAGCTCGTAGAATGAGAGTGCCCATGAGTGATGTGACCCTTTGAAGGTAAGATAAAGGATGGATGGAAAAAATACAAAATAAAAATAAGTGGGATCAAAATTTAAGGGTTGCGCATGTTATGATAAAAAGAAAATAAATCTACTTCCACTACTTAAAAATAAAAGAAGAAATTGTTAGAAGAGGATTGTGGAAGTATTCATAAGGGGACCATTGAGTGCAATGCATGGGTTTGAGGCTAGTGTGTGATACATAGCCTTGTAGGTTATCCCTATGAATGCAACTTTAGATGCACTTATAAAAAGATATGTGAAATATATGGGTCTTGAGTGATGTTCCCAAGGTTTATTTGACGAAGAGGATGTGTAAGCTATGGGGGTGGGAATGTCCCTATTTTTTTATTTTTATTGCTTTTCTTCTTCTTCCTCTTCTTCCTTTAGTGGCACTAATAAGGCATACAATCCATTAGATGGAAAAATTTTCATCTAATGATGATGCTTGCATGGCTTCCCCCTTCCTTGAGTTTTTTTCATGGGTTGGAAGGTAGATGATTGGCAAAGTTGATTACTTTTTTAGTAGTCCATAAGCATCATGATGGGATGTATAAGTAGGTCCACCACACTACTCCATATGGGTTCTTGCGAACACCACAAGGTTCTATGCGGGATAGACACCTAGCTTAATCATAATGGCATTTATCGGTTGGAACCTATTCTCCACATCCTTGAGATCTATACTCTTGATTTCCAAAGCTTGTATTCTCTCTCCTTCTCATCTTGATCATTGTTTGATTCACTTCTAGAGTCTTGGACCCATGTATCATGCCTTCTACCTAATGCATGAAAATCTAAATCAAGATCATAAATTTACCCTCTATTTATCCTCTTCATACCACGATCTATGTTCTTCAAATAAAACATCCCTACTTGTGGTAAATTTCTTTGTGGATGGATTGTAGAACTTGTATCCCATTTGAGTTGAATCATATCCAATGAACACAACCTTGGTTTCTCTTTCATTTGATTCCCCTCTAAGTTGTAAAGGTACATGTAAATATGCAAAACCTAGATGTGTTTTTCTTCTATTCCAAGCTTCATAATGAGTCATACCTTGAAAATATTTGGATGGAAGTCTATTCACAAGATACTCTGTAATAGATATAACTTCTTCCCATAGATAATGTGGTAGCTTCTTCTCTTCCATCATAGTCCTTATTGATCCAACTAGGGTCTTGTTTCTCCTTTCTGCAATACCATTTAGTTGAGGAGAGTACTTGGTAGTAACTTCCCATTTGATGCCTCTATCATACAAATACTCATGAAACTCTTTGGAGAAGTATTTTCGCCCTCCATCACATCTGATTTTCTTCAATGATCTACATGTATGATTTTCCACATGTGCTAGATACTTCTTGAAGCATTCAAACACTTCACTCTTCTTCTTGATAAAGTACAGAATTTTCCATCTACTGTGATCATCAACAAAAGATACATAATACCTTGAGCCTATTAATGAAGGTTCCTAACTTGGTTGCACACATCTATGTGTACTAGGTCCAAGAGATTGTTGTGAATGTAGCCTTTGTGATTGAAAGGTTGTCTTTGTGCCTTCCCAATTCAACAAGCATCACACTTGTTGATCATGTGTTGCTTTGAGATTTTTGGAAGCCCTAGAACACTTTGATCTCTGCATATATCTTTCAAGGTTCATTCATTCACATGAGAAAGTATCTTATGCCACACTTCAAGCTCACTTAGGGTTTGAGACCCAAAGTTGAATAGATCTATGTCCCTAGTTTCTCCTACTTCAAACATAAAGAGTCGACCATGCTTCTCACCTCTTGCTATCTTCTTGAAGCCTTAACATGGATCTTTCACATAAGCTCCATGTTGGGTGAACCTAACATGTAAGCCTTTTTCAACTATTTGGCCTACACTTATTAGGTTTTTAGTGATAGTGGGTACATGGAGAACCTTACTCGAAATGTTTGTCCTACCATTGTGAGCTTTTAGATTGCCAGTCCTATCCACATTGTGCTTGTTATCATTCCCTTTTTGCACTTCATGCTTATGCTTAGGTTTCTTCAAGTTGGTTAGAAGAGAAACATTGCCTATAACATGGTTCGAACAAACAAAATCTATTTAGAAAAAATGCTTATCTTGTTTACCTTCTTTATGACTCAGATTCAAGAGGAATAATGAATCTTCATGTGATTGAGGTCCCTTCTATTGTAGTTTCTATTGTTATTATTGTAGTTTTTTCCACCTCTACCTCTTGTGTTGCCATGTCCACCTCTATCACCTCCTTTCTGAATCCTTCCATTGAACCAACAATTTTGAGTGGTGTGTCTCTCTTGTCATTTTTACATGTCATGCTTTGCTCCATTCTTCTTCTGTTTCCATTTGCTCTTCTCTACATAGTTGGCTTGAGAAATTCCTTCATCATAATCCTCCATCTTTCCTTTGTTCTTCTTATCTTTCTTGTCTGCATAAAGAGCACTTGTAGAGTTACCTTGATAAGAGTTACCTTCCTTCAAATTGTTTTTGGGCTCTTGATTGAAGAGTTTTCCAAGGAATATGTTGAGCTTTGGTGTCCTCACATCCATGATAAGATCATAGGTTACTGTAAAGGATTGCCATTACTTGTCACTCCCAATTAGGATCTTCCTCATGATAGCCTCTACTTCAATGAGCTCTTCAATTGAAGCTAATTTATTTGTAATCTCCTTGACTTTAGTGATAAAGTTTGTGATTATTTTCTTTGGTTTCTTTTCTTCTTCATTTAGTGGAATTCATTCCATAAAATTTTTTCCCCTAGCTTTAGTGCTAGCAGAGAAAAATGTTTCAAATGCTTCCTACTTTTCTTGGGACCTTTTGCATCCTCTAATATGTGGTAACACAAAATGAGAGATAGAGTTTAAGTTATAATATTTGGCTTGAGCATCTCTTGCACACCATAGCGTAAGCTTATTACTCTTCTCTTGTGTAGGTCCTCCTTTGGATCTTGGAGTAGGCATAACTTCATCACTTGCTACAATTCCATAAAGATTTCTAGCTTCCAAGTAGGCGTCCATTCTAATTGTCCAAGAATCATAACTTTTTTTTTTTTAATGGAGGTTCAGCCGAGGCCTACTCCCCCCCGACTTTAACTTTGAAATTGCAATTGTACAAGGAAGGGCATAGTACCCATGAGACCCCCCTTATCCCACAAGAATAGGGGTTTACAAGACTGGGTTAAACGGCGGTCACAACTACCGCGGGGATGGACAAACAGTGGCCAAGAATCATAGTTGTTTCTATCAATCTTCTCATCATTGAAGGAATATCATCACGCATCTTGATGTAACTTTGAGACCATTGTGAATAGCTGGAGAAGGTTGAATAGTAGAAATCTTATGATGAAAGTATTAAAGTTTGGCCTAGCTAACTAGCACAGGACTTGTCCCTTTGCTAATGGAAATTGTAATAGGTCTTTAAGCTTTAAAATGATGCGATCAAACACCTTATGTGCTTTGGAAAATTACTTAGAAAATTTAGATTCAAAACATATAGCTTTGCTCATAAGTTAGTTCATCGAACTTGCTTATGGATGAATCATTCACCTCATAATGCTTAGTGCTCCCAGCTTGGTTACATTTGGCTGAATTCTTCTTAGATCATGATGGCATATAGGGTTAACTAGTTATTAAGCACAAGAATCAAATTTATAAGCAAGGCTTCACCCAATTATAATTTTATCATTGACTAGGTGTATTGGTGACTTTTTAGGAATATGATTTGGAGAAGAAGATAATGAAAACTTGTATATTCCTTTAACGTATTTTAAAAGTCCTTTTGAGTATTTATATTGACTCTTTTTGTGTATTCCACTATTCCTTTACGATGAGTTTGAATTCAAAATAGCTCACATGATTGGTCGTTGTGATGAAAAATGTCTTTTCCTTAAATCTAGGAAAGTAGAGAATCAAGTGTCAAATTTGTGAAGAGAGATGGTGGATGCAATCCAAAGATGAGTAGGTGCTGCTACAACCAGCTTCACACCAGCCAACTGAGACTTCAGAGTTGATTAGTAGACCCTTTGAGCTTCCTAAATCCACCAAAATATCAGCCAAGTACTTTGGAACATGTATCCCAAAAGTTTAAGTCAAGACAGACTAGTTGCGAAATGACTAGCTCCCAAAACTTGCTATTTTTGGACATACACCTGCTGGAAAAAATGAACAGTGCTCTCAACCTGGTAGGAATTAGACAAATTCCTTTTGGGGATAGCAAGTAGACTTAGAAAACTTCCCAATCCAAGTTAAAACACTTCAAATGATGGACTGAGCACTGAGAAAATAATTCATCAATTTCTGGAACATGCCCACCATTCTCGGAGCTCTGTAGAGATAGACCAATGAGCAGTAAAATGCAGATAGCTCCAAAACTGTAAATCCAATGACCATGAAAATTGATATGCAAAAACTAGACAGTAAGAGCTATCCAATGCAAGATAAAACATGGAAAAATGACGAGTACAACTCGCGATATGACCTTCTGAACTTACTGCTTTGAGTGAGTATAGCAGAGAACAAAACAACGAAGTAGATGATGATAAATGTATAGATTCACATATGATTACAATCACATTGGCAATGAATATTTGCAAAATGAAAGTAGAATGATAGAGCTATGGAGTAAGCTCTTCAATCTCTACAAAATTAAATGAAGTGTTCACGTACAAGGCTTGCTAATCGCCTCTTCCTTCTTGCTCTTTTTATAGCTATTCTTGGAGGGAGTTTTGAATTTGAATTCGAATGGCTCCACCTAAAAGTGATCCCCAAAGTTAGGAGAGATTCCCTCAGCTCAAAAATTTGTGGTTTTAGGTAGATAGGGCCATGACTTTGCTTTTAAATCATGGATGAAGTAAGCCATCCTTTTCCTTTTTTCTTTTTCAAATTACATGAGATAAAAATGAACTCTTTTACAAGAGGTGTTCACATGACTACACATGTGACTTACAAATGAGGATAATATCAAGCATGTAGGCTTGGGTAAAATGCACCAAAAAATTTTAATTTTCTTGGTTGATTTATCACCAATATATAGCCTAAAAATTAGATTCCTACAAAATTTTTGATAAAGCTTATTGTAGAATCTAAGGAAGAGACTAATTGGTCTACGGTAGCATAAAAGACCAATTTCACAAAATTGATCTCTCTCAGAAGTTGTCCAAGGCAAGAGGGAGAGACCAATTTCACAAATTGGTCTAATTTCACAAATTGTTCTAATTTCACAAATTGGTCTAATGCATAAAAAAGAACTAATTCCAAATAAAACCAGTTTCATCCGAGGAGGGATCTCTAACTCTTCCAAGGCTGGGATCACTTGAAACTTAAAGAGAAGGGCCCACGAGAAGTGATTGAGCATAAGAGAGTGGAGACAAGGAGAACAAAGAAAGAGAGTGGAGACCAGAGTTCCGAATTTGGCAGAGTGTTAACATAGTACCAAACTTGGCAGAGTAACGAGAAAAGTGAGAGTGGAGGAGTGGAGTAACTGCTTGAGAGAGAGCAACTTATATAAAGAAAGGGATTCGATTATCAATGCAAGAGATGCAACAGATACATCACATGTGATATACCAGATATCATAGATCATAGAGGGGAGACCTTGACACACTCAAAGAAAAGTGAGGATACTTGAGTGAAGTGCATTGCTACAACTTCAATAGCTTAATCGAGGAGTTAGACAAGAGGCTCTGATCTTGTCACTGAGGGTGGAGTACAAGAAGAGTAAGTCTACAAGGATTGAGTGCTTAGCAAGAGACTTGTGTCCCTCATTTGTACCTTGAGGTTGGCTATTGTGGTTAGATTCTGAGGTTGTCAGGTGTTATTGTGATTGAACTGCCTATTTTTTACACTTCCATGCTTGATGCTAATAGAGTAATGCTTTTGTGACTAGTAATCTTGGTTCTTATTTTCTCTCATATTGTAATCTTCTTGTGATTGTGCAAATCAAACACATTGTGCATATTACACTGAGGCAAAGAACCCACTTGGAGCACAGAGAACAAAAATTTCCTCTGTAGGTGCTCAATTAGGCATGCCCAATGGGACACTGCTTTGCATTTTATCTCTATTTTTGTTCTTCATTTGTCCTTCATTTTACTAATTCAATCTTTATTCTTTGAATTTGTCTTAGTATTTTGTTTTCAGAATTAGTCTCTCAAAATTAGTCTTTGGTTTTTAGAATTAGTCTCTCAAAATAAGTCTCTAGTTTTCAAAGTTAGTCTTTCAAAATTAGTCTTTGGTTTTTGTTGAGATATCAAGCCAACATGTGATGATTGAGGATGACACATATCACTTTTTCATTTCTCTGACATGTATATTTTTAATAGATTCATCTATCGAGAGGCACTAGTTGTATTGTTGCATTAGGTCATTCTTGTATATTCCTTTTATCTAATAGAAGAAGAAGAAGAAGATCATTCTTCCTTGCCTCAATCTATTTGTGTGATCCTCTTTGATTCTGAGTGTGTGTGAGTGATCTCTCGTCCTTATCTCCTTCCTCATGACATGGTATCAGAGCCAGTGTGGTTGTAGAGAGCTTGTTGAGAATGCTAATAGTGAAGAGTATGCGAGAAGGCATGAAGAAATCATGATTCACAAATGACCTCAAATTGCTATGAAATTTAGTGTGAAGGTAAAAGGCATCAAAATATTTTTGAGACTTATCCCTTTAGGCTCACTTGTTTTTCTCATATTTTTGTTCCAAAGCTATCTTGACCTCCATTTCGAGCCTGTAACATGGGGCACATAGGAAAATGAGGTTAGTTTGCAAAACTCTAACTTGAGTTCTCTTCACAAATACTCAAATATTCCAGATCCAAAATTTCAAGTGATTCTGTGTACTGATGATACACAAAAACTGTGTTATTCTGAGATCGAACTATCATGTCATAGTGTGATAATATTCAAGCAGGGGTACTACTTCTAATGTTTTTGTAGTGTTGCAACTTGTTGCAAAAATGGCAAGTGTGGATGGAATGAGTCAGCTTATGAGCGATAAGCTAGACAAGAAAAACTTCCATGCTTGGAGATTCAAAATGATGAATTTCCTGATGGGAAAAGGCTATTGGAAGTACGTGAGAGGAGAGAATGAAAATGCTTTGTAGTTACCAAAGAGGAATCAGACTACGGACCGAATAAGAGTGCATGAAGAATGGAACCAAGGAGCACAAATGGTAATGTATTGGCTATGCGTTAGCATACATGATAGCATGATTGAGCACATATATGATGCCAAGACTCTGAAAGAGGCTTGGAACAATGTGGTCACATTATATGAGACCCAAAGGCATGAAAAGTTGCAACTCAAGAATGAGCTACATACACTAGAGAAAAAGGGCATCTCGTTAAGTGACTATACCCTAAAAATCAAAAGCATATGTGAGTCACTTGCATCTATTGGTATGAATGTAGATGATGGTCTGCCTTTGTGGTTTAGGAGTTGCATATAAGCAATTTAGAACTTCTATTCAGATTAGGGAAAATATTTTGAATTTTGTTGAGCTAATGTCCATGCTGATTATTGAAGAAAAGAATCTTGGTGACGACTCAAACTCCCAAGGAAAACCTAGCTCTAAGGAGGTATTCTACTTTGGCAGAGGAAGAGGTAGAGGCAGAAGTTTTGGAAGTGGAAGAGGAAACAATAACCAAAACCAAGGTCAACATCAGAATTATGCATGAGGTAGAGGATCATTTTGAGGTAGGGGGAGCCAAAGAGGCCGTAGAAATTTCCAAAGAGGCCGTAGAAATTTCCAAAGAAATGATCTAGGTAATGACAGTAAAGGATGCTAGAACTTTGTTAAACCTGGACACTTTGAACATGATTGCAGGTTGAATAATCAAAATAGCAGAAGGCAACAAAACAACTATGCATCCATAAGTGTAGATGATTCTGAGAAGTTGTTCATGGTCCAACATCACATCATGAATACGATGTTTGTTGATGTTTCAAAATCAAATGGTAATGTTTGGTATGTTGATTCAGGTGCTTCAAATCACATGACCAATCATGCAGAATGGTTTAGTAGTTTGCAAAAATTGCTAGTTCTTGGATATGTTGAAATAGGTGATGACACATTACATCCTATTGAGCATACAGGAAACATTGCATTGTGTATGGAGGATGGGAAGGGAAAACATCTTCTAAATGTGCTACATGTCCAAATATAACAAAGAATCTAGTTTCTATTGGACAAATGGTTGATCAGGGATTACAAGTCAGGTTCAATGCTGATGGGTTATATGTAGAAGAGTACAAAAAGGATGGAAGATTGATTGCCAAAGGAATCAAGGTGGGTCGGATGTTCACCTTAAATGTGGGTAGGATGTGGGTAGGATGTTCATCTAGAAATAGTACATACAAATGTTTGGGGTCTTGGAAAGACTACATCTATGGGAAATTTTATGTTTTATATTACTTTCATTGATGACCATACACAGAAAGTATGGGTATATTTTATGAGAGAGAAAAGTGAGGTGTTTACTCACTTCTAGAATTTTTAAGGCTATGAGGGAAAAGGAGATAGTGAAGTACACTCAGACATTAAGATCTGATGGAGGAGGTGAATACATGTCAAATGAGTTTAGTAGCTTTCTAAAAATTCATGGAATTTGACAACAATTTTCATGCACGTACACACCATCACAAGATGGCATTTTTGAATGCAAAAATAGACATATTGTAGAAATTACAAGAGTCTTGATGGATGAGAAGAATGTGCTTCATTATTATTGAGCAGAACCTCTGCACAATGTTATATACATCATGAATAGAACTCTAAATGCTGCTGTACATCAAACTACACATGAAGAGAAGTTTATAGGTAAAAAGCCAAAATTATCACATATGAAAGTATTTGGTTGTAATGCATATGTACATGTTCCAAATGAGTTGAGGATGAAGCTTGATCCAAAAGCAGAAAAATATATCTTCGTTGAGTACTCCTTGAGCAAAAAGGATATAAATGTTATAACCCACTAACACGATAGGTGAAGGTAAGAAGAGATGTGACATTTGATGAAATGTCAAGGTTCTATGCAGATGCCAAAGAAGGACTCAACCTTGACTCAAATGACAAAGTAAATGTTGAAAAATCAAGTGCAGAACCTCAAGTTTTGAGTGGACCTGATGCATCACGAAGAAATAGCTCCAACTCAAATCCATGGAGTGGAAGATTCCATGGAAGTATTAGTCCAAAAAATTCATTAACTATATCTAAGAAAGTTAAAGAAAAGCTTCATGTTGGTAGTAAAACATCTATAGGTTATGACGACATTGATGGAAACTCAAGTGGTTTAAAAAAGATCCTTGATGAGGAACTTGTATTTCCCGCTCTGAAGATTCCATGACTAAGAAAGGCACATGCAAATGGTACAAGGAGAAGTGACCCAAGACCAAGGAGATCTAGGAGGATGTGGAATTCAGTGCAATTATTGATGTATGATGATTACAAAGCTCATCATTGTGCCTACATGACCAAGGTGTTGAACCTTCTTGTTTTGAAGATGCAATTGGAAATGCAGACTGGGAGAAAGCTATGGATGAAGAGATGGCTGCACTTTATGGAAATGAAACATGGAAGTTGGTTCCATTGCCGCAAGGAAAGAAACCCATAGGTTGCAAGTGGGTTTATAAGGTAACACACAATGCTGATGGTAGCATAAGTAGGTATAAAGAACGATTGGTAGCAAAAGGATATGCATTGACATATGGCATTGATTATGAGGAAACTTTCAGCCCTATAGCTAAAATGTCTACTATCAGAGGACTTGTTGCATTAGGTGCAACAAAAGGATGGACTTTGCATCAGGTGGATGTGAAGAATGCATTCTTACATAGTGAGTTACAGAAAGAAGTATACATGGACCAGCCACAAGGATATGAAGATTCAAAGCACCTAGAATATGTTTTTGGGTTGCAAAAGGCTTTGTATGGGTTTAAACAAGCCCCTCTATGTGTGATGCAGATCATTCATTATATGCAAGGAAGGGTGATGATGGCATCATGATTGTGGCTATTTATGTGGATTACTTGATTGTAGGAGGTGATAATGAAGAAAACATTAAAGAGGTAAAGCAAGTTCTTATGCAAGAATTTGACATGAAAGATCTTGTTGTGCTACACTATTTTTTGGGCATTGACTTTATACATATAGAAACAAGTATATGGATGTGGAAAAGGAAATATGTCTTGAGTATGCTGCAAAAGTATGGTATGGCTGATTGTAAGCCAATCCCTATGTCATTAGATCAAAATTTGAATTGGGATGCCCCATTAGGTGAAGCATTGGAAAATGCTACTATATACAGGAAAATCGTGGGGAGTTTGATATATCTCACAATTATAAGGCTTGATATAAGCTACATGGTTGTACTTGAAAGTCAGTTTATGCAAGTTCTGAGGAAATCACATTTAGATGCTCTGAGGTGCACTCTACGTCATGCAAGTGCTACTTTGGATTATGCATTGTTTTATGAAGCTGGTCTAGATTTGCAGGTTCATGGATACACCGATGTAGATTGGGCAGGTAGTATTCGAGATAGGAGATCTACTAGTGGTTTTCTATTCTCACTTGAGATTGCAACTATTACATGGAGCAACAAGAAGCAACCCACAATTGCTTTCTCGAGTATAGAGGATGAGTATAGAGGTGTTGCAATGGAAGCATGTGAAGCATCATGGTTAGAGATGCTACTTGCAGATTTAGGTGTGGAAGTGCAAAAGCCAATCATCATCTATTGTGATAATCTTAGCAACATTCAGTTAGCATGAAATCCTATTTTTCATGCTAGAACAAAGCATATCGAGGTACATTATCACTTCATCAAAGAGAAGGTATTAGTAGCTGATATTGATCTTGTTTATGAGAGGATAGATGAGTAGGTTGTTGATATTTTCACTAAAGCACTTAGAGCAGAGGATGAAGAAGTTTTGAAAGATGCTTGGATTAGAGGACATGATGTTGAGCTTGACGGGGAGTGTTGATATATCAAGCTCAACATGTGATGATTGAGGATGACACGTATCACTTTTTCATTTCTCGAACATGTATATTGGTCACGCAAGTATATGTAAGGGATACTTTAGTAAGCTTTAATAGATTCATCTATTGCGAGTGATGACACACTTGTTTCTTGCCACCTCACTCATTCGTGGCCATTCGGTTTTCATTATGTACTTTTCATTATATATTGCACTAGTTGTATTGTTGTATTAGGTCATTCTTGTATATTCCTTGTATGTAATAGGAGAAGAAGAAGAAGAAGATCATTCTTCCTTGCCCCAATCTATGTGTGTGCTCCTGTAAGAGTGTGAGAGTGTGCGAGTGAGCTCTCTTCCTTAACTCCTTCCTCATGTCAGTTTTCAGAATTAGTCTCTCAAAATTAGTTCGAGTAAAAGTAGTCCAATTTTTTCATCCATGGCGTGGTAACTCAATTTCTTTGTCTCAAGATTTGGTTCTAATTTTTTCATCCCCGATTTTTCATGTTTTTTAAACCAATTTTTTTGGTCCAAGTTTGGAGAACAATTTTTTTGGTTTGAACTCTTAGATCGACTTTTCCACTTGAGTTTTTTGTCCTTGGCCTAAGTACTAGTCCAATTTTTTGGTCCAAAATTTTTAATCTAATTTTTTTAGTCCAAATTTTTAGTTCTAGCTTATGTTTTGTTCTAGTCAAGGCTTCTTGGTCCAACTTCCCCTCATATCTATGAAATCATATAGTGTGGTAGTCTATGAATCATACCCTATCTCATAAAGGAGGACCTCTTAGCCCTATCAAAACACCCATCAAAATCTACCACAAAAGGATTTCTTACTGTAATCCTCCTCGAGTACCTTCCAACCCTTTGCCACTTTTGGTTGGGTCTTCATCTTCCAAGGAAGTACTTGCCCACAACACAAGAAGGATGCTAGACAATTTAGTAGCTTGTATATCTTGGATCAACATAAAGTTCCCAAACTTTAAAGGAGCTTCCCATGAAGACCTAGATGACAATGTGCAAAGATTCCTATCCTTGAACCAAAAAGATGCCTTTCCTGCTCTTCATGCATGGTAACTCTACTGAAAGAACCCTTCATCATTTAGAAAACCTTAAACTTCAATGAGGGGAATGATTCCCTGATCCGATGACTAGAGTAAAATCATTAGTAGCAAAACTTCTTGCTCAACCTGGAGATTTCCTAGTGAAGAAGTGGGTGGAGAAGGCCCACTCAAAATCATCTTGACAAAAAATGAGGGAATTTTTCAAAGCAAATACAACACCACAAGATTTTGAAAGCGTTGCAGCTTATATTGAGGAGGATCACCAACATTTTGAAGGAAGGGAGGCATGTCAGGAAGAATCTCCTTGGAATTGAGTGGCAAGCTTGCAAAAGGAGTTAGAGGTTCTCAAACTAAAGAAGAACCTCCAAGAAGAAAAGAATGCATGGGAAGACACTATAGCCCATCTCCAACAATAAGTGGAGGAGTTGAAAGCTAAGAAGGAGGTAAAAGCTTTCATCTAGTGCACAATATGTAATAAATTAGATCATAATAATCAAGAATGCCTAGAGTAGACCACATGCCAATTCTGTGGAAAAACTGGCCAACAAGAGATTGCTAATTCCTCAAAGATATTTTCAAACCAATTGGATTCAAGTCCTAGGAACACACTTTAACCAAAATACCCAAGGACATCCACAAGAAGTGATGTATACAACACCTCAATACAACAACAGTGGTTCTCAGTTCAACAATAATAACCAGAGAAAACCAATCAATAAGAAGAAGTCTATCATGTGCTATCACTGTGGTTACTATGGGCACTTCTAGAGTCGATGTTCTCTTCTCGGGGGTTCATCTTTGTGCAAACTTTGTCCAGATGCCACAAATCACTACTTGAAGGATTGCCCAAAGTTATAGCCAAGTATGATCCATGGGGGACTGTGGGCAATAGCCAGGAAGTTCCTCTTACCAATTGACTGTGATCTTAGCAAAATGGGAAATCATTCCAAAACGGGGAGACCTCTCGAACATGGATAATCCAAGTAACATGAATTTTATAGATAGGGTGAATTCAACGGTTGAGGCCAATTTTGAAATTGGATGTAATAGGACATTTTCAAAAACTAGAACAATAATTCTAAAAGGCCCAATTTCACAAGTTGGATTAATTCCAAGGATGAGACCGATTTAAAAAAATGCACCAATTCATCTTAATTAAATTCCTATGATATGCAGTGTGTCCTGAGAAGCTTTGTACTTGTTTTGCATTAATAGGTTGTGGCATTGGCATGATTGCTAAGACCTTGTCAGGGTCAGGATCCATACCTTTTGAGGAAACCACATGCCAAAGAAGTGTGCCTTCGGTGACCAAAAAATGACATTTGTTTGGGTTTACGTTTAGTTTTGCACCTTTGCATAGTTTGAATACTTCTTGTCGATGAGAAAGGTGTTCCCTAAAATTTTCAATAGAAGAGGAACATCTTGCACTTGAGAAAGTAGAAAATCATCCATAAAATTCCTTAGGGATTCTAGGAGTAGTACCACCATGTTGAAGGATGTAGGGGCATTCTGTAGTCCAAAGGCCATTTTGATGTACACATATGTATCCCAAGGAGTGACAAAGGTGGTCTTGGATTGATCTATGGGACGAATTGGTACTTGATTGTACCCACTAAATCCATCCATTAAGCTGTATAGGGAATGTGCAACCACATCTTCCACCACTTGTTCAGAGAAAGGGGTAGGGATTCCATCAAGAATTGTTACCTTATTAAGAGCCTAAAGTCAACACCGATTCTGATTTTATTGGACTACTTCTTGGATGCTATAACCATGGATGATAGCCATTGTGAATGCTTTATTGGTAAAATTATTTTTGCTTTTTCAATCTTTTCAATCTCTTTTTTCATAGCTTCTGCATATTTGGGATTGAGTCTATATATCCTTCCCCTAATAGGCTTCACATTCTCAACAAGAGGGATGGTGTGCTCTCCTAAATGTGGATCTATTCCTTCTAGGTCTTCATAGGTCCATGCAAAAACATTTTTAAATTTTTGCATAAAACTAATTACCTCTCTGATCAAGATAGGATACTTCCATAACCAATATGCAAGTAGAAGTGGTTGAGGCTTTTATTTGGTTCCCAAGTTGATCTGCTTCACAAGTCTAGAAGTCAAAATAGACTATGTCGAATCCTCTAAAAAAAGATCACCTATATAACATGGAGATTCATCCAAGATTATATTGTTTTCCTTCTTTTGAACCCATCCACATCTAACTCCTCCTTTGGTGAAAGTGTTTCATTGATTGCATTTTGATGATTCGTCTTTATCTTGAGGTTCTACTTGGTAGTACCTACACACTTTATCCTTTCCCCTTCTATATTCAAGATCATAGCTTCTATTTCTTCTTCACTTTTTGAGGATTTACCCCCATAACAAGGAAATGAATCTACTATCTCTATGCATTGCAGTAGGTCTTGATCATCTTCAACTTTTAACTCTTCTTAAGTTTTGAATGGAAAAGGAATGTGTGTTACCTTCATGTTGTGCCTGATCCTTTAAGATGTAGGTATTGTCGTGAGTGCCCATAATTCTTGACTAGCAGGGTTTCGTTGCTCCAATCATGAACTGCTTGATGATGTCTTAGTCAAGGTCTTCCAATTAGGGGTGGAAATCTCCCATCCATGTGAGGAACATCAACCAAAACAAAGCTTATGAATGAGCATAGGTACTTACTCCACTATTCCCAAGGGTTGGACTCTACTTTGATCTATGAACATTACAGTGAAAGAGGCTTTCTTTGTCATTTCGAAGCCTAATGAAATCATAGTGTAATGGGGCATTAGATTAATGCCAGATCCTCCATCGATAATTATCCCTGTAAATTTCTTGCCTTAAATGATCAAAGTGATTGTTGGACTTCTAGAGTTAGTTATAGGTGTTTTCCCTATCATGATCATATTGGTGTGCACATGCCCGCCACTAATTGTATTCTCAATGGGTGGCAGACAAAATGTCTCAACTATACTTAAGACATCACTTCTAAACCTTTCATCTATTTTTAGGAAGTCATATAGAGATACTTGCTTGTAAGTGTTCTTCAGAAAATTCTCTGTGTCTATGATGGTGGAATTCAAGTCTGGTTCTTTTGATGACTCATGTAGTTCCCTCACTATGTCTTTGTAAGACTTATCCACATCTTCTCCTCTTCCTTGAAAATAAGGAGTCTTTAGGCTAGACCCTTCCTCTTCGTGGAAATTGGTCTGGACTTTGTTTTGACCTTGTAACTTTTTCTTCTAAGCTCATGTGAGGACTACAACATCTACCTTTGCCATGTGGATTTCTTGTAGTGGTATCACATTTGTTGCAAGAGATTCTGAACTAGCTTGCTCCATTGCTGGCTGCTCATCAAAAATTGGACTTGGTCCAATTTCAAGAATTGGTCCATTCAAAACATTGTTCTCATCTTCGGAATTAGTCCTACTTGTGAAATTTGACCAATTTTTGGAATTGTTCTTAACATTGGAATTCATCCATCTGAAATACTTGAAGTACTAGCATAAAATGTGCCACAAACTTTTGTATTACCTCTCTATTGAGCTCCCTTGAGGTCGTAGTTGTTGCACACCTCATGATCATTTTTGCCACAAAATTGGCAACTTAATTGATTAGGACAATTCATGTTGGAGTGGCCACTATTGTTGCATGTGGTACACCAAAATCTACCTATAGATGTCTTGAGTAGTCGACAACTCCACTTCACATCAAAGTTGTGCTACTAAATCATCATTGTAGGTTGCATGTGGCAAAGTGACCTTCTCCTCTTGCTAACTCCTTTGCATCTTCAGTGCTTCAAGTTCCTTCTTAAGTTGCTTAATCGGGTTTGGGAAAGTGGCATAATTTGCTTGAATCCTGTCTTATGATGCCCTAGATGAAGCGGCAACCTGCTTTGATACCAATTGTTGGAGTTAGACATCTGCAGAAGCACACAAACATTGCAAGGAAGAAGAAGAAGCTTGAAGCACAACACACAATACTGAATGTATTACCACTAGAATGTACAAAGATAAGTAATATGTTAGGGCTATAGGCATATATACAAGCGGGGGGAAAAAACCTCCTAACAGATTACCACCCGCTTGTATAAATGCGAGAAGCGACCACCACAAAGTCCTCCAATGTGGCTAGTGATTCTCAAACTTCTGTTGGGACAAACTATGGAGAGCTTTCTCAATCCACTTTCTGACTAAAAAGTCTCTTGGAGCAAACATGAAACCAGTGCTTTATCATGTGTATTAAGTTCATGGAAGGATTCACCTCGTTGTAGCTTCAAGTTCTGCTGATCCAAGGCTCATTGAGAAGAGTTTCTTGGTCGAAATTTTTGACATAACGAAGTCCTTAAGGCCTCCCAGATGGCAATATGCCATCTACATATTTGCTATACCATTTTTTCTACAAGTCCATCCAAGAAGAGGGAAACAATACTAGCATGGCATCCTTCCGACGTTGCAATCATTGTCCATGGCATAAGGAGGTTGCAATCATTGTCCATGGCATAAGGAGATGAACCTATCACATTTACATCTTCATGGACTAAACTTTTAAAAGTAGGGAACTTGCTATATAACCTGGATTATAAATTTGAGAGGTTCTCCATCAATGCCTGAGTTTCTTCTAATGTGTCTAAGGCAAAATCAAGGGTCCTTCTAGGTTTCTCTTTAGAAAGAGGTGTAGAGGCTAAATCAAGGGAGATATTTAAAGGCAAGGGGTTGTTAAGTTGACTGAAAGAAAGTTGAATTGACTTTTTGGGGCTCTTATGCTTATGAAGAGGCTCCTTGTCCGCTTGGGTACGGATCATGTACCCACTCACAAGAGTCAAAAAATCAAAGAAAGACAATACATGAAGCAAATTCTTACTGCAATAGATACTTCACGTAGAGCATGCAAGCACCCCACCAGGAATGGCAAATTTAGAAGTGAGATCCATGATGACGGTTCCTAGAAACAAGACTTGATCACTCAAAAACAACAACAAGAAGTATTTGAAACAATAAGATACTCTTTGTAATTGAAATATAATAGGTTTGGTATTGAGAGTAGCCAAGAATCTGTATAATCATCACAAAGTTGCCTCAACGCATAGTGGACAGAGTCACAACAACGTACAGTGAGCAGCCAAGAGATAGCTTAGAATGGGAGTACGACCAGCAGAGGATAGGCAATCAGATGGGGCATTTCCACAAATATGATGGAAGCTTTATTTAAAGATTTATGAATATATGAAGCTATCTACACTCATTGTGAATACTCAGACTTAATTTACTCTATTAGAAAGTTTCATCATTATTAGTGGGGCTGCAAAAATCTCTTCCTCACTGACTATTCAACCCTACTTTATTTAGTGTACCATCTAACTTGCATCTTTGAATATTTTTGAAGAACGCAACTTCTTATGCTTCCAAAACTTGCATTGGAAAGAGTGAGTATCTATGCATGGCTTTTCCACTTTTGTACTAAAATTTATGATCCTTTCACATGAGTATTGGACAAAAATAACTCAAAAACTAGTCCTAGAGCTTGAAAAATGATCAAAATGATTTTTAAAATTATTGATAGATATCCTCAAGTGTGCGCAACAACTCTCAAGGCTAAAGGAATTCTTAGACTTCACAAAAAAGAAGTGATTTTTTTATAGCAATACTTTTACATGTGAACCAAATATACCAGAGTTGACCTAAATGTAGTTAGATATAGTAGTGGCTTCCTGTATTGCGCACACTCCTTATCCACTTCAATTCTTCTTATTGTTTGGAAAAACTCTAAGGGATCTACATGTACTTCATGGACCACTTGAAATTTTTGGTGGGCCTCTTTACTTCGGATTTTTACTTCTCTTTTTTCTATGTGCAGCCTCTTCCAACAGCTCCCCCTACTAAACCTTTTCATCCTTGAAAAGCATGTAATGGAGCTTGGCAGGGCCTATAACTAATATGCCCTTAGCCAAAATTCCACATCTTTCCTATACTACTCATTTGCCAAGTTCATAAAATGATTCTCATATGAATGAGCTTTCTTGCCCCACTACATGGGTATAAACCTAGAGGTGAGTATGTCCATATGTATGGCATTGAATGGGACAATGTAGCTATTCAATAGTTCAGAAAAAAATTTTGAGTGTTTTTCAAAAAATCTTGTATGAAAAGATTATTCAAAAGTAGTTATATGATGGCTATCCAAAAACTAAATTTAGTTATAGTAGGCTAGGAGACACTTAAGAGGTCGAGTTTGACTAAAATAAAAGAGTAAAGGGGTAATAACATAGTTAAAGCTAGGAAAGTTAATAATAGGCACCGAGTCCGGTGAGAATTTTGTGAGGAACATTTTAATGGTTTGTAGTATCTTGACCAACATTTGGCACGTTGGACTAGGTAACATCCATGACTTTGCTTGCCAAAAAGCAATTGTAGGGGTTGTTTATGCATCTTCATCTCATTGAAAATAACATCATTCCTAACCACTAAATGGGTTTCAAGGTCCCACAAACAATATCCAAATTGTCCATCTCTTCCATATCCAAGAAAAATGCATTTCTTGGATTTCTAGTCCAACTTTTGTCTCAAAATCTTTGGAACATGGACATAAGCCTCACAATAAAAATACTCTAAGGTGATCATAACTTGGTGGCTGCCCTCTCCATAGCTCTTATGCCACTTTCAAGCCTTTAGCAGTACTAGGTGAAAGCTTAATCACATAATTTCAATCAACACTCATTCAACCTAAAAGAGTTTGAAAGTTTTGCATGATGAAACCTAGAAACTAATCTCTCAAATAGTTTTATTCATCCTTTTAGCTACAACATTGTGTATTAGGGTATAAGGATTTGTAATCTCTTTTCTATTCCTCTACATTGACAAAAATGGATGAATTGATGTGACGCATACTCACTACCATTATCTGAATATAAATCCTTAAGCTTAGTTCCCTTTCCAGTCTCTACTAAGGCAAGCCATTTTCTAAAGGTAGGAATCACCTCATCCTTATACTTGATAGGACACATTGATATGAACAAGATCCAATGGCTGATTTGAAGGGTCAATGTTTATATGCGCATTCCTAGTTTGCTTTCCATATTGACAATGCTCACAAAATGAAAAATCAAAGAAAGATAACATAGGTAGTAGCCAAAACAACAAAGAATTTCCATTCCACTATGAAAAATGTGGCCCAAACAACCATGCCATATACATTCATAGGTTGTTTAGTGATAGCTAACAAGTATTCTTTCTGAGATACAGGCAAATTTCACACTCGAGATAATGTTGCAGATGCTTTGACTAAAGCTCTACCACAGGATAGCTTTTGACACTATTGTCACTTGATGAGGGTTACTTGATTCATGATCTTGCACAATCACTTGTATACTGTGTAACATGCCCATCAGGTGGGAGGTATAGTTTGTATACTTACACTCATGTATTCTTTATCATTCTTCATTTTTCTCCCATAGTTACTTTGGCCATATTGGCCTTTAGTGAGAGATTGTTACCATTAGTGTCCATGTGAAAGGCCAAATGGCCATTGGACACTTCTTTGTATATGTTCTTTAATAAAACATATAGTGGTCTCGTCAATCACAGACTATAAGTTCGACAGCATTTGTAACACCTAAGAAGTTTGTGTTCTTGCTCCCTGTGTATTGTGTTTTTCTGCGTATTCTGCAGCCTCTATGTGGAGTACTGTGTGCAGCCCTAGGAGCTCAGTTTTCTACTTCGATGATATCGTTGTGGAGCTCTCGAGAAGGAGAGCGCACTGTGGTGCATCATGGTTGAAATACTTCGTTAGAGAGTGGACTCGAGTTAGTATTGCTAGTGTGTTATGTGTCCACTTTTGAGATCAGAAGGACATTGAAATAGTTCACTATAATTATTAAAGAATATCAAGGTGTACAACTGACCTTTGAAAGTGGGCAGATGTATCACGAAAGTATTCTAGAGATTCATGATCTCTACAATCAAGCTCTACAACACATCAAGCACCATCACCATCACTTCAATGCCACTTGAATATCCTCACATGAAATTCTTCCAATCTTCATAATAGGATGCCTCATCCATGACCACCCCTTCAGCACTTCACTCAAGTACGTCTTACCATTTCATGCCATTTCCTTTCTTTTGCATTGTATAGTGTGCATGCCTAGGGCTACCCCACAAGGCCATGAATATGCACCTTTTCTTCTTTTTGCACATGCATCGCACTAAGTAGTCCCATCTTACCATAAATGAAAAAATAAGAAATATCACTCGCAATGTTTGTAACGTCTTGTTCTATAGGAAATCAAAACCCCTACTGCACTTCAACACCCACACTTCTTGATGACCAAAAGACATGTAGATCATTTTTTGTGGACTACAAACTCTAAAAAGGGGGTAGTGGTGGAGGTAGAGACTCACCAAAGTTGTTTTTTGAAAATCAGAGAGAGAGAGAGAAGGTGGCTAGGGCTGTAAAGAATTAAAGCATAAAACATGATGGATGCACTCAAGAAATGTAATGGACTAATGGGGCCCCAAATACTCCAAAATAATCTCTCAAATTGGCCTTTTTTATGTAGAAACCTACCATATATATATATTTGTAAGTAATTTATTGTAAATGACTCCACATTTGTGCAAGCCAAGGAGTATTTGAGTTTAGTAGTGATTCTCTAACCCTCTAGAATATTATAAGATTTTTCTACACTTAGATTGGACCCCAAACAAAGGGTTATTACCTATTTTTAACTAGGCTGAACAATAGACTATGAAGAGGGTCACTTCTTAAAACTCACATATAAATTTGAACTAACCCTCATTTGTAGGCTTCTTCTTGTTCTTTTTCATTCTCTCTTCTAATCAAGTGTGAGTTTCTTGGGAGCTCTTATTTCTAGTCCATGATTGAGACTCCTTGATGTGCGTGCATGCATGTGTGTGCACATGTGTGAGACTCCTTATGTGTGTGCATGCATGTGTGTGCAAATGTGTGAGACTCCTTATGTGTGTGCTTCATCTCAATTAGTATCTGTGTTGTGTGAGCAGATCTTAGAGGAAGAGGTTGAGGTAGAGGATTTCCAAGTTGATGAAGAAATAATATGTACGATCAAGCTCAATAGCAAACTAATGTAGGATATAGAGGACAAGTTTGGGCAGAAGCCGAATAGGCAGTAGAAACTTCCAAAGTAATAATTCAGGCAATGATAGTAAGGGATGTTGAAATTGTGACAAATCTCATCACTTTTGAAAGTGCTTGTAGGTTGAAGAATCAAAACAATAGAAAATAATAAAACAACTAGGAATCCAAGAGCGAAGATCATTCAAAGAAATTGTTTATGATCTATCATCATATGATGAACACGATGTCTTTTGATGTTTCAAAATCAAATGGCAATGTCTAGTATCTTGATTTAGGTGTTTCACATCACATGGCCATGCATATAGAATTGTTTACTAGTTTGTAGAAATTATTAGTTCTTGGATTTGTTGAAATGGGTGATGATATATCACATCCTATTGAGCTTACAAGAAATGTTGCACTATTCATGGAGGAAAAAAACGTAAAACATCTTGCTTATGTAGTGCATGTTCCTAAGATAACAAAGAACCAGGATTCTATTGGAGAAGTGATCAATCAAAGACTAAAAATCGGGATCAATTCTAATGGTTTATATGCAGAAGATTACAAGAAGAATGGAAGGTTGGTTGTCAAAGGTAAAAAAATGGGTAGAATGTTTACCTTAAATGTGAAAATCCTTGAAATGAATGTAGAAATGTTTGCAAAAGGTGCCAGTTCTATTCATGATGTAGGGATATGGTACAAGCAAATTGGACATGCAAACTTGTAGAGGCTGAAGTTGATGTAGTCAAAGGACCTTGTAAATGGATCACCAAAATTCAAGGCCATAGAGATGCAAAAAGGTCTCCAAAGCATGTCAATTAGGTTAAGAGTCAAGAGCACCATTTCCACACCACAAGCATGTCAGTGAGATTGTGTTAGAGATACTACATATTGGGGCCCTGCAAAGACCATTGCAAGTTTATGTACATTCATTCATGACCATACACATAAAGTATGGGTGGGTATACTTTATGAAGGAGAAGAGTGAGGTATTTACTCGCTTTTTGAATTTCAAGCCTATGGTGGAAAAATAGACATGAAAATATATTGATACGTATAGATCTAATGCAGGAAATGAATACATATCAAATGAATTCAATAATTTCTACATATTCATGGAATTCCAAGGTAATTTTTATGCAAGTTAACACCATAACAAAATAGCATTGTTGAACATGAAAATATACATATTCACGAAATAGAATGAGCCTTGATGACTAAGAAAATATGCCTCATTGTTATTGGGAACAAGCTATGCACACTATTGTATACATCACGAATGGAACTTGAATTACGGATGTGCATGAATTTGCACTTGAAGAGAAGTTTATAAGTAAAATTCCAAACTTATCACACATGAAAGTATTTAATTGCATTGCATATGCAGATGTTTCAGATGAGTTGAGGAGAAAAAGATGTAGATTAGATACTTTGGGAATTCGCATGAATTCCCTAGCTACTCTCTATTTTGATTTTTAACTTTCATGAAGCATAATTTTATTGTCAAAATGACTAAACGATTTGAATACACACACACACACAATTATAGTGACACATCGTTTTACAAATAACATCTTGTCACTCTCAAGAGCTCTATATATCTAGAACGGATCTTGAATATTTGGATGACCTCTGCTAGTTGACAACTCAGTGGCACAAAGCAAAACTAAACCACAATCAAACAATATTGCCTAGGAATGGCATATGCAATCAAAAAATTTAGGGGTTACTGCTTGCATATAAGTTTAATTTTTTTTGTTGACCATCATACCCTTCTCTACCTTGTTAATAAGCTCACAAGAAGATTATTAAAATGTTTTTCCTATCATTGGAACTTGACTTTGAGGTCATTGTCAAGAAAGGTAATACACACGTGTGTGGATCACCTTTAAAGGTTGACAAATGGTGAGTCACCCAATGGGATACCATATGTGCTATCAAATGCTTGTTCTTTCAATCTAAAGGTGGTAGCACCACTTTTGATGCACTACAATTGCTTTTTGGCAAGCAAAGTCACAAATGTTACCTAATCCAATGTGCCAAATGTTGGTCAAGATACTAGAAACCATTAAAGTGTTCCTCACAAAATTCTCACCAGATTCAATGCCTAACATTAACTTTCCTAGCTTTAACTATGCTATTACCCCTTTACTCTTTTATTTTAGTCAAACTCCACCTCTTAAGTGTCTTCTAGCCTACTATAACTAAATTTAGTTTTTGAATAGCCACCATATAGGTACTTTTGAATAATCTTTTCATATAGGATTTTTTGAAAAACACTCAGAATTTTTTTCTAAACTATTGAATAGCTACACTGTCCCATTCAATGCCATACATATGGATATACTCACCTCTAGGTTTATACCCATGCAGTGGGACAATAAAGCTCACTCATATCATAATCATCTTATGAATTTGGCCTATGAGCAGTATAGGAAAGATTAGGAATTTTGACTAAGGGCATATTAGTTATAGGCCCTACCAAGCTCCATTACTAATGGAGAGTGTTAACCTCCAAAAGAAAAAGCTATCCTTGATGTTAGAACACTCTATATCAAGAATAACTCAAAACATTGACCAATTTTGGAAAACCAATGCCAAATCATCAAGATTTGCACTAATTGTGAAGAGAGTCACTACACAGAAAAGTCCGCTACACATAACTCACTCATTAACTAATCACATGTGCAAAGTTTCTGATGAAACCTTGTAAAAAGTGTCCCCTAAAGGTTGCTCACCTTCTCCAAGTTAAAACATCTCAAAAGATTTAGTAGATCTTGAGAAATGATCCAAACAATCTACCTATGTCTGAAACTATACTCCTGTATAGTCGACTTTGACACCTGCAACTTTTAATGCATGGTTCCCCCAAATTAGATCCCATTTAATCAAATGCTTTTAGCCATAGATGGCTTACCTTCCAATTTATATTTTGACTCCTCATTTGTGTAAAACTTTACACTATGCATTGAGATTTGATCAATTCTTTAACCATCGAGATTGCGACTATTTCAAAAAACACTCATCACTTCTTCACATACAAATGTTCCTACAGATAATCCTCCCAACCTGTTTATAGTTAAGCTCTCAAATCTTTATCATAGATACATTAAATATGGAATTAGAAATCTAAAAAAAGAATTCTTGAAATGATCAAACATAGAAAGAGAACTCAACAAAAATATCGGGCACAATTTTTCTTCTATTCAAAAAACTTTTACATCAGATGATGAGAGATCTACTTCACTTCTAAAGTGTCTAATGACTCTTACAACTTCTAATTCATCATCTCTAATACCTGCCCCGACTTTCTACTTGTATATATAGGCATATATGTACAAGCTCATGACCATAAGGAAAGTATAAGTGCGCTAATTACAAGTTTAATGTACATATGTATACAAGTCTTCATTTTCCTAAATATGCACTATCTTCAAGCTTCATTTATTGATATTTGCTTCATCTTTTGGCTCCAAGCCTTTGTCCAAAACATCAATTGATGGTTTTCATGCACCAATAGCTCCCTCTCGATCATCAATTGAGGTTTTCTCGATCTTCTTTATACCTACCATGTCTTTGAATCTCTGTAGCTTTGGTCCATCCAAGCTTTTGGTTAGCATATCTGCAATATAATCTTTTGTTGAAGTATGTATGACTTCAATCTCCTTATCAATCACCTTCTCTCTCAGAAAGTGATATTGAATCTCAATATGTTTGGTCTTGGCATGAAAAGCAGGGTTAGCTGCCAAATACAATGAACTCATGTTATCTCCATGAATAGTGGGTGTACTCTAAATGATGTCAAAACTCTTCAAGAGAGTCTTTAACCATATGACCTCCTTTGTAGATTAGTGTCCTTATGGTTGTCATCTTTGCCACAAGACTATAGGTCTCATCATAATCTATACCATATGCTTGAGCATACCCTTTCACAACAAGTCTAGCTTTATACCTAGACACACTTCCATCTACATACCTTTTTGTTTTGTAGACCCATTTACATCCAATGATCTTCTGGCTATTTGGTTTAGGAGCCAAGTCCCATGTCTCATTTTCCATCAATGCATCATACTCTTCCTGCATAGCTTTCTCCCAATGTTCCTTACCTTTTGCCTCTTCATATGTAGAAGGGTCTTCCTTTGCTTTCACCGTGTAAGCATAATCTTTAGTAGTAAAAAAAGAAGTATCATAGCTATACCTTGTAGGTTGCCATTTATGCCTTGATGACCTTCTGAGTTCTCCACTTCTTGAAGTTTCTGGTTCATTACATTCTGGATCAAACCTTGGCCTTTCTTCAACTTCAATTTGTGCTTCATTATTCTCTTCTTCATCATATATTTGAATCTTTGATTTACTTTTTTTATGATCCAAGATTTCTTCATCACCTGCATGAATATTAAGTGTACCTGCATACCAAGTACCTTGCTCATCAAACGTAACATCCTTAGACACAAGGAATTTCTTTGTGGATGGACTCCACAACCTATAACCCATATGCTTGTCATCATAACCAATGAATCCAATTTATGCCCCAACTGAGATGGCACATATGCATAAGCCAAACATCCAAATACTTTGCAATGATCTAAGGTAGGTCTCTTACCCCACCAAGCTTCACAAAGCTTTACATGGTAACCTATTAACCAAGTATGTGGCTGTATTTATAGTCTCAGCCCATAAATAATTGGGACAATTTTTCTCCTTCATCATTGATCTTGCAAACTCAACAAGAGTTCTATTTCTCCTCTCTGCTACACCATTTTGTTGAGGAGAGTACTTGCAAGTAACTTCCCTTTTTATACGTGCATTCCATAAGTAATCGACTCCCCCTCCATCTCACTTTAGTCTCTTCAACTTTTGACCTGTGATTCTCTCTACATACACATGATAATGTTTAAATGTATTAAATACCTCTGATTTATCTTTGATCACATATATGATGATCCACCTGGTAGCATCATCAACATAAATCACATAATATCTTGAACCATTAATATTGAAATCCTTTGATGGTCCCCACACATCTGTGTGTACCAACTCAAGCTTCTCTGGATACATGAAACCATGCTTAGTATATGATTGCTTATGAGCCTTACCTAATTGACATGCCTGACATCTGTATGTCATATGTTGACCTGCAACATTAGGTAATCCAAGCATTGAACCATTGTTAACCATATCTTTAATACCTCTTTCATTGAAATGTCCAAGTCTTTTATGCCAAAGATCTAACTCAGAGATCTTATGTTCTCCATAAGTGAACAAGGCATGATCAACATTTCCTTGAATCTTCAACGTGAAAAGCCTTCCTTCTTTCTTTCTTGAAACAATTTGTTTATAACCATTGCTAGGGTCTTCCACAAAAACTCCATCATTAGTGAACCTTACTTCATAACCTTTCTCAACAATTTTTCCTACACTTATCAGATTCTTTGGAATGGTAGGAACATACAAAACCTTACTCAGAAGAGTACTTCCATCCTTGGCCTTCATTGATCCAATTGATTTCACATTATGCTTTGTATTGTCACTTGTTTGAACCACATGATTACTTATTTTATTCGCCAAATGAGTCATCAAAGCTATGTTGCTACTCAGGTGATTGCTACACCTTGAGTCAATGTAGAAAATTGTTTGATCTTCACTTTGTCTTTCACAAGTTTCATTCATAATCAAGGTTGAATCATCTTTCTGATCTGAAGCATAATTGTAGTAGGTATTGTTGTAGGATTGACTTTGGAAACCTCTACCTGAATTTCTTTCAAAGTAACCTCTACTACCTCTACCTCTGAAATTACCTCCTTGATTTCTACCACCTCTTCCTCTTGAATTAAAGTTCTGATATCCATCGTTATTCTAATTATTATGCCAACAAGCATGAGCTAAATCATTTTTCTTACCATTAATTCAGCAAGCTTTGGCTCCATATTTATTGCTCCTACCTCTACCTCTTCCTTTGCCACCGCCCTCTTCCTCTTAGCAAGTTAGCTTGGCTAGTTGTACCTTCTTCTTCATTCAATTGTTGCTTGCCTTTGTTAAACTTCTTCTTGTTCTTTGAATACATTGCTTGACTTGTACTTCTATCCACATCACCTTTGACATCCTGCTCAAAGGTTACCATATGTCCCAACAATTTATTTAAGTCAGGAGTGAAATGATCTAGTGACAACTCAGTAGACAAAATGAATGGCTTCCATTTCTCATCTCCACTCAAACCTGTAAGGATTTGCCTTACCAATTTATCTTCTTCAATATCTTCATCAACTGCTCCTAATGCATCTGCAATGTCCTTCATCCTGGTTACATAATCAGAAATGTATTGAGAGGCCTTCTTCTTGAATGTGGTAAATTCTGCCCACAAAGATGCCTTCCTTGACTTTGTAGTGTTTTGAAAATGCTCCTCCAAAGCATTCCTTATGTCACTTACACTTTCAAGTCCTCTAATATGAGGTAGCAAGTAGTCATTGACTCCCATGTAGATAATGCTCCTTGCTTGAGCACCCTTCTTCATCCATGTCTTCAAATATGTGAGCTCCCCCCTAGTTGGAACACTAGGATCTTTAAACCCTGGTTTTTCTTCTTCACCTGTAATGTATCCTATCAAGTCTTTGCTCATAAAATGAGCTTCCATTCTCATTGACCAAGCCAGATAGTTTTCTCTATCCAATTTCTCTATCTGAAGAGAATCCCCCATCCTTTCTTCACCTCTGTATTAAATTCTTCAAGCTTTATGAGAAACAAGTGTATCTTTACTTCGAATGTAGTTCCTTTTGGTCTTCTTGATAACTTCAGGCCTCCTTTTCTAGCTTTCACTTCAAACTTTCACCTTTTGAATCTTCAAAGGTTGATTTTTGTATATCTGCAGCAATCAGGGTCCTCCTTTCTTCAATTTTCATGATCCCTGCTTTGATACCATTGATGATGTCATATGGAGTATCATATTTGAGTAATGAATTAGAGGTGAGAACCTCCCCTTATACATTATGAGTATGATACTCACATGAGTGCCAAGTGGCACTCATATGAGAAGCTTAGAATATTTCCCATTATGGGTATAAATGAGAGAGAGAGAGAGAATAATAGGCATCCACGCGGCTGGGCGAATACATATCTCTTGAGCTCCGTGTCCATCTGGTTCTAGGGGTCAACGTATGTGCTTGAGTTTCTTGGGAAAAGTGCAGAGAGCCCCTCAAAAGTAAGGGGAGTCCTTGGAGATAATTCAACACTAGTATCGAAGCAGGCATGCACACACAATGAGGCCTCAACAGGCATAGTCCGACGATCGTTAAATATTATGAACGAACCTGACAGTGAAGACTGATAGAGATGCGTGTGCAAGGAAGATAGCTAGAGACTACAGCTCACAAATGAGCTTCTCTCCCCTTCCCCTCCTCTTGGATGAAGGAGAGTACCTTATGCTCTACCTTAAATAGGCTGCGGATCTATTCGCCCACCCATATGTGGGATTTTGCTCCTCCATTGACACCTGCCTATGAGTTTTGTGGAGAGGACCAAGTGAAGAAGGAGGACGTAAAAACCAAATTTATTTTCGAGTTTTTCTTGAATTTGGGGGGAATAAAATATATGGATTGGATCAAAATTTTAGCAGGATAAAGGTGCACACATGTATTATGGGATGTGGAGATGGGGTGGGTCTTGAGCTTGTTCAAAAAGCTTCAGTTTCTCAGTTTTGAGCTTCTCAAAGTCACCCTTCCATGAAGATTAGCTTTTCCACTTCCTACCGGTGACATACCTATCTTCTCTGCACCATAGCTTGGTCATACAACATCCGATTTCAGAAATTTTTGTCACATTACAAAGCTATGCTCCTAAGCTTTGTTTTCAAACCATTGATATTGGATTTAGACAAGATTTGGTCAACCAAGATCTCTCTATAGTGCTTCAGTAGGAACTAGTTGGCCACTTTCGGGCCTGGTTTCTCATCATCCGGTGTCCAAATTCATTTTTTTCACTTGGGATAGCTTTATCGCTTTGGAGTACAGGTTTTGGGCTATATTTCTTGGACTGGAAAGGACTGTCAAATCTCTAAAGTGCTTCAGTTTCACTCAGTTTGCCTGGTTGGGGCTTTTGCTACTTGGTTTTGGCATTGTTCTTGTTGGTTTTTGGTGATTAGAACCTCCCCAGACCAACCAGACATTTCCAATTTTTTTTTGGGCTTGGCGAGGATTCAAAATCAGCGACCTCAAGCTTCAAAGATCACTTGGATTTCGCTTCCGTAGCTTCATTTTGTACTAGGGAAGTGCTCTTGTGATATATTTCTCTTCTTCTTGCATGTTCAAGGTTTACTTCCATTCATTTTCACATAGTCTAGTTAGCAAACGGGGGAAGGGAAGTGAAACATGGAATCTAAAGGGAAAGAAATAATTGAACACACTTCTCAATCTAAAGAGCAACTAGAGGATCCTGATTTTAGAATGGAAGAAGTAGAAATAGGGCAGGAAGTAGAGGAAAACCTAGAAGAGAAAGAGCCTCAACAAGAAGAATATATATATGATGAACAATTTGTAGACTTGAAAGAATAGACCCTTAAACTAGAGAGAGATCTAAGTGGCCTTACATCTCTCATTCAGCAACTAAAGTCTCAAATGATCTCACTTGAGACTCACATCACCTCTTTCCTAGCTAGGAAGGAAAGAGAAACCCCTACTCTTCCTCTAGAGATGACTAGGAGAGATACTTCTCTTCCTAGTAAGCACAAAGGAGAAAGCTCTAGGGAAGCTCCCCTCCTGAAAGACTTAAAGACACCTACCTTTATGGGGGATGATCGAGATAGAAACAAGGATGCAATCTACACTTCTTTACAAAAGTGGCATGATTTGCATCAATTGAAGGGCACCCCACTAGAGTACAGTGTGCTTGAGGCAAGTCTCTCGCTTGGCCCGCATGCTTACAAGTGGTGGATGAGTCTTAAGGAGGCAAACTCTATCCCTACATATTGGACTCAGTTGAAACTCTTTTTCTAAAAGAGTTTCTTCCTGAGAATGAGGAGGAGAGGAATTGGGATGAGTGGGATAGGATTACCCAAAGGGGTAGGCCTCTTATGATCTACATATCCCATTATAGAGAGATCATTTTGAAACTTAAGGGCTTATATGATTTCTAGAAAATCAGAGGGTTTGTTAGAGGCTTAGATAAGGCCATTAAGAGAGAAGTTAGAAGGAATGTTCCTAAGACGTTTGAGGAGGCAATCAAGTATGCACAGATTTATGAGGACCATAATCATCCTCAATACACTCCTATGGAGATAGATCAGCCCCTCAAACCTCTTAGTATGACTAAATTCAAGAAGAAGTTGCCATTTGGGAAAAACAAAATTTTCATTAAAAAGCAAAGATCACAAGGGCCTAGGTTACCTACAGATCAGTTTGAGAGGGCCAAAAGAGAGAACTTGTGCTTTAGGTGTTTGTCTCCTAGCCATTCACAGTGGAACTTGTTGGAGTTAAACGTCTACGGAAGCACGCAAACAGCACAAGGAAGAAGAAGAAGCTTGGAGCACAACACACAATACTGAATGTATTACTAGAGAATGTACAAAGATAAGTAGCCCATTATGGCAATAGGCATATATACAAGCCGGGGGAAAAAATCTCCTAAGGAGGGAAAAAATTACCCCGACGGTCCTAGTGTGTTCACACACATCACTACCTAAATATATCAACAAGTCCCCCTTGAGAGTGATGCGGTGAACAAGGAGCTCGCACTCATGTATAAGGAAGTGCCAAGCTATGTGGAAATCCCTCCACAAAAGGAAGTAAGCTCAAAGCTTTGCGGAAATCTTCAAACTTCTCCCTAGGCAGAGCCTTCGTGAAAAGGTTTGCAATGTTCTCCTGTGTGGGTATATATGCCAAGCTGATCTCCCCAGCAGAGAACCTCTCCCTGACATAGTGATAATGCACCTCAATGTGCTTAGTGTGAGCATGGAACATAGGGTTCCTGGCAACTGCCAATGCCCTCTGACTGTCAGTGAAGATGGTGGTGGAAGAAGTTTAACCAACACCCAAATAAGCCATAAGGCATCTGAGCCACACACACTCAACAGTAGCTGTGAAAGCTGACCTATTCTCAGCCTCACAACTAGAAGTGGCCACAGTAGGCTGCTTCTTGCTCAACCAAGATATACATGAGCTTCCAAGCATGAAGCAAAAGCCACTAGTGGACATATGAGTGTCATAACAACTAGCCCAATCAGAGTCAGAAAAAGCATGCAAATCTGGCGGTAGTGATCCCCCCTTGGGATAAAACAACCCAAGTAGCCAAGTACCACTCAAATAGCGAAAGATGCGCTTAACTGCCTACCAATGCTTGACTCCTGAGCAATGCATAGACGTGGAAATCCTTTCATTGGGGAGATGAACAGAAGCAAAGTATGGAGAAATTGAAAGTAGCAATTGCGACGTACAGTGCCACTTTTACATATAGCAGATCCCAACAAACCCTTTGTGGCTGATACTGATGCGATTGATTTTGGCATAGGAGCAGTTCTAGTTCAGGATGGTCGACCAGTAGCTTTTGTGAGCAAGAAACTAGAATCGGCTCATAAGAATTACTCCGTCTATGAGAAGGATTTGTATGCAATTGTCCATGCTTTGAAGAAGTGACATCATTATTTATATGGTGCCAAAGTTACGATAGTGTTTGACCAAGAGAGCATTAAATGACTCTCTAATCAAACAAACCTTAAAGGTCATAATCCCCGATAGATAGAGACCCTTCAAGAGTTTGATTATGAGCTTAGGTATAGGAAGGGAAAGTTTAATGTAGTGGCTGATTCACTTAGCTGCATGCCTATGCTCAATGGACTGAGTTTTACTCAGATCACTAGTGAGCTACTTGAGTCCATTAGAGGGAAATGTAGGCTTGATCCTGCATATTCGAGATTTGGGAAGCCATTGAGAATGGGGATCATGATATACGGGTTTCCAGTGAGGATGAAGTATCGAGGGGTACTCAAGAAGGATTCAAGTGGAAGAATTACAGTGTCCATGATGGATATCTATTATATAAAGGTAAGGTGTGTGTCCCTAGAGATTGTGAGATGAGACGGCATATTTTGTATGAATGTCATGACACACCTAGTGTGGGACACCCAGGAGTTAACAAGACTTATGATCTTGTTAAGAGGTAGTTTTATTGGCCTGGACTTCATAAGGATGTCCTAGAGTATGTGCTTAAGTGCACCAAATGCTAGGTCAACAAAGCTAAGAGATTGAGGATTGGAGGACTACTCCACCCATTGGATATTCCTAATGGGAAGTGGGAGAGTATCTCCATGGACTTTATAGTCAGATTACCTAAGACACATAGAGGGCACGACTCGGTCTGGGAATTGTGGATAGGTTAACCAAAATGTCTAGGCTTATTCCGACACGTACTATAGTAAAGACACCAGGGTTGGCTAGGCTCTTTATAGAGAACCTATATCGATTATATGGCCTTCCTTTAGACATAGTTTCTAATCGGGATACGAAGTTTACTAGCCACTTTTGGAGAGCATCCTTCAAAAGGTTGGATATGAAACTTAGCATGAGTATGGCCGAGCATCCATAGTCGGATGGGCAAACAGATAACCAAATCCTAGAGGATATGCTCCAAGCATATGTGAATGAAAGGCAAACTAATTGGGAAGAGTATTTATCTATAATAGAGTTTGCATATAATAATGCCAAGCACTCTTCCACTAGGCACAGTCCATTTATGCTTACGTATGGGTTTCAACCAAGAGCTCCTTATGCAATAGCATTGTTGAATGAAAAAGTTCAAGCTGCAAAGGATTTCTTGGAAGAGATGAACGATATGCTTAGGCTTGCTAAGGACAACATTAGGAGAGCTCATGATAGGGCTAGAGCCTATGCTGACCCTCAAAGGAGAGACATCAACTTTGAGGTAGAAGAGCAAGTCTATCTTAGATTTCCATCTAGGTCTGAAACCATGAAGACGAGACCCTGTCCAAAACTATCTCCTAGGTATTGTGGACCTTTCCAAATACTTAAGAGAATAGGAAAGATGGCTTTATTAGCTCCAACTTCCAGAAAATAGTCAAATCCATCCAGTTTTTCATGTTAATCAACTTAAGAAAAGGTTGGGTGAATCTGACAACCTCATTCTAGACAGTGAGGTAGTAGAGCCTATTTCTGTTCAATCTATTCCACATGAGCCTAACAGCATACTACGCATTTGAGAGAAATGGACGAGAAGTCACTTGTATAAAGAATGTCTAGTAAAGTGGAAAGATGGGAGCAGGTTAGCATCCTTCAGAGATAGTTTCCCAGTTTTAGATTACCTTCCCAAGGGTCTTCTTAAGGGGAAGGATACGGGGAAACAACACAGAGATATGACCATGTACATGAACTACATGGGGATATAGTGGGAGTGGTGGTTCTATTATTTCTCTCTTTCGGTCAAGCCTTCCAATACCATTTTTTAGGACAAAAATGAAACTAAGGGGAAGGAAATGTCATATGGAGTATCATATTTGAGTAATGAATTAGAGGTGAGAACCTCCCCTTATACATTATGAGTATGATACTCACATGAGTGCCAAGTGGCACTCATATGAGAAGCTTAGAATATTGCCCATTATGGGTATGAATGAGAGAGAGAGAGAGAGAGAATAATAGGCATCCACATGGCTAGGCGGATACATGTCTCTCGAGCTCCACGTCCATCTAGTTTTGGGGGTCAGCGTCTATACCTGAGTTTCTTGGGAAAAGTGCAGAAAGTAAGGGGAGTCCTTGGAGATAATTCAACAGATGGGGAGTGTTAATCTCCAAAAGAACAAGATATCCTTGATGTTAGAACACCTTTATATCAAGAATAACTCAAAACATTGACTAATTTTGGAAAACCAATGCCAAATCATCAATCTTTGTACATTCTAGTGGTAATACATTCAGTATTGTGTGTTGTGCTCCAAGCTTCTTCTTCTTCCTTGTGTTGTTTGCATGCTTCCACATATGTCTAACTCCAACATTAGAGTCATCATAAAGTTTAGAAGTTTGAAATTAGTAATGTTTTCTTGCTCATCAAGATGGCAAGAAAAGTGAATTCTTGACTTTCATCTTGTGCCTACATTTACTAAGCAATACATCTAACATACTGAATGTAACTCGTCATTAATTATTAAAGTATCAACTTGGGAAGAATGGACTAATTACTTGAGTTGCAAGGTAGCTAGTAACTTTGCAACTAACTAGTTTTACATCTTCCCAAATGTCTAACTTGATCTTGAAAAAGTAAGGTAAATACTAGCAAAGCATATTCATTTATCTATTTAGCAAACAGTCATGCTCTATCATATACAAAGCTCTATCATATACAAAGCTCTATCATATACAAATGCATGCACTTGCATGCATGTGTTTCTTTCATGCCCTAAAATAAATCAAGCAATTCTTGAGCTTGCAATGCATGCATGTCATCCATCCATGCACAAACATACTATCTTGTATTCCTTTAGAAGACATAAAGAAGAAAGTGCATATGCTTGAGTGCATCAAATACCTTTTCAAACAAGAAGGAAGCTTGTCTTGTGCATAAAAACATTCTTGTGGAAGAAGAAATTCACAAACAATCATTCATTTCCGTGCATGAAGTGGAAACAATGATTCATAGATGCAAACAAGTGTTTGAGGAATTTTTCAATACGTCTATACTCATCCATTTTGCTTTCATTGATCATTCAAAGCTGCATAAACATTATCAAAAGAGAAGACTTTAACTATGCGCAATGATAAGTAAATACAATCTACATGAAAGCAAAGAGCAAAGCAAATGTTGAAAGAAAACCATCAACTTGGAAAATACTTTATCTCTAGATCAAACTACATCCTTCCATTTTCCATGACAAGAGCCACTCTTCATCCTTATTAGCTTCAGTTTCCTTACTTGAGGTCCTTTTGAAGAGCTCCTAAGTTTATGGAAGTCAACGCTCTTCACTTGGAAGTAGAAGAATCGTGTTCATTGAACTTCATTGAAGAAAATTAAAGGCCCTCAACGTGTCCTCCTCTCCAATTCCCACTTTGGTGCTCCTCACCTCTTTACTCATGCTCTAACCTCATGAAAGAACTTGTCTATTCTACTCTCTCTGTCTCTCTTTCTTTCTCTCTCTGTCTCTCTCTTTCTTTCTCTCTCTATCTCTCTCAAAAAAAAATCAGGCTTCCCATTGTAGAAAAGAAGAGAACTCTCGGGGCTTATGGGATCCATAGAAGAAAGGAGGGCTTCTTCGGGTGCTCATTAGAGTAACTTTATTAAATAAGGATATTTAGCACCAATAGAATTCAATTGGGTGGATAACTTAGAGGCCTCTTCACATGAGGATATATGATCAAATCCGATACCTATAGCATCAAAGACTCACAATTTTTGCTAGAACCAAGATCAAATGAATGCCATAGTTTTACTCATCTTGGCAAAGATGAGAGCACGAGCAAAATTGCTGCCACCTTTATGTCATGAGAACAACAACTTGGTTGAGCTGATGGATAGCACGGACATCTTCAACTATACCCACCTAGGCTCAAACTTGCTGGTCAACACCTTGTAACAATAGCACGTAATTTTCATCAATTTATTGTAGAGAACATCCGTTGGTAGTGAACACTTGAACATGAAGAAGATAAACAACGGTATCTGATGCATGCAACCATCTAAACTCAAAAGTTATTAAAATTATCCTAAAAATCATTAAAATAATTTCAAAGTCATAGATGAACAAGATCTAAACTTTCCATAGAAGCTAGTGAAGAGGAGGGATGAAGCCACTAAGACAAGGTCACCATGGCAAGCTCCAGTGGTAGTGAACATGTGAACACGAAGAAGATAAACAATTATATTTGATGCATGCAGCCATCTAAACTCGAAAATGATTAAATCATCTTGAAAAATCATTAAAATAATCTCAGTCATAGAAGAACAAGAACTAAACTTTCCATAGAAGCTAGTGAAGAGGAGGGATGAAGCCACTAAGACAAGGTCACCATGGAAGCTTGCCTAAAGCTCTGATACCAATGCAAGAGATTGATGATTATGACCATCATGTGCTAGAGAAATGAATTTCCTCTTAACCATATGCCTCTATGTATATCTCTCTCCAAGGGACTGTCTACTAGGGTTGGTGGATACTAACCATCCAAGTGTCAGCCATGTAACTACATGTGCGCTGTGTCCCAGTTAGCTATAGTTGATTGTAGTTAACTCAAGTGGATGCTTCTAGAAGGTTCTAGAGCTCTTTGGTAAAAACTCACTCCCCAGGCTCCCCATGGAGGTTGAACCCAAGTTCTCCACCTTCACACCCTTGAGACTTAACGACTAGGCTAAGTGGATCACTTGTTTACAAGAGCACATGATCATCTACGTAAGTCTAGTTTCAAGATCTTTGGTCATACACACGAGTAACCAAATGGTGTCCGATTTTAGATCTATTTGAACCGATTGGACCCTTAGGTCATAGACTTTAGTTTATTACAGAAGATGACCTCTCTTCTTTATACCTATAAAAGTACCTTTGCTTGGTGCTACAAAAATTATAGGTATTCTAGAGGAGCTCAAGTTACATCGAATACCCTTAGTAGAGGGAGTTGCACATGTAAGAAGTAGAACCTATTGACTCAATCCCAAATATGCCAAGGCAGTCAAGGTGGAAATAACAAAATTAGAAGAGGCAAGTAATATTTTTCTTGTAGAGCACTCTTTTCCAAAAGAACTCATGTGCTTATTATCCCATAACAAATGGGCAAGTAGAAATGCCAACAAGATTTTGATCGGGTTATTGCACAAATTGGCTTTCGTCCATCACAACTCTTGGCCGCAAGCCCTTATTGGCACTACTTGCAAGATTCCATTCCTCTTGGTCTATGGTAAACAGGAATTGACTCCCTTTGAATTCATCATCAGCAAAGAATTTGAACCCAAAATCATCGAAATTGACCCCCTCACATTAGGAGGCTTGTAGCATTGGAAGAATGCAAGGAACCATCAATGAAGAGAATGCAGGTTAAGCAAGAGGAGTGCAAACGAATTCATGTCACATATTTAAGGGATAATGAAGTGAAGGAAGGACCCTTGACCTCAGTGCATCAGATCCCTGAATACTTGCTAAACTAACACCTAAGTGGATAGGACCCTATAACATGATTAAGATATTAACTCAAGGAGCAATTCAAATGGAAGACTTGTAGGGTGAGAAGATACCCCTGGTTAACATTTCCAAGGTGAAGACATACTTTGATTGAATCAAGCAAGAGGGAATTCACTCACTATATATACCATCAAATCAATTCATTTCCTTTGAGTACTATAGTTCAATTATGTCATAATAAATGGCTCTCATTTGTAGCAAATAAAGAAGAAGCTTGCATTGAGATGATGCAAACGCTTGATGCAAGTGTCCATGGCATGGTGAATATGCTCAAGGTTTTGATGTATCCTCCTTATTGCCAAAGCAAGGCTCTTACATTTCTTTAGGGGCTCGCATGGAAGGAAGACACTCTCACAATTCTCCCATTTGTGGATCAAGGCAATGACACTTGCCTTTCGCGCCATATAGGGCTGGGACTTTTGGATTTGGAACCCAATGCTATCCTACTTTACCATTATGTTGATAAAAACTTCCTTCTGTTGATCTATAAAGGAAGGGGCCAATAGGTGCTAGTAAATTTGTGTATTGCCTCATGTATGTATTGGCAATCAGCTCGGAATGAAAAGAATAGGGTTGTGACTCTACCATTGGGCTCGGGCACCACCTTGGGCGACTCCTCGCCCTAGGCTTGGTGGTCCTCTTGGGCGACCCCTCACCCTATGGGTTCGGTGGTCCACTTGAGCAATCCCTTGCCCTAGGGGCTTGGGGGCCTCCCTTGCATGACCCCTCACCTTAGGGATCTAATAAAGCTTCACTCGCCACTTATGCGTAAGGAGGAAAAAGAATGAAGGCATAGAGTTTATTAATCTTGGGTTGATGGAGCAACACCGTTCTACACACAATAGAATGTGGTGCATTGATCTTGATCCATGTGGGGACTTCTCTTCATAAGTAATAAGGCTATTTTCAAACCCCCAATGCAATATGGGTGAGGCAACTTTTGGCCATCCGTCTTCATCATCTAGGGCCACCATTGGCCTTGTGAACATGGAAGGCGATCTCTTGCCTAGAGAAAGCAAATGAAGGTGACCCAAGATTGATGATCAAGGGTGACTACTACAATTAGAGATTGAACCTAAGTGACAAACTTTCCTAGAGGATAGTGGGGCAAATAATTCACATTGGGAAGGTACAAGTACGACTATGATTGTAGGGTGACTTGGGAAAAGGGTGAATCATGACATCTAGGAGACTTTACCATCATGCAATGTTGATAGGGCAACTCCAAATAAAGTGAATCCAAGGTGACTTCAACTAAGGCGAATCCATGTTTGCTCATTATTACAGAGCAAAGAAGAGCACAAGGCAGAGAAAAAGATGGGCCCCAAAATTTTTCCGATTTGGACACTCAATTTTTGTATTATAACCATTTTTTGTAATATAATCTCCGTTGTAAATGCACTAGACGAGTCCTCTACACATGTAAAGTAGTAGGAAATTAGTCTTTTAGTGAATAAAGTGCCGGTCTCTTGTATGGAAGGACTATTTTTAGGGCACATGTATATAATTCAATTCGGACTCTTTGTAAGGACTTTTTGCCATTGTGAGAATCAAGAGCACAGAATTTCGAATTTGTGTATTCTCCTCTCTGTATCTTCTTCTTTGTGAGCTTGTATGCATGGGTGTTGATTGAAAAGAGTGTTAGGAAGTGTTTTCTATCCATGAAAGTGTTTGTTTGTTGTGGTTAAGGTGTGTGTGAAGTGTAGGAAGTGCTGAAGTGTAGGAAGGTCATTCCCATGACTCAGTATTTTGCACATAACTTGAAGTAGAAGCGTCAGAATTGAGCGAAATGACCACCATTGGATGCGTCTTTTCAAGAGCTTCGAAACGCATATGCTATTTGCTATATTTGGAGTTCGGAGTTGAGAGAAAAGCTCAATTTCCTATTGGCTGCTGCTCCAAGTATCGTGACACTATGACTGACAGCTGAAGCTCGATTGGAATAGTCTTAGCCTTGTTTGCACTCTTTGAGAAGTACATTTGCATTGATCGTCATTTGAATGCATGTCCTCATACACTCGGCTAGGTTTTGATACTCATCGGATTGATAATTAAAGCGTGAATCCCCAATATATACACTTGAGGGGGATTGAGGTATAGTCTCTTTCTCCATAAGTCCCTAAGTTGGTTTTTAAAACGAAAAAGAGATGAAGCTGAGCCTAGTGAAAGAAGAGTGACACGAAAACAAACCTCAGAGGGAATAGAAACAATCATAGAGCAAGGAGAAACATCACAATCCAAAGATAAAAAACAAGAATCACAACCCAATGAACAAAAACAAGAGGAGAAACAAAAAGGGAAGAAGACAAAGCAAAGAAAAACAGAACCAAAGCCTTTAGATAAACAAGAACAATCAAAACAAACTGAAGACCAAACACGAGAACATGAACAAAAACAAGACCCTGAGCAAAAACAAAAGAAACCAAAGAGAAAACCTAAAGCCATCTTGATTTCAGAAATTGAGAGAAAAATAGATCCTATGGAGATTTTAGATGACATTTTGCTTAAGAGTCAAGTGACTATGTCTTTAGAACAAGTTTTCTCTATTGCAAAGCCTGTTTTTAAAGATAACTTTATCGGCCTAATTAAAAGGAAGAGGTTTCAACTTAATCTAGATAATGAGATGCAAGATTCTCTAGATCAAGATCAAGCTATGAATGAAGCCTTAAACTTTGATGAATCTGATGAAGAGGACTTTGATGATGATGAAGTAAATGTTAATAAAAATTTCTTAGGACCTATTCAACCTGACCATGAAAATCATGAAAACAATCCTGAAAGTTACTTTAAAAGAACATTTTGGTCTAGAGGTACATCAGAGATGCATGTTAAAATAGGAAATGATCAGAACACTATCACTGTAAATGCATTATTAGATTTCGGCTCTGAAATCAATGTAATTTCAAGAGAAGTCTATGATAAGTTTCGATGACCCATAGATAAAGATTGTGGATGGCGTATGAGAACTGCAGATAATGGTGTAGGTACCCTGTATGGAGCTTGTGCTAGTGTGCCCATATCCATAGGAGGAATCACAGAAGAGTTTCACTTTTCTATTCAAGATAATTGCTCCTATGAAGTTCTCTTAGGTCAACCCTTTATTTGTGAGAGTCGTATGGAAACTAAAGCCATGGATGATGGGTCTACCTATGCTAGATTCAAGTCTAAGGATGGAATGCAATCACTTCAAGTCATGACAGTAGGAGTGAATCATCCTAAGAATCGATTGTCAATTAGAAAGAAACCTATTGTTACTCAGGATCATGAGCATGCTTGTAGTGATTGTGCACCTCGATTCATGTTTGGAGCTACATATGATCAAAATTTCGGATAGAATCCATTGTTGAGCGGGACAACTGTGGATATTGGTTTGACATCTCGCAACCAACCAACCTGTACAATAGTTTGTCACTTTGTTTTCCACAGTATGCTCTAATCCAAGAGTATGCTCTCAATGTTGACAAGTGCTCAAAATTTAACCAAACACATGATGCCTTAGTTGAAACAAAGTACAAAATTGTAGACAAAAAAATCAAACCCATAGCTCAACCATTACCTCAAGGAAGTAATGAAAAAATTATTGATGTGAAAAATGATCCAATTCTTCGGGATAAGAAAAACATAGGACATCCATTCACAGATGAGACAATCAAACAGGTGAAAATTGGTAGAGATGATGACTTTCTTTTGCCAGCACAGAGAGATAAATTTGAGAGAGTCATACGTAGCCATGGAAAAGCCTTTACTATGTATCCTCATGAGATTGGTTGTGTAGATCCTAAGCTAGTTGCACCCATGATAATCTTTACTATTCCACATATTCCATGGAATCTTCGTCCTATACCTGTTCCAAAGGCTCACTTACCTGAGCTAATGAAACTACTTAAGGAGAAGATAAACATGAGAATTTTAGAGCCATCTTTTGCACCTTACTCAAACAGATGGTTCACTGTACCTAAAAAGAATGGGAAACTACGTTTTATTCAAGATCTCCAACCTGTCAATAAAGTCACCATAAGGAATGTAGGAACAGGACCCATTGTAGATGAGTTTGCTGAATCATTTTCAGGACATTCTATATATTCAATGGGTGATTTATATTCAGGATATGACCAATTCCAATTAGCAATTGATAGTCGTGACATAACCACAATGAAAAATCCTTTAGGCTTAGTGCGAATGTGTACTTTACCTCAAGGAGCGACCAATTCTGTGGCTCATATGATGAGTGCTATGAATATGGTCTTACATGATTTTATCCCTCATATAACTATGCCATTCATTGATGATATTCCAATTAAAGGGAGTGAGGAACGTGTAAAGGACATTACTTTAGATTCATCTGGATGTCGTAAATTTGTTCTTGACCATATCTCTGATTGTGAAAGAATATTTCAACGATTTGAAGAGGTAGGTCTCACATTTTCCATAGAGAAATCTGTTTTTGGTGTCAACGAGGTGCTTATTGTTGGACATTTATGTGACCATTATGGTCGAAAGCCATACCCACAAAAAGTTGATGCCATCAGCAAGATTTCTGAAACATGTAACAACGTGAGTGAGGTACGTAGATTTCTTGGTGCTTGCATCTTTTATGTTATTTGGATCCCACACTTTGCTCATGTTGCTGATTGTCTCTATGACTTGTTGAAGAAGAAACAAAAATTTATTTGGACTGACAAACACACTCAAGCTATGCGTAAATTGAAGAAATTATTGCTTGAAGCTCCCATCCTTAAGCGTGTAGACTATTCTACTAACAAACCTATTATATTGACTGTTGATACTAGTCCTATTGGTATAGGTTGGGTCATAAGTCAAGACGATAGTGAAGGGAATAGATATGCAATTAGGTTTGGTGCCAAAATTCTACATGAAACACAACGAAAATATCCACAGATCAAACGAGAACTATGGGGTATGGTAACAGCTTTGAAAACAGACAAAGAATATTTCTTTGGTGCAAATGTCAAAGTTGAGACTGATTGTTTGCCTCTCATTGGAATGATAGCCAATTGTTCATCTCCTGATATAGCCATGCTTAGATGGATCTCATATATTAAGTTCATAAATCCTGAGTTAGTTCATATTTCAGGTAGGTCAAACTCAGTTGCTGATATGTTATCGAGAGCTAGATTTGATGATGATCTTGAAAGTGATCTAATAAAGAATGTGAACTTAATTGACTATGTTCCACATATATATGAGTATGAGCAATTTCATGAGTCTGAGTACGAAAATGAATGGAGAGACATAGGAAAGTATCTGAGTACACTACAACCATTACCTAACTGGACTACAAATAGATTCCGTAACATTAGGAAACGAGCTTATAACTTTTTCCTATGTAATGGTTATCTTTGGAGACATGCTAAGGGTAAGGTTAAGAATCCACAACGAGTCCTAGGAAAACGAGGTCTTCAATTGCAAGTAATGAAGGAAATGCATGAGACATTATGGGCCGGTCATAAAGGATTTTTTGGAACATATGAAAAAATTAGAAGTACCTATTATTGGCCTAGGATGTATGTTGACATTAGTAGCTATGTTTCTACATGTTCTACTTGTCAACTTCATTCATCAGTCAAACATAGAGATCCGTTGCATCCTACTTATCCACCTTGTATTCACTACAAGTGGGTAGTAGATCTTGTAACTATGCCTAAAGGTATTGACAAAATGCGTTACATTGTACTTACAAGAGAAGATTTAACTAATCATGTAGAGGGACGTGCACTACGATCTAAGACCACTTACAATGTTTGCAAATTCTTGCTTGAAGATTTCATAAGTCGCTTTGGGTACATAGAGAAAGTAGTTGCCGATCGTGGAGAGTTAAATGCGAGAGAAGCTAAAGAGTTCTTTGATCATCACGGTATTCGTTTGTCTCTTACTACTGCATATAATCCAGAGGCCAATGGTAAATAAGAGAGAGGGCATCCACCTATTGTGAAAGCCATATCTAAAGCATGTAACGGTGATATCAAACAATGGCCTAGATTCTTACCTTTTGCACTTTGGGCAGATAGAATGACGTGCACACGTACTACTGGATATATACCCGCTGAACTCATGTACTGTCAAAAACCATTGTTTCCAATTCAGTCTCATATTTCTGCATGGTCAAATTTGCCTTGGTCTGAAAACATGTCTACTGATGATTTTTTGAGTTTGCGCATTAAACAGTTAGAACAAGTTAAATTAAGACTTGATGATGCCGTTGAAAAATTAAGAGAATCTAGAATCAAGAACAAGCATTATTTTGATAAAACTCATCGATTGCATCCTAAGCCAATTGAAGTAGGAGATTGGGTGCTCATTTATGATAGTACATTTGACTCTCAGTATGATGCACGCAAAAAGCTCACTCAACGATGGTTTTGGCCATACATTGTATCAAAAGTCAACAACAATGGTACGTATGCTCTTTGTGAATTAAATGGTGTTGCACTAAAAACTTTGATTGCAGGTAAAAGGATAAAGTTATTCAAGAAGCGTGATAATGACGAGTACATTTTGGATGAGGACATTGAAGAAGATGACAACAATGAGGCCGATTCATAAACAGGAGTATCCATGTTATAAAAATTAAAAAAATAAATAAATAAATAACATATAAAAACATCATTAATTTTCAAGTTCATGTTGCTTTGTTTTTTTTCAAGTTCATTCTATTTTTTTTTCATGCTTGTTTCATGCATGTTTTTTTCAGTCTTTGCATTCCATTGCATATCCACATCACTTGAGTAAAAAAAAAAGGCAAATGATGATTTCTCTACTTGTGTAAAATTGTATCTTAAGTAGTAACTTCTCTACTAAGAGACTGATTATAATCTAGGATTGTGGAAAGATAGGGCATGTAGATTTGGAGGTTTATTTTGGTGACATGACTTTCATATATATACATGCATATGTATCCTGTATCGAAAGCATAATTGTTGAAATCCTAGCTCCTGCTATTGCATGTTTCTACATCCTTAGTCCATCTCACAGCACTTGTATCGAAGTTTAAATGACTGTTCTCCGTCATCAAAAATGGTTGTACCTTGTATCGGGGTTTAATTTTTCCCCGTCATAAAAAAAAAAAAGTTGCTACATGTTACCAAGAAGTTTACACTTTCTTCCACCCCAAAAAAGTGATCGTAACCATAAAGTTGCCGAATCATCATCATAAAAAAAAGAAAAAAAAAAGAGCAAGCCAAAGGAGGATAAAGAGGCATAGTAGAATAAATCATGGGCTATATAGGCAGATTTATGCATTAATGGACTTTAGTTAAATTTCCTTGCATGTTATTAGAGAAAGAGCATATTTTATGTAGGAAAGGAGTTGATCTAAAATAAGCTAAAGATGAAAGATATCTCTTGAAAATCCTAAATCTTTGTTTATAATCATATTTAAGGTAGATTGCTTTATGAAAAAGGTACAAAATTTTCTTCAAGATGAGAGGAACTGATGCTTAAAACGACTCAATACATCCACTTCCACTTCATATTGATGCTTGTTTTTTTTCTTTCTTGTTGCCAATGTTGCTTGTTCATTTGCATATATGTTGCCTATTTGTTCATGCATATTCATGTTGCCTGTTTCAATTCTTTCTTTCATGCAAATTTTGCTTCATGTCACGTTACCTACTGATTCATGCATATAATCAATTTTCCTTCCATGTTTCTTATGTTGCCTATAAAAGAATTTGATGCCTGGAACATTTTGTTTTTCACAGATGCTAAAGTGGCGCTTCCGGAGGAATCGCAGGTTTAGTGGGGGCGAATGTCGTCGAGATTTTCTCTCCTCTCTCACTTGTGAAGGCCTACAAAATACATATTTGGTGAAGGTAGCCGGAATTCCCCGAGAAGTCCAAGATGCATCAAGGATGTCAAAGGAAGCTCACATACAAAGTTTCAAAGAAATCAAGAAAGTCCATGGTAGCGGTCAAAGCTCGTCAAAGTTAGGAAATTAGGGCAAAAATTTCATTATCACCAAATTAGATGAAAATTCATATACTTGTAAAGATTATCAAAGGCAGTCTATAGCCTCAAATTTCAGCAGAAAATGGATATTGTAGCACATTGATATGCTATGTTCATTTTGTAAAAATGTAATTTTTCTAGTCTGACCCTACAAATTCTTGTATAGAAATTTATGTTAGCCATATGGTTTGACATGTATAAAGATCATATGTGGCTACATATTTGTACAAATTTTCAAGGCTATCAGAGCTTCCTAGACACCTTAATGCCACCTTGCAAGCTTCCAAATGTAGTCAAACTTGTACAAGGGAGATTCAGATGGGAGTTTTTTCTGCATATTCCTGAAGGAGATCTTTGGAAACATAGTCCTACAAAGTTTCATCTTCATCAAAGCCTATTTGGAGGGTCAAAGAGTACAAAGTCCAGTTTTCAGGATCACCGTAGTTTTCTAGTTTAAGCAAATTGAAGGGTTGAAGGGCCACCACATGGCGAAAGCTGATTGAGCCATGTTGTACGATCAAGATGAGCTCATATTCAAGGGTGGAGATGTACTTATGCTTAAAGCAAGGAGGATCCACGAGTTTTTCCATAAAAGAAGATTTTTTTGATAATCAAAGATCAATAATGCAGCTTTTCTCCAAAAATAGTGGCTTATCTTATCCAAACTGATGTCAGCACTGATCCGACAGTCCAGATCATCCCCAGATCCGATGGTGGAGAATGAAGGCGCCTAAATTTCACTCCTTTACACTAGATTTGATAGAAAGAACAATTGCAAGCCATTGATTTGATTAATCAAATGGTTGTAATCAAAAGTAGTGATCTTAGAGTTGAGAGTTGATTTCTCTAGATCCAAGGGCCCAAATCCATTCAAAAAACTATATAAACCCCCCTCCAAACTCCTAGAGAATCATTGTTAGGCATCCATAGGGCTCATGCTAGCTTACGGTTTCCTTGAGACGATCACCCTCGGTTGAGCGAGTGAGGATCCAAGGTGAGCTAGTATGAGTATAGTACCTAGTTTGAAATTTAAGTTAGAACTCCAATCTAGGATAGGCTCTTGAAACCAGCATCTCTATCTTGACTCACCCTCGGTGGAGCGTGTGAGTGAGTTAGAGCTGATTTTAATGAGTCTTAGACTTCTTTAGTTAGACGTTACGAGCCTAGACATACATAGGGTCACTGAAGTGGAACTCACCTTCTTACGTGTGACATTCGGTTGAACTGTCATGGTTTGAGGGTCGGAACCACCTTTGATCAATAGACTGCCTAGCTTGACGTACCACGATGATCTCATACATGTATCTTAATTCAAATCCTTTTAATTCATGTCACTTGTCACTTGTCTCTTATCTCCTCTCTCAGTCTCTTAAGTATTTTTACATGTTTTCTATTTCTTCTATGTGTGAGAAGGCTCCGCAGTATTGCGTTGAACCAGTGAGGATGTTTCTTTGAGCCTGTGAGTAAACTCTATCATCATAATTCACTTGCATGCATATAATCCATGCATACCCATACATATTGATTAGTTTCTGAAAGTGTATAAGAAGCTCCAATATTGGACCATTCTTCCTTTCGAAACTGGTTTATGTGTAAGGATTCCATCTATTCAGGTCATGCATACATATCATCCAAAGAAGACTATGCATATGGATTAGAATTAGGAAGTGTTTAAGAAGCTCCTTCAATGGACCATTCTTCCTTCCAAATTTGATTCGTGTGTATGGTTTTCTTTCATTCTTATCATTCATGTTCATAAATCTAACTTGCACTCCTACTTTCCCATTCCCATAATCATTTCAACATCTCTCTCTTCTCCATACTCAACATTAATTTCACTTTCATGTCCTTAAACCATCCAACATTCATTAGCTTCATACACCCTGTGTGTGCCACAACCGGACCCGATCCACCCGGATTGCGATCACCTCCACAGCGTGTTCATTTAAGTGAGTTTTTGGTTTTATACTTTCGGCTTTGATTGGTCGTTCGTCTAGCATGCTGAATACTTCACGATGTCCTATCTTGGCCGAGATGTATCCTAAGGCCAATTGAATAGTTACTTCATATTCGTATATCCAGTCTTGACCTAACACGAGCTCTTCTAATAAGTCCTGATCATGACATACTAAGAGTTTTTGCTCCATAGTGTTGTTTCCAAGATGTAGAAGTAAAGTGATTTCTCCGATACATTTGGTGATCTTTCCTCCTATACCAATCAGTTGTGCTTTAGATGGGCGTAATTCCTCTTTGAGTGTTTGTGTCAATGAATACTTAATACAGCTTACAACTACTCCTGTATCAATGAGAGCATCCACCAAGTGGTACTCTTCTGTTCGAGCGCCCAAATGCAAATATGGTTGCATCCTTTGCTGACCTAGGTTTCCAGTGTCTCTGAAATTAGCCATAGGGATGAGTTCCTCTCCTCGTGGATATCTCTCATCTCTCTCTCTCATCCACTCTTTTCGTTTCCTGATTCGTTCTAGTGCTTCTTGTCTAGCCTCTTCTCGTATTCTTTCTTCCTCTATACGCCTATTCTTACCGATTATTAGCCGTGACATTATTTCTTCAGTTAATGGCTCTATATATTTTTTTCACTCGACATCCACTGATATAGTTTGGCAAAACGTCTCCATCCAAGATGGCTAAATTGATGGCTCCACTGGTAGATATACGATTGATGATTAATGGGCTATATCCTCTTTTTTTTAGTTTCTTTGCGTGTTGTTTTAGGGTATATACCAAAACTAAATCTCCTTCCTTCAAATTATTATCTTTATTATGAGCATCAAAGTAAGCCTTCTGTCGCCTTTTAGCAGCATAAATCCCTGCTACTGCTTGTAACCTAGTTTCATGTAACTTCTCTATTTGATCCAATTGAGTTGAGAGTTCATGTCCCGTCCACTCGTAAGTTGTTGCTACACTGAGAGTGGGTATTAAGAAATCAATTGGCAAAATAGCATTTTGTCCATACACTAAGTTAAAAGGAGTAGTTCCTATGGTGGTCTTGTAAGCTACTCGGAATGCCCATAAAGCATGATGTAATTGTTTATCCCAATCAGATCTACCATTGTTCACAATTTTTGTGAGAACTGTGCACAAGATTTTATTTGAACTTTTGGCTTGTCCATTGGCTTGTGGGTGATAAGGGGCTGATTTCTTATGAATTACCAAGAATTCATTTAGTAAAGCTTCTATAACTTCATTCACAAAGTGTGTGCCTCTATCACTCACAATTTCTATCGGCAGTCCAAATTTAGTGAAAACGTTCTCGAAGAGAAACTTGGCCGTAGTTCTTGCATCATTTTTCTTGGTTGCTTTGGCTTCAACCCATTTGGTCAGATAGTCTGTAGCTACAATTATGTATTCGGCATGGGATCCTTTAGCTGGTGGGCTAATAGGTCCTATGAAGTCTATTTCCCATTTTGTGAAAGCTCTCGCACTCATCATGGGTTTTAGTGGCATTTCATCACTTCTAATTGGATATTTCGTTCGTTGACAAGTATCACATTGTTGTACGTATGTTGCTGCATCTTGATGTAGAGTTGGCCACCACATTCCAGCAAAGAGAATCATTTTTGCAGTTTTATCTGCAGAGAAATGTCCTCCTGCAGCTCCTGTATGTGCCATCTCTAAGACAACAAGATACTCATCTTCGTGAATGCACATTCGTAAATGATTATCCCTTCCTCGCTTAAAGAGTTGTTTTCCTATGAGAGCATAGTCCTTGCTTTGTTCTACAAGTGCACGTTTCCTTGCTAGAGTGGCTCCTTCTGGGTACTCTTGGGTCTTCAAGAACTTCACCAGAGGCATGCTCCATCTTGGTGCTACGGTGGAGTAGCATAAATTAGAGTTCTCTTCTGGATTCCGTTCTTGACAAGTTGGGCAGGCTGATACATAATTATGTGTATCCCTTCGCATGGTCGGCCAATATATGCCTAATCTCTTCAATGTTTGCCACATTCCGTTTGCACTTAAATGAGTTTTCCATTGATTTACATGTGCTTTTTGAAGCCACATCTCTTGTTCCTCCTCTTCCACATATCTCATGAGTAATCCACTTGAATCTTGGTGATATAGGCTTCCAGCAATGATATGCAGGTTTTTAGTCTTCCATAAATCTTGATTTTGGTTTGGTGAGGTCCCATGTTTAGGTCCATATGTGAGTATTGGGATCAACTTTTTTTGCACATTGGGGACATACTTCGAGGTTGAACAAGTACGTATCAGGCAGATCATCTGGTACTCCTACGGGTGGTTCTCCATATGTCATTCTTGACAAGTGATCTGCTCTAACATGGGTATTCCCTTTCTTGACTACTACTTCAAAATCAAATTCCGTCAACAATAGAAACCATAGTACTAGTCGTCCCGTATGACAAGGCTTATTGACTAAGTACAGTAGGGCTTGATGATCAATGAAGAATTTGAATTTGTTTGCCAATAAATAGTGTCAAAACTTTTTCACTGCATATACCATTCCTAGACCTTCTCTTTCAGTCGTGGTATAATTGCATTCTACTTGATTCAATTGTCTACTGGCATAGGCTATAGGGTGATCTAACTTTCCTGTATCGGCGGTGTGGAGGTGATCGCAATCCGGGTGGATCGGGTCCGGTCGTGGCACACACAGGGTGTATGAAGCTAATGAATGTTGGATGGTTTAAGGACATGAAAGTGAAATTAATGTAGAGTATGGAGAAGAGAGAGATGTTGAAATGATTATGGGAATGGGAAAGTAGGAGTGCAAGTTAGATTTATGAACATGAATGATAAGAATGAGAGAGAACCATACACACGAATCAAATTTGGAAGGAAGAATGGTCCATTGAAGGAGCTTCTTAAACACTTCCTAATTCTAATCCATATGCATAGTCTTCTTTGGATGATATGTATGCATGACCTGAATAGATGGAATCCTTACACATAAACCAGTTTCGAAAGGAAGAATGGTCCAATATTAGAGCTTCTTATACACTTTCAAAAACTAATCAATATGTATGGGTATGTATGGATTATATGCATGCAAGTGAATTATGATGATAGAGTTTACTCACAAGCTCAAAGAAACATCCTCACTGGTTCAACGCAATACTACGGAGCCTTCTCACACATAGAAGAAATAGAAGACATGTAAAAATACTTAAGAGACTGAGAGAGGAGACAAGAGACAAGTGACATGAATTAAAAGGATTGGAATCAAGATACATATATAAGATCATCATGGTACGTCAAGCTAGGCAGTCTACTGATCAAAGGTGGTTCCGATCCTCAAACCATGACAGTTCAACCGAATGTCACACGTAAGAAGGTGAGTTCCACTTCAGTGACCCTATGTATGTCTAGGCTTGTAACATCTAACTAAAGAAGTCTAAGACTCATTAAAATCAGCTCTAACTCACTCACACGCTCCATCGAGGGTGAGTCGAGATAGAGATGCTGGTTTCAAGAGCCTATCCTAGATTGGAGTTCTAACTTAAATTTGAAACTAGGTACTATACTCATACTAGCTCACCTTGGATCCTCACTCGCTCAACTGAGGGTGATCGTCTCAAGGAAACCGTAAGCTAGCATGAGCCCTATGGATGCCTAACAATGATGCTCTAGGAGTTTGGAGGGGGGTTTATATAGTTTTTTGAATGAATTTGGGCCCTTGGATCTAGAGAAATCAACTCTCAACTCTAGGATCACTACTTTCGATTACAACCATTTGATTAATCAAATCAATGGCTTGGAATTTTTCTTTCTATCAAATCTAGTGTAAAGGAGTGAAATTTAGGCGCCCTCATTCTCCACCATTGGATCTGGGGATGATCTGGACCATTGGATCAGTGCTGACATCAATTCGGATAAGATAAGCCACTATTTTTGGAGAAACACTGCATTATTGATCTTTGATTATAAAAAAAATCTTCTTTTATGGAAAAACTCGTGGATCCTCCTTGCTTTAAGCATAACTGCATCTCCACCCTTGAATATGAGCTCATCTTGATCGTAAAACATGGCTCAATCAGCTTTCGCCATGTGGTGGCCCTCCAACCCTTCAATTTGCTTAAACTAGAAAACTGCGGTGATCTTGAAAACTGGACTTTGTACTCTTTGACCCTCCAAATAGGCTTTGATGAAGATGAAACTTTGTAGGACTATGTTTCCAAAGATCTCCTTCAGGAATATGCAGAAAAAACTCCCATTTGAATCTCCCTTGTACAAGTTTGACTACATTTGGAAGCTTGCAAGGTGGCATTAAGGTCTCTAGGAAGCTCTGATAGCCTTGAAAATTTGTACAAATATGTAGCCACATATGATCTCTATACATGCCAAACCATATGGCTAACATAAATTTCTATACAAGAATTTGTAGGGTCAAACTAGAAAAATTACATTTTTACAAAATGAACATAGCATATCAATGTGCTACAAAATCCATTTTCTGCTGAAATTTGAGCTATAGACTGCCTTTGACAATCTTTACAAGTATATGAGTTTTCATCTAATTTGGTGACAATGAAATTTTTGCCCTAATTTCCCAACTTTGACCAGTTTTGACCGCTACCATGGACTTTCTTGATTTCTTTAAAACTTTGTATGTGAGCTTCCTTTGACATCCTTGATGCATCTTGGACTTCTCGAGCAATTCCGGCTACCTTCACCAAATATGTTTTTTGTAGGCCTTCACAAGTGAGAGAGGAGAGAAAATCTCGACGACATTCGCCCCCACTAAACCTGCGATTCCTCCGGAAGCGCCACTCTAGCATCTGTGAAAAACAAGATGTTCCAGGCATCAAATTCTTTTATAGGCAACATAAGAAACATGGAAGGAAAATTGATTATATGCATGAATCAGTAGGTAACGTGACATGAAGCAAAATTTGCATGAAAGAAAGAATTGAAACAGGCAACATGAATATGCATGAACAAATAGGCAACATGTATGCAAATGAACAAGCAACATTGGCAACAAGGAAGAAAAAAAACAAGCATCAATATGAAGTGGAAGTGAATGTATTGAGTCATTTTAAGCATCAGTTCCTCTCATCTTGAAGAGAATTTTGTACCTTTTTCATAAAGCAATCTACCTTAAATATGATTATAAACAAAGATTTAGGATTTTCAAGAGACATCAGTCATCTTTAGCTTATTTTAGATCAACTCCTTTCCTACATAAATATGAATATGCTCTTTCTCTAATAACATGCAAGGAAATCTAACTAAACTCCACTAATGCATAAATCTACCTATATAGCCTGTGATTCATTCTACTATGCCTCTTTATCCTCCTTTGGCTTGCTTTTTTTTTTTTTGATGATGATGATGATTCGGCAACTTTATGGTTACGATCACTTTTTTGGGGTGGAGAAAGTGTAAACTTCTTGGTAACATGTAGCAATTTATTTTTTTTTTGTTGACGAGGAAAAATTAAACCCCGATACAAGGTACAACCATTTTTTATGACGGAGAACAGTCGTTTAAACTCCGATACAAGTGCTGTGAGATGGACTAAGGATGTAGAAACATGCAGTAGAAGGAGCTAGGATTTCAACAATTATGCTTTCGATACAGGATACATATGCATGTTTATATATGAAAGTCTTGTCACCAAAATAAACCTCCAAATCTACATGCCCTATCTTTCCACAATCCTAGATTATAAACAATTTCTTGGTAGATAAGTTACTACTTAAGATAAAATTTTACACAAGTAGAGAAATCATCATTTGCCTTTTTTGACTCAAGTGATGTGGATATGCAATGCAATGCAAAGACTGAAAAAACATGCATGAAACAAGCATGAAAAAAAAATAGAATGAACTTGAAAAAAAACAAAGCAACATGAACTTGAAAATTAATGATGTTTTTATATGTTTTTTATTTTTTTTTTATTTTTTATTTTTATAACATGGATACTCCTGTTTATGAATCGGCCTCATTGTTGTCATCTTCTTCAATGTCCTCATCCAAAATGTACTCGTCATTATCACGCTTCTTGAATAACTTTATCCTTGTACCTGCAATCAAAGTTTTTAGTGCAACACCATTTAATTCACAAAGAGCATACGTACCATTGTTGTTGAATTTTGATACTATGTATGGCCCAAACCACCGTTGAGTGAGCTTTTTGCGTGCATCATATTGAGAGTTGAATGTACTATCATAAATGAGCACCCAATCTCCTACTTCAATTCGCTTAGGACGCAATCGATGAGTTTTATCAAAATAATGCTTGTTCTTCATTCTATATTCTCTTGATTTTTCAACAGCATCATCAAGTCTTAATTTACCTTGTTCTAACTGTTTAATACGCAAACTCAAAAAATCATCAGTAGACATGTTTTCAGACCAAGGCAAATTTGACCATGTAGAAATATGAGACTGAATTGGAAACAATGGTTTTTGACAGTACATGAGTTCAGCAGGCATATACCCAGTAGTGCGTATGCACGTCATTCTATCTGCCCAAAGTGCAAAAGGTAAGAATCTAGGCCATTGTTTGATGTCACCGTTACATGCTTTAGATATGGCTTTCACAATAGGTGGATGCCCTCTCTCTATTTTACCATTGGCCTCTGGATTATATGCAGTAGTGAGACACAAACGAATACCGTGACGCTCAAAGAACTCTTTGGCTTCTCTCGCATTTAACTCTCCACGATCGGCAACTACTTTCTCTATGTATCCAAAGTGACTTATGACATCTTCAAGCAAGAATTTGCAAACATTGTAAGTGGTCTTAGATCGTAGTGCACGTCCCTCTACATGATTAGTTAAGTCTTCTCTTGCAAGTACAATGTAACGCATTTTGTCAATACCTTTAGGCATAGTTACAAGATCTACTACCCACTTGTAGTCAATACAAGGTGGATAAGTAGGATGCAACGGATCTCTATGTTTGACTCATGAATGAAGTTGACAAGTAGAACATGTAGAAACATAGCTACTAATGTCAACATACATCCTAGGCCAATAATAGATACTTCTAATTTTTTCATATGTTCCAAAAAATCCTTTATGACCTGCCCATAATGTCTCATGCATTTCCTTCATTACTTGCAATTGAAGACCTCGTTTTCCTAGGACTCGTTGTGGATTAACCTTACCCTTAGCATGTCTCCAAAGATAACCATTACATAGGAAAAAGTTATAAGCTCGTTTCCTAATGTTACGGAATCTATTCGTAGTCCAGTTAGGTAATGGTTGTAGTGTACTGAGATACTTTCCTATGTCTCTCCATTCATTTTCGTACTCAGACTCATGAAATTGCTCATACTCATATATATGTCAATTAAGTTCACATTCTTTATTAGATCACTTTCAAGATCATCATCAAATCTAGCTCTCGATAACATATCAGCAACTGAGTTTGACCTACCTGAAATATGAACTAACTCAGGATTTATGAACTTAATATATGAGATCCATCTAAGCATGGCTATATCAGGAGATGAACAATTGGCTATCATTCCAATGAGAGGCAAACAATCAGTCTCAACTTTGACATTTGCACCAATGAAATATTCTTTGTCTGTTTTCAAAGCTGTTACCATACCCCATAGTTCTCGTTTGATCTGTGGATATTTTTGTTGTGTTTCATGTAGAATTTTGGCACCAAACCTAATTGCATATCTATTCCCTTCACTATCGTCTTGACTTATGACCCAACCTATACCAATAGGACTAGTATCAATAGTCAATATAATAGGTTTGTTAGTAGAATAGTCTACACGCTTAAGGATGGGAGCTTCAAGCAATAATTTCTTCAATTTACGCATAGCTTGAGTGTGTTTGTCAGTCCAAATAAATTTTGATTTCTTCCTCAACAAGTCATAGAGACAATCAGCAACATGAGCAAAGTGTGGGATCCAAATAACATAAAAGATGCAAGCACCAAGAAATCTACGTACCTCACTCACATTGTTACATGTTTCAGAAATCTTGCTAATGGCATCAATATTTTGTGGGTATGGCTTTCGACCATAATGGCCACATAAATGTCCGACAATAAGAACCTCGTTGACACCAAAAATAGATTTTTCTATGGAAAATGTGAGACCTACCTCTTCAAATCGTTGAAATCAGAGATATGGTCAAGAACAAATTTACGACATCCAGATGAATCTAAAGTAATATCCTTTACACGTTCCTCACTCCCTTTAATTGGAATATCATCAATGAATGGCATAGTTATATGAGGGATAAAATCATGTAAGACCATATTCATAGCACTCATCATATGAGCCACAGAATTAGTTGCTCCTTGAGGTAAAGTACACATTCGCACTAAGCCTAAAGGAGTTTTCATTGTGGTTATGTCACGACTATCAATTGCTAATTGGAATTGGTCATATCCTGAATATAAATCACCCATTGAATAGATAGAATGTCCTGAAAATGATTCAGCAAACTCATCTACAATGGGTCCTGTTCCTACATTCCTTATGGTGACTTTATTGACAGGTTGGAGATCTTGAATAAAACGTAGTTTCCCATTCTTTTTAGGTACAGTGAACCATCTGTTTGAGTAAGGTGCAAAAGATGGCTCTAAAATTCTCATGTTTATCTTCTCCTTAAGTAGTTTCATTAGATCAGGTAAGTGAGCCTTTGGAACAGGTATAGGACGAAGATTCCATGGAATATGTGGAATAGTAAAGATTATCATGGGTGCAACTAGCTTAGGATCTACACAACCAATCTCATGAGGATACATAGTAAAGGCTTTTCCATGACTACATATGACTCTCTCAAATTTATCTCTCTCTGCTAGCAAAAGAAAGTCATCATCTCTACCAATTTTCACATGTTTGATTGTCTCATCCGTGAATGTATGTCCTATGTTTTTCTTATCCCGAAGAGTTGGATCATTTTTCACATCAATAATTTTTTCATTACTTCCTTGAGGTAATGGTTGAGCTATGGGTTTGATTTTTTTGTCTACAGTTTTGTACTTTGTTTCAACTAAGGCATCATGTGTTTGGTTAAATTTTGAGCACTTGTCAACATTGAGAGCATACTCTTGGATTAGAGCATACTCATCAAGGGAAGAAAGAAGAATAATATGGGAATTATAATTTTGTTGAAGACATAACTCTAACTCCTCAAGAGTAGAGAAACAATGAGATGTCTCAATCACATGCTCAATGTTCTCATCATGTTCCATGATTTTGTTGTTTTTATAATTTTTTTGGGTTTTTTGGATAAAAGGCTTGGACAATTGACTCTTATGAAGAAAATCTAATCTAGAATGTGGAAAACAAAGTGACAAACTATTGTACATGTTGGTTGGATGCGAGATGTCAAACCAATATCCACTGTTGTCCTGCTCAACAATGGATTCTATCCGAAATTTTGATCATATGTAGCTCCAAACATGAATTGAGGTGCACAATCACTACAAGCATGCTCATGACCCTGAGTAACAATAGGTTTCTTTCTAATTGACAATCGATTCCTAGGATGATTCACTCCTACCGTCATGACTTGAAGTGATTGCATTCCATCCTTAGACTTAAATCTAGCATAGGTAGACCCATCATCCATGGCTTTAGTTTCCATACGACTCTCACAAATAAAGGGTTGACCTAAGAGAACTTCGTAGGAGCAATTATCTTGAATAAAAAAGTGAAACTCTTCTGTGATTCCTCCTATGGGTATGGGCATACTAGCACATGCTCCATAGAGGGTACCTACACCATTATCTGCAGTTCTCATACGCCATCCACAATCTTTATCTATGGGCCATCGAAACTTATCATAGACTTCTCTTGAAATCACATTGATTTCAGAGCCGGAATCTACTAACGCATTTACAGTGATAGTGTTCTTAACATTTCCAATTTTAACATGCATCTCTGATGTACCTCTAGACCAAATGTTCTTTTAAAGTGACTTTCAGGATTGTTTTCATGATTTTCATGGTCAGGTTGAATAGGTCCTAAGAAATTTTTATTAACATTTACTTCATCATCATCAAAGTCCTCTTCATCAGATTCATCAAAGTTTAAGGCTTCATTCATAGCTTGATCTTGATCTAGAGAATCTTGCATCACAGTATCTAGATTAAGTGGAAACCTCTTCCTTTTAATTAGGTCGATAAAGTTATCTTTAAAAACAGGCTTTGCAATAGAGAAAACTTGTTCTAAAGACATAGTCACTTGACTCTTAAGCAAAATGTCATCTAAAATCTCCATAGATCTATTTTTCTCTCAATTTCTGAAATCAAGATGGCTTTAGGCTTTATCTTTGGTTTCTTTTGTTTTTGCTCAGGATCTTGTTTTTGTTCTTGTTCTCGTGTTTGGTCTTCAGTTTGTTTTGATTGTTCTGGTTTATCTAAAGGCTTTGGTTCTGTTTTTCTTTGCTTTGTCTTCTTCCCATTTTGTTTCTCCTCTTGTTTTTGTTCATTGGGTTCTGATTCTTGTTTTTTATCTTTAGATTGTGATGTTTCTCCTTGCTCTATGATTTTTTCTATTCCCTCTGAGGTTTGTTTTCGAGTCACTCTTCTTTCACTAGGCTCAACTTCATCTCTTTTTCGTTTTTCTTCTACATTGGATATGCGAGAAATAAGAGATTGATCTTCTATTGGTGATTCCCAATCCGTTATTCTCTTAATCTCATATCGTGCTCTTACTAAAGCCTCTATGGAAAAATCACCTTCCTTTGTGGGTTTACTTGATTCCACTTGTTCATCAAGAGCTTCTAGTTTCACTCCTCTAGTTCCTACATCCGTTATGGTTATATTTTCATAGTGTTTTTTCATTCCTCCCTTACCATAATTTCCTTGCAAAGGTAGCCTAGATCGATAGTCACAGATTTTCTTGTCTATGTCTATTACTAGTCGTTGCTCCTTAGCAGCCTTCAATAGTTCACAATCTCTTAAAAAGTGCTCTAACAAATCACACCAAGGACACCTACGAGGGCCACGCACAAAACCATTTTGATTTTGAGGATTTTGATTAACTTGTAGTGGGAAATTTTGAAACTGAGGATTTTGTTGATAAGGTATTGCTTGATAATTAGGATTTTGAAAAGGCAATTGATGTATTTGAGGAGCTTGGGGAGCAACATGTGGTACTTGAGGTGCAAGAGGAGCTTCCATATTATACGGTTGATGATTTTGAAAATTTTGATTTTGAGGATTTTGAAAAGCCATTTGAGAAGCTTGAGGATACATGTTTTGATACATTTGAGGATTTTGCACATGAGGATGAGGATTTTGCATTGAAGGATTATGCATTGGAGGAACTTGATATGCTTGAGTAGGAGCTACTTGTGGATTTTGATTGGTAGCTATAACATGTTGATTAGGCTCTTGAAAAGTCATTGGGTTCCTTGATTTTGGAAAGTTTTGGTGTAACTAGATTGTAAAGCATCTATATTCTTGGCCAAATTGGATTGTGTAGCAATAAGACTTTCCATTTGCTTAGTGAGAATATCCACTTGAGATTGTTCAACTACACTTTTATTTGGCTCTACTTTAAAACCTTGAGTAGGCTCCATCATTTGAGGAATAGGAGTAGAGTCAAAAAGCATAGCATGGGATTGTTCTCTAACTTGCTCCTTAGTTTGTGGAAGGCTAGCTTGAGGAAGACTAGTTTGCTCATAAAGCATGGATTGTCTTTGATGTCTATGGGCTACAACCTCTACTACTTTACGCACTTTTTGCCAATTGTCAGTAAGACCATAGCGCTTATCTGCTTCTTCTAATCGCCGTTCAACTTCCCTACGAGTTTCAGGATGAAGAAGCTTAAGAAAATTGATCACAAGATCAGGTTCCAAAGTTATCTTATCCTCATCAAGAAGTTGTTCATAGCGTCTAATATACTCATTTTGTAAGTGAGTAATAGAGCTACTAGGCTTTGGAGAATTGACCCATCGTAAGAATCCATCTCGATTATGTTGGCTATAATCTTCAAGATAGAATTCTTTGAGCATCTCCTTTCTAAAATCACTCCAAGGAAGACTATCATATTGAGTGACACGGTTTATGATAGAGCTATCAACAATTCGTTCAAAGAATGATATCAAAAGATCTTTGGGAAGACCAAAAATCATAGCTTGTTCTTCAAACAAATCTAAGTAGCTTGTGATGTTGATGCCATTGAATTTTCCCTTCTCTCTCAACATAGAAGAGACTATTCTTTCGCCTTGTTTCTCAACAATAAGGGATTTGAATCCTTCCTCCATCTTATGTGAATAAGCAAGTGATGCACGATGCTCTAGATCTCTCACAAATGCGTTTACTTCACGACGAAGATGTGCACGATACTGTGAGAAATCCAGTGCAACACTCAAGACTGATGATGATGATATGATGAGGATGAAAAATATGAAACAAAGGATATGGATCACAACCTCCCAACAAGATCAGAAGCAAATGCCACGAAGCATTTCACGTCGGGATCAAATGTGGAGGTGATCGCAATCCGGGTGGATCGGGTCCGGTCGTGGCACACACAGGGTGTATGAAGCTAATGATTGTTGGATGGTTTAAGGACATGAAAGTGAAATTAATGTTGAGTATGGAGAAGAGAGAGATGTTGAAATGATTATGGGAATGGGAAAGTAGGAGTGCAAGTTAGATTTATGAACATGAATGATAAGAATGAGAGAGAACCATACACACGAATCAAATTTGGAAGGAAGAATGGTCCATTGAAGGAGCTTCTTAAACACTTCCTAATTCTAATCCATATGCATAGTCTTCTTTGGATGATATGTATGCATGACGTGAATAGATGGAATCCTTACACATAAACCAGTTTCGAAAGGAAGAATGGTCCAATATTGGAGCTTCTTATACACTTTCAAAAACTAATCAATATGTATGGATATGTATGGATTATATGCATGCAAGTGAATTATGATGATAGAGTTTACTCACAAGCTCAAAGAAACATCCTACTGGTTCAACGCAATACTGCGGAGCCTTCTCACACATAGAAGAAATAGAAGACTTGTAAAAATACTTAAGAGACTGAGAGAGGAGACAAGAGACAAGTGACAAGTGACATGAATTAAAAGGATTGGAATTAAGATACATATATAAGATCGTCGTGGTACGTCAAGCTAGGCAGTCTACTGATCAAAGGTGGTTCCGACCCTCAAACCATGACAGTTCAACCGAATGTCACACGTAATAAGGTGAGTTCCACTTCAGTGACCTTATGTATGTCTAGGCTCGTAACGTCTAACTAAAGAAGTCTAAGACTTATTAAAATCAGCTCTAACTCACTCACACGCTCCACCGAGGGTGAGTCGAGATAGAGATGTTGGTTTCAAGAGCCTATCCTATATTGGAGTTCTAACTTAAATTTGAAACTAGGTACTATACTCATACTAGCTCACCTTGGATCCTCACTCGCTCAACCGAGGGTGATCGTCTCAAGGAAACCGTAAGCTAGCATGAGCCCTATGGATGCCTAACAATGATGCTCTAGGAGTTTGGAGGGGGGTTTATATAGTTTTTTGAATGAATTTGGGCCCTTGGATCTAGAGAAATCAACTCTCAACTCTAGGATCACTACTTTCGATTACAACCATTTGATTAATCAAATCAATGGCTTGGAATTGTTCTTTCTATCAAATCTAGTGTAAAGGAGTGAAATTTAGGCGCCCTCATTCTCCACCATTGGATCTGGGGATGATCTGGACCGTCGGATCAGTGCTGACATCAATTCGGATAAGATAAGCCACTATTTTTGGAGAAACACTGCATTATTGATCTTTGATTGTAAAAAAAGTCTTCTTTTATGAAAAAACTCGTGGATCCTCCTTGCTTTAAGCATAAGTGCATCTCCACCCTTGAATATGAGCTCATCTTGATCGTACAACATGGCTCAATCAGCTTTCACCATGTGGTGGCCCTTCAACCCTTCAATTTGCTTAAACTAGAAAACTGCGGTGATCCTGAAAACTGGACTTTGTACTCTTTGACCCTCCAAATAGGCTTTGATGAAGATGAAACTTTGTAGGACTATGTTTCCAAAGATCTCCTTCAGGAATATGCAGAAAAAACTCCCATTTGAATCTCCCTTGTACAAGTTTGACTACATTTGGAAGCTTGCAAGGTGGCATTAAGGTCTCTAGGAAGCTCTGATAGCCTTGAAAATTTGTACAAATATGTAGCCACATATGATCTTTATACATGCCAAACCATATGGCTAACATAAATTTCTATACAAGAATTTGTAGGGTCAAACTAGAAAAATTACATTTTTACAAAATGAACATAGCATATCAATGTGCTACAAAATCCATTTTCTGCTGAAATTTGAGCTATAGACTGCCTTTGACAATCTTTACAAGTATATGAATTTTCATTAATTTGGTGACAATGAAATTTTTGCCCTAATTTTCCAACTTTGACCAGCTTTGACCACTACCATAGACTTTCTTGATTTCTTTAAAACTTTGTATGTGAGCTTCCTTTGACATCCTTGATGCATCCTGGACTTCTCGGGGAATTCCGGCTACCTTCACCAAATATGTTTTTTGTAGGCCTTCACAAGTGAGAGAGGAGAGAAAATCTCGACGATAGCGGGTTGAGCTAGGATGCAACCAATGGCAAACTTGGAGGCATCTACATGAATATGAAATGGTTTACTCCAATTAGGTACTCGAAGGATCGGGGCCGAACTCAATCGACTCTTTAATTCGTTAAAGGCCTTTTCACATTCTTCAGTCCAGTTAAACTGAGTCAATAATGCATAAAGAGGTCTAGCAATTATGACATACATATGTATAAATCTTCAGTAGTATCCGCAATGTCCCATAAATGCTTGTACTTCTTTAGCAATCTTTGGCCTCGGTAAATCCAGAATTACTTTGGTTTTGTCTTCGTCAGTTGAGATTCCATTCTTAGAGACAATGTGTCCTAATATTTTTCCTTGTCGCACCATGAAGACACACTTTTCCAGATTTAGGCACACTCAATATTGTCGACATTTGGCAAAGATATTTCCTAGTTCAGGGATATGTTCTGATCATACAGCTGAATAAGTGCATAAATCATCCACGTATACCTCCATACTCTTTCTCAGGAACTCCTTGAACACATGGCACATCAATCTTTGAAAAGTGGCTGGGGCATTGTTTAGGCCGAAGGGCATAACCCTAAAGGCGTATATTCCCCATTCAGTTGCAAAGGCTGTTTTATGTTGGTCCTCAGGAGCAATGGCTACTTGATTATACCCTGAAAAGCCGTCCAAAAAACTATAAACTTCCTTCCCTACAACTCTTTCCAGGAGATGATCCGTGATGGGTAATGGGTAACTATCCCTTATGGTGGCAACATTTACTTTTTTAAGGTTTATGCATACTCTTAAATTACCATTCTTTTTCGGTACAACCACCAAAGGTGACACCCATTCCGTATGTTCGATCTCGTAAATGAATCCAGCATCTAACAGCTTATCTATCTCTTCTTTGATCTTTGCTGAGTATACATCGTTATATGTGTATGGTCTTTGTTTGGAAGGTTTGGCTTCAGATGTCATAGGGATTCTATGTGCACATATAGAAGGATCTACTCCTTTCAAATCCTTATATGTCCAAGCAAAGACATCCCTATATTCCCTTATGAGTCGTATTAACTCTTGTTCTTCCTCCATTGAGACATCTTGACCTATAAAAGTACATCGTTCTTCTCCTTCCTCTAAGGTTACTACTATTTTCTTAGTCTGCTCTTTATTGTCATATGCTATTCCTTGCTGTGCTTCTCGTTTTGGCATTTGAATAGCAATTCTCCTCTCTTCTACTTCATATTTTTTGAAGTGGGCAGGCACTTCAAATTGGTCTTGAGGCTTGTTTTCTTCATCATTTTTTTGCTTTATCTAATCCAAGCTCCTCTTCCTGTGTTGGTTCCTGATTTATTTCATTAGCTATGATACTTACTTCTTGGATTTCATTTTCCGTTTCCATATGTTCATGTTCCATTTCAATGCTCTCGTAATCCTCCTTCCATTCTTTTTCAATTACTTCTCCTTCTTCAACCTCTTGAAGAACTACCATGTATAGACTAACGTCATATCCTTCCTCATCAATGCATTCATTCATGGTTATCACTTCTTCGTTTACACACACATCGAGAGTAGCTAAAATCTCCATCCAACCATGAGGTTCGAATTCTTCATCTAGGAATATTTGAGGCATATAGGCTGGATCTTGTACAGATCTAGCAACTCCTTGCCTTTGCTGCCATCCTTTCCTCCTATCCTCTTCCTTTTTCGCAGTTTGGCATATCCATAGATGAGTGTCTTCGTTCATCCACGATTGATCACTTGAACCTATACTATGAATCGACTGATTATCTTCCTCCTTATGAATCTGATTCCATTGTAAGGGGGGAATATCTTGATATGTATATGTGTGGAGATTTATTCTTGTGGTGGTTCCTTCATGCTGTAGGTATACCACGTCTTTTCCCCAATCCTGCACTACCTTTAGCTGTCTCATAAAAGGTCTTCCAAGTATCATTTCATAATTGCTAGCCCTTTCAAATTGACATATTGCTAAGGTGTGCTCGAATTCAACTCCGCAAGTGGTAAAAATTACTGTTTCCAATAATCCCAAGGGTCGTTCAGTGTGTCCGTGTTCCATTTGTATCTTCATGCGTGTTGGTCTTAGAGCTGGTTTTCCCCATTTCTCCCAGATTTCTTTAGTTGCTATTCCTACTCCTGCTCTAGAATCCAAGATAGCTTTAGTAGTGTAGCCCCTATAAGTAATTGGAAGTCAAGTGTTTCCTTCATCTCCCTCACTGAAATCTCCAACCTTATCGACTGGGATTTTAACTCTGGCCACTTCATCAGGCATCTCTGTCTCTTTTGCCTTTATCTCCAACTGGCTGGTTAATTTCTTCTTCAAATGTGGTTTGACCTTCAACGGTTCTTCCAACGTCAGAGTGCAAGGGATTTTTACCTTTCTAAGGTGTTGTATGATGTCCGATGTTTGGACTGATGGGTTCTGTTCGTTTTTTCTCATTGAGGGAATGCGGTATAATTTTGAATTATGTTCGTATTCTCCTGTGTAATTTGGCAAAACCTTTACACTGTCGTTTTCTTTGTCGCTTGGATCAATTAGTATTAATTCTTCTGAATCCAGTTCAGGTATGGGTCTTCAATTTCACCTTCCGCTTCTAGCTCCTCAAAGGGTGGTTTTATTCCTTCCACTTTCTTCCATCGGTCTTCTTGGACTCTTGCCCACAAGTCTTTAGGCCATTCTCCGTCTACTTCGGGGACAATGGATCCTTCCCTTTTATCTTCACAGTAATTTTCATTATGTGTCTCACCTCTTTTGGTTTTTTCGGGATCATTAGGTATGACACACTCTTGGAATTCTTTTTCGGGGATTCGTGAATTGGGTAGTTGAAGAATAGGTTTTTCTAAGGTCTGTTGGGCTACTTCAATTAATTTTTTGCATATCTCCAACCTTTCCTTCTCTAAGTCTCCTCGAGGATATTCTCTTTCATGTTGTTCGATGGTAGGTCCTGCTCTTATTCGTGCCTTGTACGCCTGAATCCACATGGCTAATTCTTCAGGCATGGGATCTGCTAAAACTGATCCTACCTCTTCTTTTTTTGACTTTCCTTTCCGAATTTCTTCTTCCTCTTCTTATTTCTCTTTTGGATTTTGTTCGCTCTTTTCATTTTCCTTCTTTTATTGTAGTTTATTTTCCTTCATCCTATCTCTACGGTTCTTCCATCTCTGTGTTCGTTTACTTGTAACACTTTTCTCAGGCTCTTCCGAGTCTTCAACTATTTGAGGTGTAGGTATGTTCCTTTCTCTGTCACCTTGATCATTTTCTTCAGTTTTGTCTGGGGTCTCTCTAGCTTTGGCTCTAGTTATTGCTTTCAATGGTACATTGTACTCCTTATCACTCCCTGATGACTCTATCACTTCTATCACGTTAATCTACACGTTAGAGTTAACTTTGTTGGGGTTCTTGGGGCAATCTCTGAAAAGGTGTTCTTTACCACAATCACTACAGTATCCTTCCTAGACTCGCTGTGGTGGTCGTGGGTTTGGTAGTGTACATTCTCTGATATAATGATCACCTCCGCATCTATAACATGGTCCTCTAGGTACAGGCGGTCTGTTCATAGGTCGGGGGGTATGGATGCCCTGGGGGCTGTGTACATCAATGACACATAGTCCTTCTCATATCCGTAGGAACTATCTGGTGCGTCCATGCCATATGCATATGGTTCGTACATTTGCCCATATTCTATTATAGTGCTCTCATAACTGGGAGAGTTTCCTTGACTATGGTCATAAGATGAGTCATATGGTTCATTACTAGACAATGGTGTGGCTAGGACTATCGCTCTCTCTAAGTTTTCTTCAAGTTGAGCTATTTTCACTGGGACAACATTTTGAGGATGGGGCGGCTGTTGTCCTAACACCGGTTGTGGTTGAGTGTAACTTTGATAAGCATAAGGTCGTGGTGTTGGTGCCGGCTGCTGATATGTGGGATATCTGAAGGCTTCTCCTCCTAGATCTCTCTGAGGGTATCCATAAGGTCTCATGAGCGGTTGTACTGGTCTTGATTGTCTATTGTAAGGACAATTTTCTGCGCTGTGATTTGTGTATTTTTGTTCTATGCTACAATATTGTAGAGGGCCCAGAATAGGTGGTCTATTGTAAGCATAAGCAGGTGGTGGGACTCTCCCCTAGTGCACAAATGAGAAGGATGATCATCTCCACAATGCATACATCTTCTAAGCATGGGCACTCTCATTGGGTTGTTGGGGTAGTTCCTCTATCCTTGTACATTCAGTTTCTTTGCTACTAAGTCAGCTATTTCCTCTACATTGTTCTTAGGGTTTGATGTGCTGCTGGCTGAATCTTCACTTTTGATACTACCTTGAGGTATTTTTAGATCCTCCGCTAGATTGTCCTCTAGTTCAATACATTCTTTCATACATTCTTGCAAGGTTTGAACTCTTTTCACGTATACCAAAGATCTTAATGATCCATTCAATAATCCTTCCAAGAACAATGACACCATCTTATTTTGAGTGGGTCTCTCTTCCACTGGACATCTATCCACATATTGTTTGAATCTTCTTGCTGCCAATCTCATTGATTCTGTAGGAGCTTGCTTAAAGCTATGGATCAATGAGGAAGAATTATTTTTAATCCCAGATTTAGTGAATTCCTTAATCATTTCTTGATAGACTTGTTCCATATTTTGAAAATTATTAGGGTCTAATGGCTGGAACCAAGCTAAAGCTGTGTCTGTCAAAGTTAGAACAAAAGATTCATATTGAATCAAGAAATCTTCCACTTGTTCCGCTCTGATTACTTGCTTAAATTCAGCTATATGATTGTAAGGTTCACTAGAGCCATCATAGTGGTTTCTCATGCATTTGGAGACTTGGATGGGTCTTAATCTTCTTCTTGCTTTAGGTGGTCTAGACATCACTGGGAAAACTGGTCTTCCAATGGGTATACCAGGTCCTCTTACTATAGGTGGTCTGATTGGGGCAGGAATTCTGTTCCTTGGGTCAACAGGTGGCTGAGGCCGATAGTGGGGGTTATTTGCAGGCATAGCAAACTGTACGTGTGGTCTGATCGAGATATGTGTTTGTTGTGTTTGTCCTGACTGTTGGAATGAATTATTCTGAGAGGTTCCATGTGGGTTTTGTGAAGTAGTGGCTTGATCCCTCGGGGGAAACACTAGAATGTTCTAATATTTCAACCCGGCTCTTTCTGACTCTGTTAGGGGCCAATACCTTCTCTAGTTTTTGTCCAAATACGTGATGATGGTGGGGAAGTCAGGATCTTGTAACTCATAGATAGTAAGTGGATTAGGAGCTGCTTCCCATAATGAAGAGTGGGCTCTAAGGAGATTCTCCATTCCATTGATCAAATACACATCCATTAAGGAGTCATCTTGGGGAACCAGGTCTCCTCTCCAAACCCTAACAACAGTAGATCTCCGTCTAGGTGTGGTCACTTGCACTTCATCTCCTTCTTCATTAAGGTCATGAGCATTGTTTTCTTCCCCAAGTTCATTGATGTTTTCAGGATGTTCTGTAACAACATACTGGATATCCCTTTTATCCATATAAAATCCTCTTGCATACTTAACTGCTGGCCTAGGCACTATGTAAGCATATGAAGCTTTCTTTAGTCTGGCCACTGATCGGTTTAGTCCATCTAGGTATATGGGTATCTCATGTTGATTGGTGGTCACATATTCTAAAGATGTCCGATATTCTCCCTCAATAATTGACATCATGTCAATCATTGGTACAGTGGTTTGCATATCCTCTGAAGCCATAGGAATTTCTTCCTCTGACTCGCTAGAGGCTTCAGAATAATGTGAGCGGCTACTTGGTTCGGCTACACTTCCTACGGAAGAGATCACACTTCTTCGGATTCCTAGGGTTCTCCCAGATCTCAGGTTCATCCACTTAAAAGCTCTGATCAGCCCTTGCCAACCTCCAGCTTCTAGAGTTCTTCACTAAGGGTCAGAATTCTAGAAAAATTTGGTTGGGAAAGGACTAGCTGTGAAACCTCACATCACGATACTTGACCCAAAAAAGTTCACGATACTCGATATCTGACACACTAGAAGGGTACCACGATACTCGACCTTTGAACCAGACGATACACGATATCTACCAGAAACGATACACGATACTTCACAGAAGACGATATACGATACTTGATACTCTGGTACACGATATTCGATAATTTCCCAATACCACGTGCCAAACACGATACACGATACTTGAGGAAACACGATACACGATGCTTAAGGAAACACGATACACGATACACAACAAGTATCGCGAGGCAAATCAAGATGATACTCGATAATCGTCAGGTATCGAGAATAGTCTCCGCGATACACGATATTCAGCAAGTATCGCGATCCAAAACTCACGATACACGATACTCAATGAGTATCGCGATCTGAATTTCACGATACACGATATGCGATATCCAACAAGTATCATGAGAAATTCTCAATGATACTCGATACTTAGCATGTATCGTTAGACCCGATTCAACGATACCCGATACTTGTCAGGTATCGTGAAGAGAGCTCCACGATACACGATACTTAGCGAGTCCAGGTATCGCGATACTCAACCTTAGGAGATCACGATACTCAGGTATCGCGATACTCGACCACGGGAGAACACGATACTTGGTGCTTTTTTAGTTTTTTGCAAGTGTGTTTTGAATTTTAAATGATTATATGTGTTTCTCAAGCTCTTCTATCCTCTCCTCACCAACTATATCACAGAAATAAACTTTTCTCACCCCTGGATGACTTTCGCGATACTTACCGCATATCATTTTTCTGACTTGATTTCAAAAGTAATTTTGCACAAGGATTCAGTTGTGTGCTCACCTTGGAAGCTCTTCCCACTCCCTTATCCCTCTGGCTTGCTCTGCAAGGCTCCAAAAATCCCCGGTCTCAACTCACGATACTCGACAGAGTGCGCACACGATACTTGTGTTGGGAACAAGTGAATTGAAAAGGACAATGTTTTTGGTTTTTATACTCTTTTCTTTTGAAAGATTCTTTCTAACTCCAAAGACTCACAAGACTAGAATTAATGGCTACTCTAACTTCCTAACTACTCCCTTCCTCCTCCTACTCTACTCACTCCACTCACTTCCCTAGACTAACTCACTACACACACTTCAAGAGTGAGGAGTAGTAAGTGCGGATGAGTGTGACTTACCAAAGAAGAGAAAATCATCATTCCTCCACTCACTTCAATGCAAAAAGCTACTTACCATCACACGAATGCCTCAGTTTGACATTGGATATGTGAGAAATAAGAGATTGATCTTCTATTGGTGATTCCCAAGCCGTTATTCTCCTAATCTCATCTCGTGCTCATACTAAAGCCTCTATGGAAAAATCACCTTCCTTTGTGTGTTTACTTGATTCCACTTGTTCATCAAGAGCTTCTAGTTTCACTCCTCTAGTTCCTACATCCGTTATGGTTATATTTTCATAGTGTTTTTTCATTCCTCCCTTATCATACTTTCCTTGCAAAGGTAGCCTAGATCGATAGTCACAGATTTTCTTGTCTATGTCTATTACTAGTCGTTGCTCCTTAGCAGCCTTCAATAATTCACAATCTCTCAAAAAGTGCTCTAATGAATCACACCAAGGACACCTACGAGGGCCACACACAAAACCATTTTGATTTTGAGGATTTTGATTAACTTGTGGTGGGAAATTTTGAAATTGAGGATTTTGTTGATAAGATATTGCTTGAACACAATAATTAGGATTTTGAAAAGGCAATTGATGTATTTGAGGAGCTTGGGGAGCAACATGTGGTACTTGAGGTGCAAGAGGAGCTTCCATATTATACGGTTGATGATTTTGAAAATTTTGATTTTGAGGATTTTGAAAAGCTATTTGAGAAGCTTGAGGATACAGGTTTTGATACATTTGAGGATTTTGCACATGAGGGTGAGGATTTTGCATTGAAGGATTATGCATTGGAGGAACTTGATATGCTTGAGTAGGAGCTACTTGTGGATTTTGATTGGTAGCTATAACATGTTGATTAGGCTCTTGAAAAGTCATTGGGTTCATTTGATTTGGAAAGTTTTGGTGTAATTAGATTGTAAAGCATCTATAGTCTTGGCCAAATTGGATTGTGTAGCAATAAGACTTTCCATTTGCTTAGTGAGAATTTCCACTTGAGATTGTTCAACTACACTTTTATTTGGCTCTACTTTAAAACCTTGAGTAGGCTCCATCATTTGAGGAATAAGAGTAGAGTCAAAAAGCATAGCATGGCATTGTTCTCTAACTTGCTCCTTAGTTTGTGGAAGGCTAGCTTGAGGAAGAGTAGTTTGCTCATAAAGCATGGATTGCCTTTGATGTCTATGGGCTACAGCCTCTACTACTTTACGCACTTTTTGCCAATTGTCAGTAAGACCATAGCGCTTATCCGGCTCTTCTAATCGTCGTTCAACTTCCCTACGAGTTTCAGGATGAAGAAGCTTAAGAAAATTGATCACAAGATCAGGTTCCAAAGTTATCTTATCCTCATCAGGACGTTGCTCATAGCATCTAATATACTCATTTTGTAAGTGAGTAATAGAGCTGCTAGGCTTTGGAGAATTGACCCATCGTAAGAATCCATCTCGATTATGTTGGCTATAATCTTCAAGATAGAATTCTTTGAGCATCTCCTTTCTAAAATCACTCCAAGGAAGACTATCATATTGAGTGACACGGTTTATGATAGAGCTATCAACAATTCGTTCAAAGAATGATAACAAAAGATCTTCGGGAAGACCAAAAATTATAGCTTGCTCTTCAAACAAATCTTAGCTTGTTATGTTGATGCCATTGAATTTTCCCTTCTCTCTCAACATAGAAGAGACCATTCTTTGGCCTTGTTTCTCAACAATAAGGGATTTGAATCCTTCCTCCATCTTATGTGAATAAGCAAGTGATGCACGATGCTCTAGATCCCTCACAAATGCGTTTACTTCACGACGAAGATGTGCACGATACTGTGAGAAATCCAGTGCAACACTCAAGACTGATGATGATGATATGATGAGGATGAAAAATATGAAACAAAGGATATGGATCACAACCTCCCAACAAGATCCGAAGCAAATGCCACGAAGCGTTTCAAGTCGGGTTCAAATGTGGAGGTGATCGCTATCCGGGTGGATCGGGTCTGGTCGTGGCACACACAGGGTGTATGAAGCTACTGAATGTTGGATGGTTTAAGGACATGAAAGTGAAATTAATGTTGAGTATGGAGAAGAGAGAGATGTTGAAATGATTATGGGAATGGGAAATTAGGAGTGCAAGTTAGATTTATGAACATGAATGATAAGAATGAAAGAGAACCATACACATGAATCAAATTTGGAAGGAAGAATGGTCCATTGAAGGAGCTTCTTAAACACTTCCTAATTCTAATCCATATGCATAGTCTTCTTTGGATGATATGTATGCATGACCTGAATAGATGGAATCCTTACACATAAACCAGTTTCGAAAGGAAGAATGGTCCAATATTGGAGCTTCTTATACACTTTCAGAAACTAATCAATATGTATGGGTATGTATGGATTATATGCATGCAAGTGAATTATGATGATAGAGTTTACTCACAAGCTCAAAGAAACATCCTCACTGGTTCAACGCAATACTGCGGAGCCTTCTCACACATAGAAGAAATAGAAAACATGTAAAAATACTTAAGAGACTGAGAGAGGAGACAAGAGACAAGTGACAAGTGACATGAATTAAAAGGATTTGAATTAAGATACATGTATAAGATCGTCGTGGTACGTCAAGCTAGGCAGTCTATTGATCAAAGGTGGTTCCGACCCTCAAACCATGACAGTTCAACCGAATGTCACACGTAAGAAGATGAGTTCCACTCCAGTGACCCTATGTATGTCTAGGCTCGTAACGTCTAACTAAAGAAGTCTAAGACTCATTAAAATCAGCTCTAACTCACTCACACGCTCCACCGAGGGTGAGTCAAGATAGAGATGCTGGTTTCAAGAGCCTATCTTAGATTGGAGTTCTAACTTAAATTTGAAACTAGGTACTATATTCATACTAGCTCACCTTGGATCCTCACTCGCTCAACCGAGGGTGATCGTCTCAAGGAAACCGTAAGCTAGCATGAGCCCTATGGATGCCTAACAATGATTCTCTAGGAGTTTGGAGGGGGTTTATATAGTTTTTTGAATGGATTTGGGCCCTTGGATCTAGAGAAATCAACTCTCAACTCTAGGATCACTACTTTCGATTACAACCATTTGATTAATCAAATCAATGGCTTGGAATTGTTCTTTCTATCAAATCTAGTGTAAAGGAGTGAAATTTAGGCGCCTTCATTCTTCACCATTGGATCTGGGGATGATCTGGACCGTCGGATTAGTGCTGACATCAGTTTGGATAAGATAAGCCACTATTTTTGGAGAAAAGCTGCATTATTGATCTTTGATTGTCAAAAAAATCTTCTTTTATGGAAAAACTCGTGGATCCTCCTTGCTTTAAGCATAACTGCATCTCCACCCTTGAATATGAGCTCATCTTGATCGTACAACATGGCTCAATCAGCTTTCGCCATGTGGTGGCCCTTCAACCCTTCAATTTTCTTAAACTAGAAAACTGCGGTGATCCTAAAAACTGGACTTTGTACTCTTTGACCCTCCAAATACGCTTTGATGAAGCTGAAACTTTGTAGGACTATGTTTCCAAAGATCTCCTTAAGGAATATGCAGAAAAAACTCCCATCTGAACCTCCCTTGTACAAGTTTGACTACATTTGGAAGCTTGCAAGGTGGCATTAAGGTGTCTAGGAAGCTCTGATAGCCTTGAAAATTTATACAAATATGTAGCCACATGATCTTTATACATGCCAAACCATATGGCTAACATAAATTTCTATACAAGAATTTGTAGGGTCAAACTAGAAAAATTACATTTCTACAAAATGAACATAGCATATCAATGTGCTACAAAATCCATTTTCTGCTGAAATTCGAGGCTATAGACTGCCTTTGACAATCTTTACAAGTATATGAATTTTCATCTAATTTGGTGATAATGAAATTTTTGCCCTAATTTCCTAACTTTGACCAGCTTTGACTGCTACCATGGACTTTCTTGATTTCTTTGAAACTTTGTATGTGAGCTTCCTTTGACATCCTTGATGCATCTTGGACTTCTCGGGGAATTCCGGCTACCTTCACCAAATATGTTTTTTGTAGGCCTTCACAAGTGAGAGAGGAGAGAAAATCTCGATGACAACGCTGATGAATGTATGTTCACTCGCACTATGGAAACTTCTTCATCGAGTATTTCATGTGAGGATACCCCGAGTCTCGAGTGCACACAAACTTCTAATCCAATGAACCACATGATTAGTGTTCTATCCAACAACAGCCGCAGTGAGGAACTAAGCACAAGAGAGGATAGTCCAGAGGACTATCACGAGTCTGCATACATTTGAATATGTCCTATTCCTCACACTCGACAAGCTTGGATAAGGAAGGACCAAGTGGCTGCTTATCTTCAACAAAAGAACTACTTGCTACATCAGAAGAACCAACAGACCAAGTATGTAAATCGCTCTGGATATGCAGTTCCATAAAAAATTGCTAGAGTATCGGATTCCCAAGAAGGTGGTAGCTGCTCAGCCGGCCCGAACACAAATATGGATTCCCAAGTCATGTACTCAAAGGATAATCACCAAGAAGAACGAGTCAAGGCACAAGGAGAATCAGTATGATTTAAAGGCAAAACGACAGCAGATAAATTGCTACAGGATAGAGCAGGAGTCTACATACGATTCACATATCATTCCAAGATTCAAAAAGCAGGCAAAGCAGAAACACCATATGAGAAGCACTGCATTCACCAGGAATGTTGGGAAAACAATCCGTCCCAACAGAATAAAGCAGATTTGGATGCCGAGAGACAAGACAAGCTGTATACTTCTACCAACTAATTTGAGTTGCACACATTTGGAGTTACTAGAACCCAAAGTATGCATAATAGGGCTACATTACAAGGCCAAGCATTCAGCACCTTCTTCTTCTACTTCAGGATAGTGAAGCACATTTTCCCTCTTGGGAAATAGGAGAGCACTTGTACATAAGCTAAAGAAAATTACTCAAGAATCAATAACTGCTTCAGCTATGAACTAACCTTTCTGTTTTTCTTTCAAACAAAAACATAAAACTATTTAAAAGTATGAAAAATCCCAGGTATTACCTTTCTCACAGCCACGGGGAAGGGACGACACCATTCACGCGGAGCATTGCCAATCTTATGAAAGACAAATGAAGGATGATTTTTTTATACTATCTTGCCACTAATTCATACTCTCCATTGAGTGCAGATGGCATCTTCTAATTCCGAGGCTACGCAAGAGGAAGAAGTCCAGGTTCTTCTCTTGGAATCAATAACTAAGGCAAGAGGTCATTGGTTTTTGGGCGACCAACCAGTGTCTGAACTCATTTTCATGGCGGCCATCAAGATTATGGACAGGGATCACTACTTCCCCATCATGTCCCAAGATTTCAAGACTATCATACAAGGATTACCGCGCATGACGGATGTCTGGACACAAGCAAGAATTGATGCATTCCTAAGACTGCCTATCTATATGCCAGATTTCCAGAGATGTACGCAAGTAATGAATACACTTCAATCTGCATCAAATAAATTATCAGTCCCGGAAGCTAGAGTACTTGATAAAGTTGGTACCTGGAAGACAATTCAATTCACTCATGAGCTAATTAACAAGGCTTTTGGATGGAATCAAGAAGGACTCACAAACATCAAAGATGAATGTCATGACCCGAAAAAGAAAACCTTTCTGGAAATCAACAGAACGGATATTGAAGATGTTGTTCGCTTAGTGCACCAACACTTTTGTTTTCCAAGCATGCATAGATATACAACACCTCAAAAGATTGTGGTGCAACTACTCTCACATGCTATGAGGCATCGGAAATCGAGTAAATATGACTCCATATGTTCAAGACCGTCTATTTGAAGCAAAGAAGAAGTGGGGTCAGAAAAAGTTTCTGAATGGTAGTTCGGCCTTGACCCTACTCATTTATGAGGCACTTGACATGAAGAACTGCTTGCGCATGATGCCAACCTCAACAGAGCTAGCCAAATATGCTAAGTCAGCGACTGTTCCAAAGAAAAAGAAAATAGCCATCTCTATTGACGAAGTAGGAACCAGTTCAAGGAAACCCATGAGGGATACTAAGCGCCTAAGAGAGGAAGAAGCTCAAGAGACACCACAATCAAAGAGGACCCATACACTACCAAAGATTCCTGTGATCCAACAACCAATTACGAAAAGAGACCTCTCTGCTGGCCTGGAAGAAACACATCAGTTTATGCAGGGGCAAGTAAATTTAAATATTCAAGGTCACCATTACAGACAGGCAAGCAAAGAAAGGAGACAGAAAGATAAAGAACAGACCCCTGAACAAGTTGCCAGATATAAAGAACTGGGATTAGAAGATTCCAGCTCTAATGAGGAATCTAGTCTCGAGAAAGACACCCTGGAAACTGACATAAGGATTGAAACTCACAATGAAGAATGGACAGAGATCAATCAAGTTGAAGTCATGCCAGACAACCAACAGACACAAGCAAAGAGCGTGGAAGAATCCACTGGGCCAGTGCACGTAATTCAATTGAATGAAAAGTCAAAGGTCAGCATCAAAGAAGCTCCAATAACTAGTAAAGATGCAAAACCACCTATCAAAGAGGAAATACAAACTCCAGTGGACCAAGACTCAGGCCTACTACAAAACAAAGAGCCAACTGTGATTGAAGTGCCTGATGATACACCTCAAGGTAAGATTGACCACATGGAGGCTGAGCCAAGGATCCAACTTCATATTAGGTAGCCCCATGATACTATGTTACACGTGGCACAAGGGAAAGATGTGACAACCGGAGCAGAACCTAGTATCCCTACCACTTGGTTAAATGTGGATGTCACTCAATTGAAACCTGTTGTCAAGCAAATGATACAAACGGCCATGGACACGCAACAACAAATGATGGACATAGATGTGGATTATGACAAGGCAATGAGGGAAAAGAATCAGTTTTCAAATCATGAGTGAGCAATTGTCCGCATAGCTCATCCAGGCCCAGAAAGAGATTACAGCCAAAGGAACATAGTTACTCGCAGTAAAAACACAATGTGATACATTGATGCACCAACATCATCAGCTACAGACACAACTGACAGAATTACAAAGAGAGCATGAAGCTAGTGAAGCAGACAAGGAGAGAATGAAAGCTAGAAGTAATCTGCTCGAAACACAACTAAAGGTGTACATGGAGGAAAATGACAATTTATGAAACATAAATAAAGAACTGATGAAGGCACTACTGTACGATCAACCTCTAGAGAAACAAGAGACTACAATTGTTGACCAAAAGGAAATAAGAGATCAGATTGAGAAATATGAAATATGAGCAAGCATTGAGAGCAGAATGGGAGCATAAGTACATTTAAGACACCAATGAGCTCAAAAAGCAACTGAATACGGCCAATGGAAAACTTGCCGTGAGTTATAGTGAAAACATGGATCAGGTAGCAGAAATTGGCAATGAGTTGCTTGCGACAAAAGAAGCTCTAAGGGCAGCAATGCAAGAAATAAAAGAAAAGACTGACCGACTTACAAAATTAAACATTAAAGCAACAGAGCCAACACCAATCGGGACACGAGTAGAGCCAAGACAAGAAAATCCTACTGATGAGATAGAGGTACGTCCTCTATCTCCCCCGATTTTAATTCTCCAATAAAAGAGAAGATGGTGGAACCACATGATGATCATCCAATGCCATATACTGTAGAAATAAGTCAGAAGGAACGGGCACTATTAGTGTCCCAGTTGACAGAAAATTTTGAAAATGAAGTCATCAAAGTCATGAAAGAAGCAAGGATTAAAGGTAAAGACTTGGAGACGATCATGAAGCCTTTCAACATTCCGTATGGACTATTGAAAGAGAAAACAAGACAATACATAAAGAAGATCACACAGAAAAATCCAGACGAACAGCTGCAGTTCAACAATGACACGTTCAACTATACTCAAGAGGAATTTGAAGCAGCACAGCCTGTTTCGAGGAGAAAATTTTTGGAGAAACATCCTACATTACGGGTGCACTGGCAAGCAACCCCATACTTATTACAGGTAAATCCTTCTTTTTGTCCAACACCACGTCACCGAGAAGCCAGAGAATTTTTGGACATGCAACAGAGTGGTGCTATCAATAAACAGTGGCTGAATTATCCACTACTCCCAAGCCCACCTCATAATTATCTACCAACGGAAGACTACATGGTAAAAACCATTGAATATTGGCTGCAAAGCTACACAACCGTACCCAATCTAGCTATTAAGATGACGAATAAAATACTCAGCATGATTCTTATATTTTTGAAGGTGTTCAAACACGCGGCATATACATTTTTGAACTTCATTGGCATTAATCAAGGAACAAATATTCTCGTTTTTTACTTGTCTGTTATGCCTAGCCGACCAACAATAATGGCATATTATTCTAGGTTGATGTTTTTGCCGAGTACATATATGCAGACATTCAAATAAGCCTTTTTCACAGGGTTTTTTGAAATTGATTCATAAATCTTCTTAAAGATGTCATCTAACTTGAATGCTAGATTAGTGGCATATGAGCTAAGCTTCTTCGCTGATCATAGACAACCATCACATGACGGTGTGAAAGCAGCTAATAATACGTGAAGCCAATCTGCTTAATGAAACAAAGCAAAAAGTGTATAGAACATACTCCCGTCGACTCCCAAAGCTTGTCGGGGACGACAGAGTTCAGGAGGGGGCAGTGTTGAGGGAGAATCAAGCAAAAAGAAGAAAAGAAGAAGACAAAGAAAGAAACTTCATTAGAAAGATCATATCTGAAGATACATCTCTGCAAGAAGCCCCGCAGGGGCGCAACACCCATCTCTGCACAGAGCCCCGCAGGGGCACACAACAAGGAAAAGCACATAGGTGGAAAGGAGGAACCAGGGCCAGGAAAGTATCCATGAAGTGCAAGAAGATACTTGGCAGGTAGTAATCCTCCCGCTGATAGCGTGCGTGGTTAACAAAGTAAACAGGCTCAGAACAATACAACAGGGTCAGATGTGTGCAACCAGGACAAATCAGAAGACCAAAAGCTAGAAAGAGGTGACTAAGAACAACACATTCCTAGCCACTGGTGGCGTGCGTGGCAGTCCGACTGAATGCAGCAACCCAAATTAGTGATGTACGGGATATCAAGGGGCAAACAAAAGCAAAGGACATACCTCGGATAAGATAACCAATTGTCTGACAGTCCTTGTTGCTGCTTCGACCGTTGGGTGCGTGTATTCAGACCTCTTAAACAAGCTGAAGACAAGAAGTAAAGCCTATCAAGGGACGACAGAGACAAAGAGGGGGAGAGTGTTGCAGAGCAAAGAAGAGCACAAGGCAGAGAAAAAGATGGGCCCCAAAATTTTTCCGATTTGGACACTCAATTTTTGTATTATAACCATTTTTTGTAACATATTCTCCGTTGTAAATGCACTAGAGGAGTCCTCTAGATGCTTACCCATGTAAAGTAGTAGGAAATTAGTCTTTTAGTGAATAAAGTGCCGGTCTCTTGTGTGGAAGGACCATTTTTAGGGCACATGCATATAAATCAATTGGTGACTCTTTGTAAGGACTTTTTGCCATTGTGAGAATCAAGAGCACAGAATTTCGAATTTGTGTATTCTCCTCTCTATATCTTCTTATTTGTGAGCTTGTATGCATGGGTGTTGCTAGGAAGTATTGTCTATCCATGAAAGTGTTTGTTTGCTGTGGTTAAGGTGTGTGTGAAGTGTAGGAAGTGCTGAAGTGTAGGAAGGTCATTCCCATGACTCAGTATTTTGTTCATAACTTGAAGTAGAAGCGTCAGAATTGAGCGAAATGACCACCATTGGATGCGTCTTTTCAAGAGCTTCGAAACGCATATGCTATTTGCTATATTTGGAGTTTGGAGCTGAGAGAAAAGCTCAATTTACTGTTGGCTGCTGCTCCAAGTATCGTGACACTATGACTGACAATTGAAGCTCGATTGGAATAGTCTTAGCCTTGTTTGCACTCTTTGAGAAGTACATTTGCATTGATCGTCATTTGAATGCATGTCCTCATACACTCGGCTAGGTTTTGATACTCATCGGATTGATAATTAAAGCGTGAATCCCCACTATATGGACTTGAGGGGGATTGAGGTATAGTCTCTTTCTCCACAAGTCCCTAAGTTGGTTCTTAGGTACAAACTCATTATCTTGCATTCACCATGCAACACCTACCAAGGCACCAACTTGCCTTGAATGGCTCCAACTGGGCACCAATATCACCTTGGGTAACCTCATGCTCCTTTTTGGAATATAAGGCAAACTCTCACCTTCTCTAGGGAAACGAAGCATGTGGCGTCCAAAAGGGCAACAAGGCACCTTTGTGGGTGCATGTGGGTGACCTATCTCATGGATGATGTGTACTAGGCCTCTTTCACCTTGTTTAGGGCCATGGGAGCCACTCCATAAGCAAGAGGATGCCTACTTGCTCATCAACTATCTCGTAATATTAAGGGTGACCCCTCCCACTTTTGTACCTCAAACCAAGGTGACTTATCTTCTTTCTCTACTTAATAAAGATGGTGAATTGGTGACCATGCCACCTCAATAAGAAGAAAGCCATTGATGGTGATTTCCCTACAGTATTGAAAATGAATCTTGATGACCATCTCAATAAAGTGATATCAAAAGCCATTTCTATTCTTCTTTAGAATAAGGTAACACCACCACAATCTAGTTTCAATTGAGGCTTCGAGTGGCCCAAAAGTGTCACACTTCCAAAATTGGGCATCCCTACCACCTTTTTTGGCACTTCCAAAATAGGGTGCCTAGGAAAAGCCATTGAGAGGCCATGTAGATGTCAGAAGTTCTCAGTGGAGGGCTTAAAAGTGGCTGGTGTTTAGTACCAAAAATAACTCATCTCTACTACTAGTATCGTCAGTTTGAAGCATGCAACAATAAATGATTGGAATCGGCAAGGAGAATCCACTTGGCCTTTGATAAGAAGTTGGGCACTCATTTGATCCATCTAGTCTAGTCTATTTTAGTCTGATCTAAGTATATCATCTGTTGCATTCTAAAATGAGTGCATACCCGCTCCTGGTCGTACTCCCATTTTGATCTTGTATGTTGTTGTGACTCTACCCACTGTGTGTTGAGGTGACTCTGTGGTGATTATACAGAGTCTTGGCTACTCATTCATGTCGTAGATTGCATGTCGGTGTAATTGGGTAGTCTTCGGTCAGTGTGTTTGAGTATGAACCTATTATAATTAGTTGCAGATAGTATCTTGTTGTTTTAGATACTTCTTGCTATTGATTTTGAGTGATCAAGTCTTGTCTTTGGATTCAGTACTAGCCTTCTTGTAATGCCCATTGATCAATTTGTACCTTATTGGAATCATTATGAGTCTTAAGGATTTGTGATTTTCTCATTAGTGTGTTCTTGCGATTTCCTCATCACCGTGACTTCATTTGTAAATTGTATTCCTACAGACATGCATGTTACAGGGTATAATTCCCTAAGGAAGAATCCCCCTTGAGTACAAGTAGTACTGGGATCTGTGGTCCCGAATCTCACTTCTACACACCCTCACCATACCAATCCTTTTTGTTGACTAGTAGTTCAACAAGCTCACCTTTCTTTTCCTAAATACCTTGTCTCTTAATGGTATGGCTCTTGATGCAAGGCCTTTGGGCCACACATCTATGATCGAAGGTCACTACCTTAGCTTAATGTAGTAGTAAATGACTATGAAACCATCTAGATATTGTAAAAAAATATCACTCATCATATGCAAAAAAATCCCCAAAATTCCCATACCCTGTAGGAAACACTATCTTCCATTCATCTCCTTCTCTAATATTGGCAATGTTATAAGCGCTTGAAGTTCGATCTTTGTGAAAAACTTTACCTTGCCAAGTCATTTCAAGGGCTTTCATATAAGTCGTAACTAACATATACTTGTTTATAGTGGCCTTATTTAGGCCACAATAATCTACACAATTTAGGAGGGTTCCATCCTTCTTCTTTATAAATAGAATAGGAGCTCCAATAGGATGATTTTGGTATCTAATAAACCCCTTGGTTAGATTCTAATCAATGTTCTTATGCAATTATTTAAGTTCCTTTGGGGATATTCTATATATTGCTCCAAAGGATGGTTATGCTCTCTCTTGAAGCTCTATGGCGGAGTCATGAGGTCTATGTCATGGTAAGCTATTTGCATTCTTCTTTTCAAAAAGAACTTGGAAATTTTGGTATTGGCTAGGAAATTTTATTGGATCATCTCCCTTGGATTCTTGAGATGGTATAGCATAGATCATGTAGGTGGTTCCTTCTTTATTGCATTCGTAAAGGCTTTGGCTCTTACATATGGCAAATCCTTGGATGTCTCGTTAAAACCTTATTCTTTTTTTAGTCAATTTTTAGATTATGTTCCTTGAGCTAGGGCATTCCAATGATAACATGATTTGTTGGACTTGATTTTACATTGAAACATATGTGGGAATCATGATCATCAAGGTTTACTCTTAACGATATGGTTTCCTTGGTAATATCCCTAGATACTAGAGGCCTTCCATCTACTAATTTTTTAAACTATTGGGATCCTATGTTGCTTTACCGATTCTTCATTGATGAAACATGAGGATGCTCCATAATCAAATAAGTCTTCGAGAGAAAGCTTCTTCCTAGATATGATTATCTTGATAGGGTGCAAAGCATATTTCTATTAGTGCCGTTGGAATGATGAGACCCTTCCTTATGTCATTAGTCTAACTGTACAATCTCCTTTACACAACTGGATTGACTCATTACCCTATTCCACAAGGGTGGCTGAGATATCTACAATTTTTTTTTCTTGTCTGGGCAATTTACTACAATGGATGCATAACATGTTTTCTCTCCTTCTATGTTTCTCTTGTGAGGTGAGGGTTTGGAACCTTGTTACATGTATTTGCATAGGTTTGGCATAGATTCTTCTCTAGGAGTTGGATGAAGGGCTTTCCATTGATGGGTCTCCATCAACTTTCTTTTCTTGTTTTCTTTCAAAGATGGAGTTATCACATTGAATCACTTGGGTGATATATTCATTCAATATCTTAACCTCAAGCATCATGAGTAAAAGGTCTTTCACATCATCCCTCAAACCCATCTAGATTGTCTTATCGAACAATCCTCATGCCAAGTGAGATCGCCTAAATTTTGATTCATAGGTAGAGGTAGGGAGGTTACCTTGGCATAACTTCTAAAGTTTTCTTTATGCCACTCGACCAATGTCTGCATCTCCAAACATGGCAGTGAGCTCTAAAATAAATCCATCATATTCATTAAGAACTTCCAGGCTCCTTTCTAAGATTGGGGCAAACCATGATAATGTTTGACCATAAAGAAGGGCTCCACTAAACCTGACCTTGATTACATCATTTAGGTATCTATCAAGTTGCCTGTAGATATAAAGTTTATCCTATTGCAAGAATCCTTGAATCTTTGTATGATCACCATAAAACTTTTCTAGCATGCAAATCTTAGGCTCCTTCATAAAATATGGAGTAGGGTAATGATTTACTTGATTGCTTCCTTGATTTTCTTGAAGAGTCCCAATTCTTTCTTGTAACTCAAGGATTTCTAGGCCTAAATATAGAGGATGTAAGGATGTCTCATCTCGGCTTGTGTTTGTCATTGATTTGGGTTCTCAACTTGTTGTTGGAGTTTCTAAAGTGATGCCACAATTTGTTCAATTTTATTCCCCATGATGCCTAATCTTAAATAAGAGCTAGTCTTGCCAAAATGGCATTGAGCACTAGATTGTGCCCTTTTACTAGAATAGACAAGATTACTAGAATATATTTCTAATTACAAGATTACCCAAGCATGGGAAACAATACAAGAATATACAACTCATACAAGAAGCCCCAGAATTGAGGACTAATAGATATAAATGATTGGACCAGATAGGATACAAGAGAACCCACAACCTAGGATTGTAGGTACGAAACATGATGTTAGACATACAATATCTCCATTCACAAAGATGGACCAAATACAAGATAGGACTAGATTATAAGGCGACAATACTATATGTTTAGAAACTAGAGTAAACATAACTATAACAAGGAGCTAAACAAGAACAAGAATTGGAACTTGGAAGGTACTTACTTGAAGACCACAACTCCTTGCACTCCTAAGATTGGCATCGGCAAGACTAAGGATCTATGTGGCCAAACCCTTTTCATCTTGGCACTTAAGGATGATGGATTTGTGGTGATTATGACCTAATGATATCATCGATGATATCAACAAGCAAAACAAGGACTCTATTTGTAGAAGCAAGGAAAGTAGACAATCTTCCTAAGGGTTTGACACACTCTGGATACGATGGTTATGTTAGATTTCCCAAAAATTTCACCAATCATGAGATATGAAAAGTCACGTAAAATCTGGGACTCTAGAAGGTTTCCTTAGTGTCCACGAAACGAATAACAAAGCCTAAAAAATGTGCAATATTCACCTTGGTGAAAGAGATTCAAGAAACTTCAAAATATCGGTCATTTCTTTTTCTCCTGCTTCAAAAGTGTTAAATTAGGGAAATAAATTCAAATCCTTAGGCGTCAACATCCAATAAATTAAAAGCAAGCTTTTTTGGGGAAGCAATTGGATGCTTGACGACCCTATACAACATCATTAGAGGTAAGGTGCTTTGCAAAAATTGGAGAGAAAGATGTGCGTGCAACTTTGGTGCAATGCCAAAAGAGTAATGGATCGAAAATGAGAAGATTTACCACCATTCAAGCATAAAAAGAGCTTTAGTGATTCAAGGAGACAAGCTTAGAAGCATTTGGATCACCCATGAAGAGGATGAAAGGCTCATGACTTGCCTTGAATCTCCTTCTAATTCTCTTGTGTCTCCCTTTAACTCTCTTGAATCTCCCATGTTTAATATAATCTAGAGCCATACCTTACAATTAGAGGTATCCATGAGAAATGAAACACTCTCATGTCTTTCCACCAACATGAACCCGACATTAGTTATTTCTATGCATTGTGGCTTCGTATAGGATTGTGGCCCTCTTGAGCTATGTATTAAACAATAAAAGAAGGCCATCTCAAGCTTTGTATTTACATAGAGCTATGATAGTTTTCTTATGTGTTTGCTAGCTCATGAAACAATTTTTGTTCTTTGTTCCACCCCCCCCCCCTCCCTCCCTATCCCAACATGAGTTTTTCCCCATATGAGTATTTCACATCATGTTGAAGTATATATGAAACTCAAAAGCTTCATTGGGCTTTACATGAAGCAACAATGTCTCTCTTCTTTTTTGTTTCTTTTTTTCAAATGGAGGTTCGATAGGTGCCTATGCTTCTGGGTTTTAACTTTGAAAGAACAACTGTATAGTGAATGGGCATAGTACTCGTGAGATCTTTGTATCCCACAAAGCATGAGTTAGACAAGATTACAATCAAAGCCTAAATTTCATGGCCAAAACAAAATGTCATATGATAGAAGAAATTTTGGTTCTACCTTTCATATTAAAAATTTTGATATGTTTATAGAAAGCATAAACATATAGTATACATATAGATATATTAAATATGATAGGCGAATTACCAATCTCAGCCTTTCATTTGATAGAGAGTTAAAAAAAACTTGTTTTGACAGGAAAAATGGCTCTTGACAAAAAAAATGACCCTTGATAGAAAAAATGTTTGTAAATTTTAGGCCCTGATTACAACTGCTTATAACTAGTTTAAATTGACTTAACCCATTACATGTCCAGCCCGAAGGTTGAACACAAGACCTCTGCCTCAAGAGACTTGTGCCAAACTGAACCACCTACGGAATGTGAGCTATATCTCTCTTCTTTTTTTTTAATAAAATGGAGGCTCCACCGAGGCCTACTCCTCCATGCTTTAACTTTGAAATTGCAACTGTACAAGGAAGGGCATAATACCCATGAGACCCCCTTTATCCCACAAGAACAGGGGCTAACATAGCTGGGTTAGACTACGGTCACAACTACCAAGGGCCAGGACAAACGGTGGCACATCAACTACAAGATACAACTTTCCATGATAAACATGTCCCTTACATGTTACCGGCGGAGGTTGAACCCTCACCCCCGTCTCAAGAGACAAGAGGCCCAACCACCCGAATAAGCGACCTCGGATAATATCTCTCTTTTTTATGTTTCCTCAGAGAAGCTGTTTTATAGACATTATTATTCCAGGCCTTGGAGTCGAGGCGAAGTCATGACTGGACCTTGACCAAGATCGCGTCTCAATGGGGCCTTTTCTCATGACCACGATCTCAAAAGTAATGGAAGATGCGATCCTTGGAGTGTGAAGTTCGAAATAGGGCAAAGTGAAAAGAATGTTCTAGATACTACTGGAAACGGCCCAATCCGCCCTATTTCTTTCGAGGTTAGACCATACTGTTCTCGTACTCTCGCTTACGTGCATTTCCTCTCCCTAATTGCGAAGTTACGCTCAAGCGCTCTATACCTTTGCCTACAGTCGCCTCTCTGTGTCGCTGCTGCTAAGTCGAATCCGATTGTGTAGAAGCTATGGCTGCTGAAACCGAAACCTTTGCCTTTCAGGCAGAGATTAACCAACTGCTGAGTCTCATTATTAACACTTTCTATAGCAACAAGGAGATATTCCTCCGTGAGCTGATCAGCAACTCCTCAGATGTATGTTTCTTTATGATTGGCTGCTCTTTCCCTTAGTGCTCCGCGTGTTTTCATGTGAACTTATGAATGTGTTGCTATGCAGGCTTTGGACAAGATTCGTTTTGAGAGTTTGACAGATAAAAGCAAACTGGACGCACAGCCCGAGCTGTTCATCCACATTGTTCCTGACAAGTCAACAAACACGCTCACTATCATTGACAGTGGCATTGGCATGACGAAAGCAGGTTATTTTCTATAAACCATGGTGGCTTGTGGTTTGGATCGGTGTAGCCTGTATTGGTATTGATTATTTACATAACGTGTCGTATTTGGTGCAGATCTCGTTAATAACCTCGGTACCATAGCTAGATCGGGGACGAAGGAGTTTATGGAAGCATTAGCTGCTGGTGCGGATGTCAGTATGATAGGTCAATTTGGTGTGGGTTTCTACTCTGCCTATCTTGTTGCGGAGAAGGTCGTTGTCACTACAAAGCACAATGATGACGAACAATACATTTGGGAATCTCAAGCTGGCGGGTCTTTCACAGTCACTAGGGATACGGGCGAGTCCCTGGGAAGGGGAACAAAAATCACCTTACATTTGAAGGAAGATCAGGTACGACCTTGTGCATGATCTTTTCAGTGATAGAACATGTGAATCGTGATATAGGCAATGTGATAATGAGGTGTATTGCTTTATTTACCTTATGATGAAAGGTGAACAGTGGGTTATTAGGACTTGTTTATTGTGTGTATAGACCGTGTGATGTCCAAGATGAGAAGTGTGAATGTGAATTTTGCCGACTGGAATGAATTTTGACTGGAGTGAATGTTGCCGACTGGAGTGAATTTTGCCGACTGAATTGATTAACGTTTCTGTACCCTTTGTGATGTCCACGATGTGGATTGTAAATGCGAATATTGTCGACGTTGTGCTTGTGACTGATGTTTGTCCCATCATGTTATAGTGAGTTTGGCATTGGTTCGATCCTTGTGGGACCGATTCATATAATCGCTCGCTCAGTGTTGTAGTGAACTAGATGGGTGTCCCATTTTGTTGCTGCATTGTGAGCATCAAATGATTTGCCGCGATGTACTTTTTAAATTCCGTACAGTTTTCACATTCACGCGATTCTGATCGTATGTGGTCTTTGCAGCTTGAGTATCTTGATGAACGAAGACTGAAAGATTTGATTAAGAAGCACTCCGAGTTTATCAGCTACCCAATTTCTTTGTGGGTTGAGAAGACAACCACTAAAGAGGTTTCTGACGATGAAGAGGAAGAGAAGGATGAGAAGGAAGAAGAAGAGGGAAAGCTGGAAGAAATTGAAGAAGAAAAGGAGAAGGAGAAAAAGAAGAAGAAAGTAAAGGAGGTTTCGCACGAGTGGTCCCTTGTTAACAAGCAGAAGCCAATATGGATGCGTAAGCCAGAGGAGATTACCAAGGATGAGTATGCAGCATTTTACAAGAGTCTCACGAACGACTGGGAAGATCATCTCGCTGTAAAGCACTTTTCTGTCGAGGGCCAATTGGAGTTCAAAGCTGTTCTGTTTGTACCAAAGCGCGCCCCATTTGACTTGTTTGATACCAGGAAGAAACTGAACAACATCAAGTTGTATGTTCGTAGGGTGTTCATTATGGATAATTGTGAGGAGATCATCCCTGAGTATCTTAGCTTTGTGAAAGGAGTGGTAGATTCTGAGGATTTACCCCTCAATATCTCCAGGGAAATGCTTCAGCAAAACAAGATTCTGAAGGTCATCAGAAAGAATCTTGTGAAGAAAGCCGTTGACCTTTTCTTCGAGATTGCCGAAAACAAAGAAGATTACGATAAGTTCTATGAGGCCTTCTCCAAAAACATCAAGCTTGGAATACACGAAGATAGTCAGAACAGGGCTAAATTGGCAGAGTTGTTGAGGTTCCATTCCACCAAGAGTGGGGATGAGATGACTAGTCTGAAAGATTATGTGACAAGGATGAAGGAGGGTCAGAATGATATATATTACATCACCGGTGAGAGCAAGAAAGCTGTGGAGAATTCCCCTTTCCTTGAAAAATTGAAGAAGAAGGGCTACGAGGTGTTGTTTATGACTGATGCTATTGACGAGTATGCCGTTGGTCAGTTGAAGGAGTTCGATGGGAAGAAGCTAGTCTCTGCCACCAAGGAAGGTTTGAAGCTAGAAGATACCGAGGAGGAGAAAAAGAAGAAGGAAGAGTTGAAGAGCAAGTTCGAGCCACTTTGCAAGGTAATGAAAGACATTCTGGGAGATAAGGTAGAAAAGGTGGTAGTATCCGATCGTGTGGTTGATTCTCCTTGTTGCCTTGTAACTGGTGAATACGGCTGGACTGCCAATATGGAGCGTATTATGAAGGCTCAAGCATTGAGGGATAGCAGTATGTCAAGCTATATGTCATCGAAGAAGACTATGGAAATTAATCCGGAGAACGCCATCATGGAAGAGCTGAGGAAGAGGGCAGACTCTGACAAAAATGACAAGTCGGTCAAAGATCTTGTCCTCCTGCTTTTTGAAACCGCTTTATTGACTTCTGGGTTCAGTTTAGATGATCCGAATACTTTCGGCAACAGAATTCACAGAATGCTCAAACTTGGCTTGAGCATTGACGACGATGCAGGTGCTGCAGACATTGATGAGGACATGGAGGCTGTGGGTGATGCGGAGGAGACTGAGGGCAGCAAGATGGAGGAGGTGGATTAAGATTGAACCTTTTCTGTCAATGGCGGCAGACCTGCTAATAGTTGTCGTCATATAATAGATTGAAAAATTTTGTGAAAATATAGTATTCTGAACTTTGTAAAATTTTGAATTTTGAATATAGCCTGGTTTGCCGTTTATAAATGAGTCTCGACTCTCCCTTTGGCTTTGGAAATGTTCATGACGTGCCACAAATGTGCTCTGTACAGAGGCTGGCGTTGGTGTGAATATGAATTCATGTTTTCTTGTTTTTTTTTTTTTTTTTTTTTTTAATAAAAGGAAGTTTGGCCTTGTTCACCTCTTCTTCAAGCCATAAGAGCCTCCGGTACACTGTTTCTCTTCTTTTTTTCTGGATATCGCTTATAACCTTTTGAGCCCTGATCAAAATTTTTCGAGTCCTTTCCACTGTGCTTCTCCAGCACTTAGCCGGTTCATTATAGTAGGCAAACGCTTCCGCCCACACTGTAGAAATTTCTTGGTGGACAGAAGGGAGGGAAAACGATGTTTGACAAGCATGAAACCAAGGGGCTTTTTGGAGCATGGGAGTCGATTTGAAAGATAGAGTAATTGGGTAGTGGTCCAAGATAGTCAGGTCCATGTGTTGGGAAATTGAAGGAATACCCCACTGGAGGAAGGTGTTTTGATCGATGTAACATCTATCAAGTCTGGCTTTCCTCAAAGAGTCCCCCAATTGGCGATTTGACCAGGAGAACCCCTTCATGTCTTTCACCTCGACTAGGTCGAGATGGAGCTTGATTTTATCCCATATCTCCTTCTCCTAGCCGTCAATAATTTTTCCCTTGTTATTCCATCGGTCCCCAAGAAACTCAACCATGTTGAAGTCCCCACAAATCAGAACATTATGTGAGAGGGAGTCGAGGGAAGCCCACATATCAATTCTATCTGCTTCACCATTAGGGGCATAAATTGAGACCATAATGAACTGAAAAGGGAACCCGATAGAGGCAGCAATCCAACGATGATTTCGACCTTCAAAAGTCGAGGTCACACTGCTAGACAAGGAGTGACTAATACCGATCGAAGCACCTCCCGCCCCCCTAGGGTGAGAAGTGGAGAACCAAAGGTGGTTCGGAGAAATGCATTTAAGTCGTTTCTGGAGATCCTCTCCGTCGATTTTAATCTCTTGTAAACAGATAAACTTAGGGTTGAGGCACTTGTCTTTGAACCACTGGCCAAGAATTGCTGCTCTTGACGGGTCCGACAAGCCCCTGACGTTTAGTGATGTAAATTTCATTACTGATGGTTGCCCTCTTTGAGGGGAGGGACCCGATCTTTTTTCTTCTTGTGATCTTCTTTTTTCCTCCCAGTTTCTTGACTTAGGATCCTACCCTTGAGGGGGCTCTTCCATGGCATGCTCGATGGTTGTTTTCCTTTACGCTTTGACTTTTGTTGCGGTAATCTTGGAATGCATACCGGAAGGCTAGGGCCAAGGAAGGAGCTTTCACCGTCTGGGTTGTCTTCATTGCTAGTCGTGAAGCCTTCCTCTTTACTCGTGGTGTAACCTTCTTGGTTGTCTTCTTTGCTGGTAGAGCACCCAAGGGAATTTTCAGTGGGGTCTTCTTCATAATGGTTGTCCCTTGGGAAGTCGACCTCATTAATCTCCTTTTCTAGGTTACAGTACATGTTATTCGAAGGAGCAATTGTCGTAGTGTTCCATGTTGTTGATCTGAACTGTGTTCCATGCTGTTTTCTTGTTTCTGAACTGTGAGTATGAACCATGAATGAGTCTCGGGCCTGGGACTACCTGACTAAACGTTGTCAAGTGTTATGCACGTGCATAGTTCTATTTTTCTCGTAATTGACCTTTTCCACCCTACTGATCAGATCATATGCTGTAGCCGGGGGTTTGGCTATCTATAACATATTAGGGGTTCGAAGTGTTCAATGCCCTTGTTGGACTAGTGTTTCTTAGTCAATTTATCGAAGTATCATTGTTACTTCGTAAATTTCAAACAGATCATACGCAGTAGTCGGGGATTGGCCATCTGTAACATAGCTGTATACAAAGGTGCAAGGTTTAATGCCCTTGTTGGACTGTTGTTGTTTTATATAAACTTTTTAGACATTACACTTTAAGACATCACAGAGGAACAAGATTAAAATGTAAGTGAGCCCCTGAGCGGGACGAAAGGGTTATCAACCGTCTTATTCGAAAGCAAGTGGCCCCATTATGGGGGCGAGCAACAAGATTTAAAAAGCAAGCGAGCCTCCCACGAGGGCGATGAAAGGGTTATCAATCTTCTTATTTTAAAGCAAATGGGTCTCTTATGGGGGGACGAAAGAGTTATCAACTTTTAGTAATGTCTTTTAGCAAGCTTTAAACAATCCTTGCTTTGAGGGACTTGGGAGGATCCATGGATGACGGACTTGGGAGGATCCATGGATGCTAGACCTGTTCACCTGAACAGTTGCTTTTTTATTAATTTAAGTTTGACCGAGCAGACTACCCTTTCGAAGGAGATTGGTCTTTGAACGAGCAAACTACCCCTTCTAACGAGATTGGTCCTCTCTGGGTGGAACGGGAGATGCATAGGTCTATGAACTTGATCTTTGCTATTATCATGGTGGGGAAATTTTGCAGAGATCGTCAGCTATGTGAGCCTGGCTGGCTTCTTCGATGGTATACTAAGCTTTGATGTATGTTGAGCCAGAGGTGAAAGTGCAAAATACGGGGTTTTGAGGGGATTCTAACTCTGGAGCTGCTCGGACATCCCGTAACTGTGGCAAGTAATCGGCCTCAAAGCAGGCACATACCCTCCTGCAAACTTTGGCGTTCAGGTTCATATCGTTGTGGCCTTGGACCTGGAAAACAAAGTCTTTGTTTTGTTTTGATGGCTGTCTCTTTCCATATATTCTAGCTTTAGTGGGTTTTCAGAGCCCTGGTGTGTGGCAAAATACTTTCCGTCTTAGGCATCTAATCTCTCCGTTTTGTGAGGTATTGGAGTCCCATGGGTATTAAGCAATGTTCTCACTTGGTACTACTTTCAATGAATTCAAGTTAAGTTATGGATACTGGGCCAATTTCATTGTGAAGAAGGTGTGCCTCATGAGTGAGCGTCTTTTAGATGCGCTCTAAAAGAATCGCTCTATTCTGGAAGTTCTGTTCTCGTTGCTTCTACAAGGTAGCCTCAGCCGCTCTGAGAATTCAGAGTAGTTTTCGTAGCAAGAATCGCTTTCCATTCTAAAATAGTTTCAATTCCTGTGAGAATGTCCTCTTTTGCAGCTTTGGAGTAATCTGAAGTTATCCTTGGAAGGTCTTATGCTTGATAAATTGGAATAAACAACTTCCAAATTGGTTCTTCCTACATTGAGCGGTAAGGTAAGGAGCAGTGATACGTTTCAATTCGATGTAGAGTTCATTAACGATACATGGAACGTAGGGCATTTTCTAGGCGTAAGTTGCTTCTTTTCTTTTTGTGAATATTTCTTAAATTTACACTTATCTTTAGTAGAACCAATCATGTTGAAGTCACCAATCAAAAGCAAAAGGAGCCGTCGAATTGGATGATTTAGCCCGTAGAAGTATAATAGTGACAAGAGTAACATTCATAAGAGCACCAAATTTAGCTATCTCTAACTTAGATGTACAAGGGTTCAATTGTTTAACGAATGCCCTTGTTGGACCAATGTTTCTAAGTAAACTTATCGGAGTATCATTGTTTCTTCCTTAACTTTCAATCAGATCATATGTTAGTTGGGGATTGGCTTTCTATAACATAGCTGAACAAGGGTTCAAGTATTTAGTGCCCTTGTTGGACTAATGTTTCTTTCTAAACTTTTAGGCATCACAGAGTGTTTTGCCTCAAGAGAAAAAAGATTTAAAAGCAAGTGGGCCCCCATGAGGAGGATGCAAGGGTTATCAACCTTTCTTAGTACTGTCTTCTATCAATTTTTAAGCAACCCTTGCTTTGTGGGCTTTGTGGATATCAACCTTCTTAGTAATGTCTTCTAGCAAGTTTTAAACAACCCTTGCTTTGTGGTATTTGGAAAGTCCCATGGATGAGAGATTCGTTCACTTGTACAATTGTTTTTTTTAATTAAGTAAAGCTTTAACGAGCAGGCTATTGCTGAACTTTCTTTAAAAAATAAAAAAATTGGAAGTATCATTAGAAGAAGACTAACGAGACTGGTCCTGTTCTGAGCTCCTTATCATCTTGGTCCGATCCGCCTAGATACCCATTCAATGACCATCATCCTTCTTTTAGAATCTAACTTCCTTTGCTAGGGCCTTAGAGTAAACGAGCAAAAATTTGACTTTCTTTAACATTAGCAATCCAAGTTCTTGCAGGAGAAAACACATCGGAACATTAGTTTTTATGCTATTGTTCTTTAAACGTTTAATATCCAAGTAAGCCATCCCATTTGATGATTATACTTTTCACTTAAAAGCTCTAAACCACATGATCAAACATAAGAAGAGAGTTATCAATCTGACAACTAATCTACCAAAAGGAGTGAGCATTACCAATACGCGTTAGTTGACCACAATCCTCAAGTTGCAAGGTCACGTATAAGTCTTCTTCAGAACAGGAAGCAACGAATAGATTCTGCCTTCTGAGTAGGTAAGCTAGCCTCCTGAAGCCCCCATCCCCGACTCAAAGAATAAAAAAATCAATACACATTTAATCTCTCCAATCTAGTAGTCTTGTAGTTCTCACCAACTTAGATTGTTGTGTTTCTTAAATTTACACTTATCTTTGGTAGAATCAATCATGTTGAATTCAACAAACAAACGCAAAAAGGATCTGTCGAATTGGATAATTTAGCCCGTAGAAGCATAAGTATTGACGAGAGTAACATTCATAGGAGCACCAAATTTAGCAATAATTTATAAATTATTAATATGATCATTCTTTTCCAACTCAATGAAACTGCAAACTACAACACCTTTACCACTAAAGCCTTGAGGAGCAAACAAGATCATGCCATTAGAGATCCTCTTGAGATTGAAAATAGAAGTTTTATTATAGACTTTCTTGTAGGCAAAAGGAATCAAGCTTGTAATTTTCAATGGGATCAGGCTTTGGGGGGGGGTATCAAAACTTTGCAAATTAAATTGATGCGTTTAATATTGGATATATTCACTTTTTAGAGATTGTTGGGTGGTTTCATGAGGAAATCTAAAGCCTTGTTAGAGTTACAGGTTTTTTCAACTTTCCTTTTGATTTTGATAGGATGGAAAATAGGGAGAAGTTCTTTGTGTGTTGAGACATAATAACACCGATTGATCAAGGTGATGATTGAGATTCCTCCATAAAGGCCCTTCGATCATATGCATTGAGCTCTTGGATGAAATAGACTTCTTCATGCTCAAGTTGGCTATCCCTTATAAAGCTTTGGGATAAAGGGTTTCCTTCCTCACCTCTAATATTATGATTTGGGAGAGAGTTATTTATGGAAGTTTCCACACTACATGAATCTCCTTTCTCTACCACATTGTTTTGACTAAACTTAAATGTTCTTTTGTGATTATTTGATGTATTTTTGAGCTCTACTTTAAATGATTTTCTTATGACTTCAATTCAATTAAGAGTTTCCAAGACCGGTAACCTATACGTGTGGTATTTGGTTGCATTTTTTTTGCTTGAACTTGTAAATTTTCTTGTTAGATTCAATTTGAGCTATTGTTGGCACAATCTTGTTGAGTAACGTGATTTTAATTGGCAAATATAAGCTAGCCATCACCTTCTGGTGCCATCCACTTTGGATGTACATCATCTGTTGCCCATCATGTGATCATCCATCATTTACAAACCATTTTCTATCAACCATGGTCCATCAACTATCATATGTTGAGTAACATCCATCCATTACTTCACCCTTGGTTGGTTGCTTGCCACTGAAGTTGAGGTTTGGTATGATAGGTTTATAAGAGGAGCTTTTCAACCATGTTATCTATCTTTCTTGCTTATTGTTATACACTACAATTAGATTGACTTCTACTCTCTACGTCTTCATACATTTAAGGTATACATATGTGTTACTACTATGATAACAACATTTGGTTCGTGTGTTTTCTATAGGTATGCACATACAATAATAAAGGGCATTTGCATCGCAATTCAAAAGTTTAATCCCTATTGCAAGGGGCTAACAAGGTCCCCTTCATTTGTATTAGATAAATTTTGCACGTAGATGCAAAAATTGTCAACAATTTTTGTAGAGAAAGTCAAAATGTGCAACATTGTGTAACCTATGACAACTCCAAAACTTATGACCAAGGCGTGGAAAGCAAGACAAAAACCTTGGCATGCCTGTCATCCTTGGCCTCCAAGGTGGAAAGCAAGACATAAACCTTGTCATACCTTGCCACTCTTTCATCATCCTTGTCACAAACTCAAAATTAGAATCATTGGGTATGCACAAGAAAGGACTTCATTGATCACGTTTCATGAAGAAAAGACTTCTTAGGAGGTCACCCATCCTAGTAGTATCAGCCTTGAAGATCATATGATTGGTAAATTTTCACCACTAAGCTACACTTTTTTGGCAGTCTATGAGGAGAAAAGATAGAGCTTGGCCTTATTTTGATCACTATTTGTTCTTCAAATCTCTTTTTTGCTTCTTAGGGCTTGATTGAAGTAGTTTTGGGGTATTTTTTGAAGCAACTTGAAGTTTTTTACTGCATAATTTCATTGCATAATTTCAAGAACTTACAAAAATATTCTTCCTCATGATTACTTTACAAATAAATTTCAGCTTTCTTGGGGTTTTTCCATTAGTGCACTTTAGTTGAAAGGTTTCTTAGACAAGTCTCAATTATGATGGGGACTTTACCACCACCATTGATAGTTTTGTCCATCATATGCATCAGTGTTTATGGTCTCTTGTCAATCAAGGTTTTGGATATAGTATGGTTTGATTTCAACCATATTTTATCCTTTGTCTCACATACACATAGTGAGAATTCACTATTTACATTTCTTTTCATATCATCTATGTACATCCCTATGGTTTTTGACATGCCAATTATGTCTTGCATAAAACTTTTGACATAAAACTTTCGTAAACACACGTCAACATCTCTTTAGTAATGTAGGTGGAAGACATATATCTCATAGTGGAATGGAATCTTTTTCAAATTTTGGCTATTTACATATGCGAGTTTAATCCCACCATAGAGATGAAAACCTGTTCTTCTAGGTTAGGACATGAGGCTTGGAGGTATGCTTATAGTTTTTTATATAGCTCTATTTTTGAGGATGAAAATCTATTCCAAGGGGGGAAGAATGTTATAAAGTAGATTCTATGATCTCAGTGTCTGGTAGGTTTAGACATATCTAAAATCAAATACCGTTTGGTCACTCATATGTATGGCCAAAGATCTCAAGATTAGACGCAAGCATAGGTTCATGTGATCTCTAAAACAAGTAAACCACTTAGCCTAGTGGTTAAGTCTCAAGGATGGGAAGGTGGTCTTGGGTTCTACCAACATGGGGAGCATGGGGAAAGAGTTGTTCCCAAAGAGGTCTAGAGCCTTGAATCAAGTTCAAAGAGACTTAAGTTGAGTGGCGAGTACACCTACCACTAGTGGACTCTAGTAGAAGGTGCTAAAGTAGTAGTGGAGATCACACATGCACTTTTGGACTCCAATTACATTAGTGGTCCTTGTTGATTAGAGTAACTATACATAGAGGCATAAGGTTGGGAGGAGATTCCGCTCTTTAGCACATGGTGGTCCTAATAGTCTAGTTCATTACATCTATCCATTGTTGAACTCCTCAAAGAGTATGGGCAACATGTCAATGTGATTGATCTTTTGGCATTTTCATAACATGGAAAAACTACATGTAATATTCTTGACTGGTCTTGTGTATCAAGTAAAATGGTTCATGCAAAAGTGCATGTGGAAAACTGTTATAGTATTTCTATGATTGGATGCTTTAGATCATTGATCATGAAGTCTCTTATTTCCACTTTGCCACTTTTAGATTGTATAGCTAGGACCATAAAACCTATAGCCTATTTTATGAAATTTGTCACCTTGGCCATTTCTTTTTGTGTGATGAATTTCTTTGTAGGAAGATAGAAAATCTTTGCATCTTTCTATATCTGCATTTATCATTGTCTTTGATAGATATTGATGGATCTTGATGTATGTCCAAAACAATTAAATTGAGGTTTCCTTATGGACTGCATCAAACTCTAAGGCCAAGTAAACCATGTTCATATGATCACTGGGAGGGCCATGATGATAAACATATATTTCTTCTATTATGTCATGTACTTAATTCTTGTTATGATTGGTGAGTAAGTATGTTGGAATAGTATTGATACTACCTTCTAGCAGCCAAGGTGAATCCACTACTACTATTGGATCTTTTGTAGGATGTCAAGATGATGGAGCCTCCATTTCTATCCTGTGTCAACCTATAATTAGTAAATTAACACAAAATTCTTCACAATTGGACCTGATGAAAATGTAAGTGAAAGAGCTAGGAAGAAAGTTACTGGGTTAGGGAGAAATTTGGTAATATGATACAACAATGATTTGTGCCTCTAATGCATCAAGGCACCACTAGGAGGAATAATTTGATAAAGGTTTCATATCAAGATGTGATGAGTCTCCAATGGAATGCATTACATAAGGACTTTGATCACACCTCCATTGCAAGTCAAGAATCTATCCAACCATCCTCAATGAATGAAGACATCCACTTAAGGATGTGTCATGTGGGAGATTTGAGTTCAATGATATTATACAAACGACCAATAAAGGAACCAATGTACATTCCAAAGTCAAAGCTACAAGAAGGCGAATCTAATTTGCATAGCCAAACTCATTGAAGTACCCTTCTAGTGCAATGCACTACAAAAGGAGCCATCATAATAGTTTATAGAATTTGATAATGACTAATGGACTCATCTCATTCTAGATGAATCATTGGAAAATGAATAATTCTTTATCTTTTTAGATCTATTTCTCAATGTTGACCTTTAATTTGAGGATCGATTATGCAAATACCTTTGAGAACGTTGCATGTGGAATTACCTAGAGAATCTCAAGAGTCCACACGAGAGGAGATAGGGAGTGAATCAAATGAAGGAAGACCATGAATGCCTCCTTGGAAGTATAATTCTCGTTAATGATCATGTCAAGGAGGGGGGATTCTAATTCATGTAA